>BLSH010243468.1:1258404-1281952 GCA_018402905.1 Glandirana rugosa
TGCTGCATGGGGTTGGGTCGCAAAGAAAAAAAGTATAATGAATAAAAAAAAAAAAACACCCCCCATAAATACTTTAAAGCTCCCCCGCCTGCCCCCATGTTTATACACGTGAAAGCTCATGCGTCCAGGGCGCTTATGTACAAAAAGGACAATTGTGCCTCACATGTTAGGTATAGCCACACATGTCAAACTGTGAACAATAGTTTTAGGGAAATTATTCACTGTTATCTCTAAAATGATGAACTGAAAAACTTTTTTGACATGTTTAAAATGTCATCTATTGAGAATTGTATTTATCATAGTTTTTTATGGACATGCACAATTTTAATGTTTGGTATCTATATTCTCAGTGCAAGCTCAGCTTTAATGTTTTATCAAAAAAGGTGAGTATTCTATTGTGTTTTTGTGCGCTAAAATGAATTTGAGTGTAATTCTTACTGCAACTTTGCCTTTGATAAAGGGTTGTGCTAATATAGTGTGATATAAAAAGTTGCAACTGCCAACATTTTATTTTTGTGGGTCTTTGCTTTTAAAATACATAAACATATGTATTTGTATACGTATGTATATATATATATATATATATATATATATATATATAAATGGCTCTAGCAGATACATAGATATTTCATTACACATTTAAAAATGATGTGCAAACACAAAATGAACAATGTTCATTAACCAATAAGATTTCAGAATTTTTCATTTAAAATAATTAAAGATTATTTCTTACTGATTTCTATAGGTTACTGCACTTTGCACACATTTCTTTTTTCTTGATTATTACGTTTACTATTAACTCAAGCAATGATTAGCTGACATAAAGGTTTTTTCCTGTGACGCTCCTTTACAAAAATAATAGTAACTTTTAAATAAAATATAAATATATAGTAAATAACATATAATTACATATGGAAAATACTGTATATTCCTGCAAAAGTGAGATCTTTTAATTACATTTCATCTCTGTGTCTCTAGATGGCGCTATCTGCAACTGCTATCTTTCTTTTATTCAAAGACTGCTTTTGACAGGACTGTCTTTCCGAGTAAAGAGTTTAATATCTATTTTAATGCTAACTTTAAATTTGTATTACAGTGCTTGTCTACTTTTAATATTTAACACCGCAAATTGTGTTCTCATGATCCTCAATAATTAAGAAACCTGACAAAGTGTGGTATTTCACTACACGGCCATTTGATAAGTACTATAGGTCTATTTGTATATTTTATATAATTATTCTCTACTCATTTATCAGATTACCTAATTCACAAAATTATTTTACTAGGCAAAGTTGAAAATAACTTAAGAACCTATACAGAATACTTATACAAACTAGAGCTTTATATAGAAACGTATCTTTTACTAATCATTTAAATCTGTTTTCTAGAAAGTTTTTAGCCAGTTTTTTTAATTTATAGGGCTCGCTTACACTTGGTGAAGTGACTGGTGCTTTCCTGCATTTGATCAATGCCAATCACTGCAAGGGCACACAGAAAACTATTGTTTTCATTGTACCCTGTTCATACCTCCAGCAGAGCCCCTGCGTGCCAAGCAGTGCTGTGCCAAAAAATGCATACTGTATGCATTTTTACGCAATGGACCAGAGTTCCCCTGAAGGTTCTGTGTACTGTCTGTTTCTACGCACTGTAGCCAGCACATAGAAACAAACACATTGTAATTTTGACATTTAAATAAAGTTGGAAGAAAAACAAAAAAGAATGCATGCATTTAAACCACCCCTTTCCAGACCTTCAACTGACAGCTGCCTGCACAGTAAAACCATGTGTTTTACAGCTCACGCCAGTGTAAACAGGCGCTTAGGGGCACACATAGGGGTATGGATGCGCTGAAAAATATAGAGAATAAGGTTATCTAAGTTTTGCAGATAAAAAAAGAGGTGCCGATAAAGGGCATCAAAAACGTGCGCGATTTTGCAGCATTTTTACCGCGCTTATGGTGTGTTTCTCATAGGTCATGTGACTCAAAAATGCAACACAGGTGCATATTTTTATGCGTTCTTGCTGCGTTTTCAATGCATTTCAATGAGGAGGTGCATTTTTTTAAACTGATCAAATCTACACCAAAAATGCAGCAAGCAGAATTTCTACTTCAATATGTTTATTGAGTTATCTAAGCACAAAATGAGGTAACACAACTATTTACGGCCTGCAAGGCCTGACAAAAACATAGGGTGAAAATATGAATGAAATACTAATACAATCTAAATTTAACCATCATGTTTAGTCATCTATGAGTGGATAATGATAAAGTTGCAAACAAAGCCGAGACAATCACTCCACATTTGCCTGGTAAGGAAAACCATGGGCTTCATTAAAGGCAAAGTAGAGGTATTTGGGTAACAAAGCAAAGAGGGGTAGGTGGGACCACTTCTTTGTCTCCTAAGTCATACTTTATGTAAAATTATGAGGACTTATAGTTTGATCAAACTCTGTTGTCCACTAGTCATTGTAAAACCTTGCTTGAGCTGACAAATTAATGTCCAAAGTCTTTTCACCCGTAATTTCAACTTAAGAAGAGAAGAGAGGAAAGAAAAAGGGGGATAGTGAGTAATATCAATGCATAGCGTTCCTAGATAAAAGGAGGGGTAAGAAAGGTGCTTCCAGGAAATTCCATTCAAGGAGGTGTGTGGCACCTTTAGGTAAGCTGCCCAGGGTTCCCAGATTGATTCAAATAGTTGAACTTTATCTTGGAACTTGGCTACAATTTGTTCTTGAGACATAATCCATGAGATTTTTCTTTTGGCTGTTAGAATTGAAACTGAGGGGTTTTTCCACGCCCCCGCCAGTGTAATTTGTGCTCCTAGGAGCATGAAAACGATCAAGGCCTGAGTGCGTGCAGGTATTTTGTCCACGTTGTGATTCAGAAGGGCAATTGAGGGGTCCTGGGGGACAGCTACCCCTGTAACTTTCCTTATTAATTGGAAAAACTTGTTCCAACAGCTTCTGAAACATGGGCATGACCAACATATATGGTACATGGAACCAACCAGGTTGCATCCCCTGTAACATAGAGGGGAGGCATCTGGATATAACCTTGCCAATCTGAAGAGTACATAGTACCATCCAGTCAGAATTTTGAAGTTTGCTTCAATTAAAGAGATATTCATAATACCTTTGTAGGATCGTTGGAATGCTTGGAACCATTTGTCCGGGGTTTGTGTATTTCCATATCGGATTCCCAGGATTGGGCATAGCAAAGTTTAGAGGCCTTGTCTGCCAGTGAGGAATATATGATAGAGATACCCCCCTCTGATCGATTAAATTGGCACATTATTGTTCAAAAATATTGTTCAACCAAATTGAGTGTTAGGCTTCATGCACACTGCTGCCTCAAACGGACGTTTAGAGGCATTTGGGCATTTTTTCCAGCTGCCCCTGAACTCATCTAATGTTATCTTATCAGTACATATACACAGGGTAATTTAAGGTCATTTCCAGGCAGTTGAGTTTAGAGGTTTTTTTTGTAAAGCAAAAAAATGCTTTCAGATGCAAGTTCAGAGGCATGTGAAATGCTAAATGCCTGTAACAGCTTGTAAACGCGCCTAAACATTTAACTCGCGTTTAGCAGCATTTCATTTAGAGGCGTTTGTCATTAAAAAAAAAAAAGGCTTCTGGACACAAACGTGGCTAAACGCGGCTAAACGGCCAGTTTCTATCTGTCAAAAAATCATTTAGAGGAGGTTGAAAAAGCTGTGTACATGCAGCATAAGAAGTGTGTAATTTGGAGGTATCTGAATTTCTCACTATGCAGCATTTCGAGTTTACTATTACAATACCCCTTGGACACGGGGCCCGCTGAATTAAGGAAATGGCCTATTTGGTATAGTCCCTTATTCAACCACCATCGAAAAGCTAAAATGTTCCAAATTGGAAGAAATGCTGAATTACAGAATAAATGTGAGAGGGGCCTCATATCAGAGATTAGTGAAGCTTGTTTATAAAGCTTGTCATAAAGCGCCAGAGAGTGCGAAAGAGTGGGTGCTATAATAGCTAGTCATTTGGTAGGGCACCATAGAAGGTAATCTACTGTATGAGTAGGTACCGCTTGCCTTTCCATTGAAACCCAGTCCGGTTTGTGGTCTTAACGAGTATACTGTGAAAATATGGGCTAATTGCGAGGCCTTATAATACTACCACAAATTGGGCAGTCCCAATCCTCCCTGTAAAGTCGAAACAGAATTTCTTTAATAAAGCAATGACCTTTTTGTCCCCCATACAAATTTAATTATTTTAGTCTGTACTTTCCAGAGTGGTACTCTCTTTATCGGTATCGGGAGGGATCTGAAAAGATATAATAAGCGTGGTAGTAACGTCATCTTAAAAGCTTTAATCCTAGCCAGGACATACCACACTTTGACCAAGTGTTCAACTCTTCTTCCATTTTACAGAACATCAGGGGGTAGTTAGCGGAGAATAAGTTGTCAATGTTATTGGTTAGTTTAATTCCTAAATATGGGATAGCACTAGGTGCCCAACTGAACGAAAAATTGGTCTTAAGTTGATCCACTAATTTAGGAGGAACCGTTATATTTAACACTGCAGATTTGGCAACATTAACTTCAAGACACGAGATAGAGCCGAAGTCTTTCAGAAGTCAAATTATGTTGAGTGTGGATATTAATGGGGAAGAGATGAAGAGCAGACGATCATCTACGAACAACGCACATTTGTGTTCCTGGGGAACACAAAAAACTCCCTTAACCACTTCCCATCCGCAGGACGTCTATTGACGTCCTGGGATTTCAGTGGTGATATCTCAATGATGCCGGCACCTGCAGGCATCATTGAGGTATCGTTTTTTAGAGCAGGCAATTCCCATCACTGTAAGAATGATTATAGCGGCAGGTCAGCTCACCTGAGTGATCGGTGGTCGGGAGAAGGAATCGCCTGCCACCGGATTTTAGTGCCAGAGATTTCCGAGGGACAGATGTCCCTCGGTCATCTCTATGGCTCTCGGAGGCCCGGGCGCACGTCGTGACGTCACTTACGGGTCTCCGAAATAAACAATAGCCGTTAAAGGGGAAGGAAAGGCTGAGATCGTCTGTTTTTTTCTGATCTCAGCCTTTCCAGCCTGTAGGAGAGATGTAGGGTCTTATAGACCCTTCATCTGTCCATAAAGAGGACCTGTCACACACTTTTCCTATTACAAGGTATGTTTACATTCCTTGTAATAGGAATAAAAGTGATAAAAAAAATAAAAAATAAAGTGAAAGTGTCAAAATAAAAAAACTAAAAGTAAAATAAGAAATAAAAAAAAAAAAATGTAAAGTGTCCCGTCCCCACAAGCTCGTGCACAGAAGCGAACGCATACGTAAGTCGCGCCCACATATGTAAACGGCGTCCAAACCACACATATGAGCTATCACCGCATGCGTTAGAGTGAGAGCAATAATTCTAGCTCAAGACCTCCTCTGTAACTCAAAACACCTAACCTGTAAAAAATTTTGAACATCGCCTATGGAGATTTTTAAGTACCAAAGTTCGGCACCATTCCACGAGTTTGCGCAATTTTAAAATGTGACATGTTGGGTATCTATTTACTCGGCATAACATCATCTTTCACATTATGAAAAAAAATTGGGCTAACTTTACTGTTTTTTTTTTTTTAATTCATTAAACAGTTTTTTTTCCAAAAAAAAGCGTTCGAAAAATCGCTGCGCAAATATCGCATGACATAAAAAATTGCAACAACCTCCATTTTATTCCCTAGAATCTTTGCTAAAAAAAACCATATATAATGTTTGGGGGTTCTGAGTAATTTTCTAGCAAAAAAATGATGATTTATACATGTAATAGAGGAATGCCAGAAATGGTCCGGATGGGAAGTGGTTAATATGGGGATTAGATCTAACAACTAGAGCTAAAGTTTCAATCGCATTCGCAAATATTAGCGGAGATAGGGGGCAGCCTCGTCTAGTTCCTTTTTGGATGTTAACCATGGCTGAATAATGCCCCATCAAGCAGATTTGCGCACTAGGATTAGAGTATAGTGATTGTATAATTCCTAGAAAATTCGGTCCAAACCCCCACCTCTCCAGTTTTTCAAAGAGATATTGCCAGGATACAGAATCAAAGACTTTTTGTCGGTCGATGGATAACAAAAAGCCTTCTTTGCCGTGGGGCCCCCCCCCCCCCCCATCCCATTAGGATTGAAGTATAGTTATTATATCTATGGGTCGTCTAATTTGATCTGGCCCTTGTCTCCCCGGGATGAAGCCCACCTGGTCCTTGTGAATATAAAGTAGAAATAAAACTTGACAGTCTCATTGCTAAAATTTTCGTCATTCTTTTTAGATCATTGTTGATTAGCAAGATTGGGCGATAGTTGTTCACGTCGCTAACATCTTTACCTGGCTTGGGAATGATAGGAAATTAATGCTGTGTTTAAATATCTGTGCAATGGGGCACCATCCCAGAGAGAGTTAAAAAAGCATGCCATATAGAGGGCCAAAGAGTGTCCAAACTTCTTGTAAAAACCTTCTGAAAGGCCGCCTGGGCCTGGGGAAGAACCGGTTTTAAGTGTTTTTATAACCTCCAGGACCTTCTCTGGGGAGAAGGGTTGTTCCAGAAGTTCCATATGCTCACGTGTAATTTTAGGAATGGGTACCTCTTGAAGAAAGTTCTCTAATTTGGAGCACGAGGGGAAGAGATGCTCCTTGTATAGCCTTGAGTAAAATTTTTGAAAGGTGTCCATGATCTTTATGGGGTTTTGGGTCAGATCACCTGAATCCGTACGTATTTTGGGGAATGATAGTGCGTGTGGTTTGGGCGTAAGCTTCGTTACCAATTTAGAGCCAATTTTGTCTTTTTGAGAATAAAATTTTGCTCCTGACCATCTAAGATGTTTTTCAGCTTCTGTAGTCAGGCCACGTTAAGGTGAGTACGGGCCAATTCTAGTTGGCTTAATGTCACTTTGGTAGGATTTCATTTATAACGTTTACTTATGGAGGTAAATTCCTCCATCAATTTCTTAATTTCAGCTTTGCGTTCACGTTACAGCTGAGAGGATTATTGCAAGATCTTTCCTCTCATTACTGCCTTATGGGCTGCCCACAATGTGGCTGGCGTGATTGTAGTGTTATCATTATCTATGAAGTACTCTTTCGATTTTTTCTAGCATTGTGCAGTGACTAGGGTCGCTCAAAATGGATTCATTCAGATGCCATTAAATATACCCTCTATCCCTATGGGACGTTGCATTGTTAGAGTCATTGAGTGGTCCGATAATGTGTCCCGGATTTTGGATGTTATTACTAATGGAATAGAATTGGCTTGTATGAAAATATGGTCCATTCTGGCATATGTGCAGTGTGGGGCAGAATAGTGCGTATAATCTCTGACATGCGGATTGAGCTCCCTCCAGATATCTATTAGTCCAAGTGAGTTAATTAGCTGAGCTATTTTTAAGCTCTGCCTAGAGGGTTTGTTTTGTGTTTGAGAACCCTTTCGCTGACTTGTCTAGGCAGAGACCAAAGGCATGTTCGAGTCTCCTCCCATAATAACAGTACCCTTACAATAAGGCATTAGGTTTTTCATTAAAGTTTCAAAGAATTTCCTTTGACCCTTATTTGGAGCGTAGTATGATATAAAAGTATAAATTTCTCCATCAATAGAGCCCCCAATTAGCAAAATTACGACCTTCCGACCTTTACTGGAGAGAAATTCACTTGTTTAGAGAAGGATATTGCTACTTCTTTCATTTTGTTTTCAGCATTGGCTAAAAAGAATTGAGGGTACCCTTGATGGACAAATGAAGGCTTATAAGATTGGGAGAAGTGGGTCTCTTGTAGTAATATTATATCGATTCTAAGGCTGTGGAATCATTGGAAGAGTTTTCTTTGTTTTATTGGAGAGTTAAGCCCTTGCACGTTGTGGGATACTATCTGTAATTGTGTATTGCTCGGTGTAGGGTTAGCCATCGATCAGAGGTAGGGGCATCTCATAAAAAACTCATCCTGTGCAGGCAAGGGCTTTGATGGGGGGAAGACACCCTGGTTTCTTCAAATTCCTGGTTCTGTGAGCCAAAATGGGTGCAGTTCCTGGAAGACCTTGAGGAGGTGGGGGAGTGAGAGGGATAGAAAAGAGGAGATGAAGAAAGGAAGAAGAAGGGATCATAAAGGATCAAAATTAGTAAACATAAAGAAACAGAGATCCCATGACCCATTCGGGGTAGGAATGGACCAACCACTTACTGTCCCGGACCTTGCAAAAGGAGAGATCCCCTAAGTCAGAGAGTCTCAGTCTGACCCCGAAGAGATAACATAGACTCCTCAGCGTCAGATGGAGGCACATCGTCTCCGCTGCAGTCTCCCAGCCTTAAATAACTTTAACTTAAACCTGATAATTAACAGAGACCTGTCCCTCTTATCCTAGAGGGGAAAGCCCCAGGTAATATTACATACAAGATCCTGCTTAAACTTTAAGAGTAAGAAGACAAAAAATCTTAACTAAAAGTGGAGATTAAGCCAGCTATTTTTCAGAGCAACAAGAGGAACTTAGCCAACATGTTTAGTATTACACTCCAGTCCAATCTCCGATCCCCGGGGAGGACCCCCTAGACCCTGGAGATTCCACCAGCTAAAAATGGAGTCAATAAGTTGCAATCAATCAAAGAGAGAAACAAATTCCCTAAAGTTCAGTTTCACGGAGTGCGATACAGGTCTTCCTAGTCCTTAGTCTCTATCCCAGCATCAGGGAGGATGGGAGTCTCTCAACTTCTTTGAGTGCTGTTTCTGACACATCGGTGTGAGTGGGCTTGGATTTGGAAGGTCTCTTTGTAGAACATGAGCCTTTGGTAGCAGATGAGGGTAGGATCTCTTCAGTAATAAGCCCCAAGTGTAGGAGCAAGCGCTCATCCTCAGCAAATGAAGAAAATCCATATGCCTTGTTCCTGTAGGAGAAGTTCAGCCTAAAAGGGAAAAACCATCTGCAGGTAATTTCTTTTTGTAACAGAAGAGGCTTCAAAGATTGCCGTTTTTGAACAGTGTAAGGAGATAGGTCAGTGAAGATTTGAATTTGGTGGCCCTGGAATGTTAGTTTTTCTTCTTTTTGGGACTTTTTCATTAATTCTTACAGTATAAAAACGCAGTTTGACAATAATGTCTCGTGGTAAGCCATCTGTGTCAAGTTCCAGGCGGTGATCTGGGATAATTTTTTAATCAGAGAACAAACTGCTGGGTGAACCTCTTTCACTGACTCAGGGAGACCGCAAATTCTAAAGTTATAATGCCTGAACCTATTTTCCAGGTCATTAATTTTAGATAAGGCAGTCTCTAAGTGATCCTGGAAATCCTATATTCTGGCTGAATTGTGATTGATTCTAGCAACAAATTGGTCTGCTTTCTTTTCCATTAAGTCCATCCATGCTCCAATTTGCTGGAGATCAACATGTATAAATGTGGTGATCTGTGTCACTGTTTGGGCTAAGCCCAATGCATGTTAGAAAAGGCTGTCATCATTGATGGGAAATCGGTGGGGGTAAGGGGATAATTGTGAGTTCCCCATTCCGGTGTGTCGGGGCTATTTAACACGTTCCTTATTGGTGTCATATTGAGGCCTTACAGCAGGGGTAGGCAACTTGCGGCCCTCCAGCTGTTGCAAAACTACAAGTCCCATTATGCATCTGGGAGTAATTGTACCTGTCAGCCTTGCAATGTCTCATGGGAAATGTAGCTCTACAACAGCTGGAGGGCCGCAGGTTGCCTACCCCTGCCTTACAGCATCCTCCCAAGCAGGGATTCCGTGGATGCTGGAGAGTAAGAGGAGTGAGTTCTCATACTCACTGTAGTGCTCTCTTGCAGGAGGTGAGGGTGGGCTTCGGTGTCTTCGCCTGTGTTATGGTCTGCTATTAAGTTTTCTGCCTCTGGACCCATGCCTCGTGTAGTTGCGGCCGCCATCTTAGCTCGATTGTGGAGGAGCGGCATTCAGCTGGCATGAGAGGTCCCTGCAGACAAAGCCTGTTTGTCATCGGGTGATTTCTGGGACCTTCCCCAATCTATCGCTAGCGGATCGAGTCTGTAGCAGCGTCTCTGCGGGCTATTAGCGGGGTTCAGATGACCGGAGTGGTGCGGAGCTCCCTGGCTACACGGCCATCTTGGACGCCTCCGCGCATGCGCCTCGAAGGAGCAAGCAGGATTTTTAACACCGCAATGGAAGCACAATGGACCAGTGTGAAGACATACATAGAATTTAATGGGATGCATTTTATTGAGCTTTTTTACTGCTCAGTTGGAAAACAGCCTATCAGCCAAAAAGATGCCGATAATGGCCGAAAATAAATTCATATTCATTTAAATTCATGATATTTGTTAAAAAGTAAAAAAATATATAATGTATATAAATATATATCTTTTTTTTTAAATGTCAATTTTTGTTTTCGGTTTCGGCCAAATGCATCCTGAATTTTCGGTATCGGTACTGGAATTTTAATTTCAGTGCACCACTACATAGGAGGTCTACCTATAAAAGTTTTTCTCATAAGATTTCCACAGTGTTTTCCCATTTTTCTAATTGGATAAAATGACAATCCTTGGTAAAGTAAACAAATGTCTGTATACCTTTATAAATAAGCCCTATTGTTTTTCAGAGTGAAAATGCAAAGTATGAAGCAGTAATCATACAGAAAAGTACTGTGTTTTTACCCAATTACACTTCCTATGTCATCCCCAATCCAATGGTCCATAAGTCTACACTGTCTTGAAAGCACCTGCACAGTGGTGTCCCATAGATTTCTATGGTGTGTTACTTGAGTTGCAGCCACTGGGTTGAGGTAAGAATGCCTATGTGGAGTGAGAGGATCAGATAGGTTAGGCCAAGGGAAGGGGCAAATAAGATAAGTACAGCTTTGTTTTGTGATGAGAAGAAGATGTGAGGCAGCTGGAAAAGGAATAGCCATGAAAAGATGTAAACAAAACCATTGTTTGGGACAGACCACAGCTGTCGAATCTGGGTATGTGTTCAATGAAGTTGTGCAGTATATAGTACGATGGTGCTTGGAAGAGAGAGGGAAAGTGTGTACATCATTTTCTGTTAAAGTACGCTATATGTTTAAAGCCGGCCATAGATGGATAGACCTTGGGCAGTTCAGCAGGGACCCGAGATTCGATCCATTTATGGGCAGGCTAGGCTGATTGTACCCAAGTCGGTCCATCGATTGACTTGTGTACAGCCAGCATGTCACATTTTTAGCATGAGATTATTTCCAGTGGCTATAGCCACTAGCAGTAAGCATTGTATTCTCCTGTGCCCCCCACTAGAAAAATACCATAGCTCCGCAGGAGGGATTCCTCCATTAACACTGACTTTGTTTATGGGGGAATTGATGGGGGAATTGAGTGATTTTCTTTCCTGCAACTATGAGCAATCTGTTTTTGTAAAGACTCCATTAAAGTGTCTCCTCTTGTTTAGGCTGACCCCTGTCCATCCACATCTCCAGTGATCGTGCTTAGCTTGTAGTGAAGTGCATATACAGTCTTTAGAGAAAGACAATATACATTAACAGAACAGGCACAAAGGCAGGTGGACTGAATTATATTTGCTGATCTGAAGGTGGTACTGTGCCATTCATTCAGGCTGGAGACCATAGAAAAGTATTCTGTCCTCTATGAACTCCAGGTGGGCGTCTTGGGAAGGCCTAATGGATGCCTAAATCCTCTGGGATTTGGGTGTCCATCTTGAGTACGCTAGGGACAGAGTCTTGCTGATTAAAAGGGAAGTTTGGGAATTTAAAAAAAATGTTATACTTACCCAGATGGCTGCAGCACCAGTCCGATGCTACACCTGTCCCCTGCTGCCTCTAAAACTGAGAACAAATCGATCAGGGACTGGTGGGGGGGGGGCAGGAGCAGATGGCTCAGGTTCCCAGTAGTTACCTGAGAGGCTAAGCCAGCTGCCAGTCCAGGCAGCTGGGTGGTTTCCGACATTAAAGTTGGAATTGCTGCAGAGCCTGGACTGGCTGAGTGATGTCAATCATCCGCAGACTTTATGATAATAGGTGTATTGCGCTTGTGACACCTTTGAAAACGTCCCATGAAGAAACGCGTCAGGTGATCACCTAGCTGAGCGGTTATTGGTCCACACATCACTTCCGGTCCGGGTTAGCGTGCTACAGCTGATCGTGGCTCTAACCGCAGTAAGCCGTTGTGGCTTCCTCTCATAGAGCGGGGACGCGCCGGCATTAGGAAGCTGAAATAGTCAGGACCTTACCCCCCTTCTTTTACTTTTACATCACGGACCTACCTCACCACCATTTGATTTGAGGTTCAGATGTATTTTATGGAAAGTTTTTTTAATAACAAAAATATTTTTATGTATAAATTGGACTTGTCCCTATCTTTTTTGAATACAATTCCGTTCATTTGAATACTACACTATGGAATCTCCTTTATGTTTTTCTCCCTGACACGCATGGATTGAGTCGCCGTTACCAGGAGCAACCAAGGACTAAAAGACAAAGATAGGCACTTAACCCCTGTAGGGGTAGTGCCCTCTGGTAAGGAGGGGAACATTGGGGGAGCACGTGTGACTCACATCAAAAGCTTTGAATATGGAAAATTATTGAACTGTCACCTTTGAGCACTTTGCACCTTTATTATAAACAGATGATGATAAACTGATAGTCACCGAAGATTCAGACTGAGAAAAGCGGATTAACCATTTCTTATCACATACAACAAAAGGATTTCCTAATTTGTTTGTTTTTTGGTTTATGGACACATTTGTTGTTTTTCTGAGGAAAGCAGAACGCACATACCAGACCCTAATTTTGGACTGAACATATACTCTTAAATTGCGTTACAATTTCTAGAAAAGTTTTTATTATTTAAGTTGTGCGTTTTATTTATATTTATTTTTTGTTAGTGACGTTGCCATACAATTTTTATGTGTTCATCCGCAGACTTTAGCCCGCTGTCGACTGTATATGGGTCTACTTCTCTATTAAGGAGAGAGTGAGAGCAGCATCAGGGAATGGTACCTGTTGAGGAGGGAAGGAATAGGTTTCCTATTACAGGGTCTTTCCTCTGTCAGTTTTTCGGAACAGTCTCCCTCTGGCAGCCTCATATCTGCAAAGACTTTTGTGGACCGCAGTGTGACCCAGTAAAACAATAGGAAGAGAAGTGCTCCTCCGGCATTCTGTGGTCTGTGTGTATGGTATAACACTTTAGTTTTGTGCCTATTCAATTTCTACCACATAAACAGCAAATAAATAACTGTATAGCGATTACTCTTAATACTTGTGATTACTAATTAGGCCCCTTCTAGAACCAGTTTAGAAGAGTTATGAGACCTTTGCAGTAAAACGCAGATATCTCCTTTTTTTTTATAAGCTGTAGACAGCAGACTCAAGTTTGAGTTTTCCTTATAAATATTTAATATGGCAAGAAAAAGAGCTTAGCTTGTGTAATCTTTATGTTGTCTACATTAAAAAAAATAGACATTTGGTAGACACATTACTAACATTCAGAGGATGTCCCTGCCCATTATTCAATAGCTAAATACAGGTATGTAATGTACTGTGTATGAAGCAGTTCTGTAATATACAAATGGTAGTAAAAAAAGGTAATAAACATAATTAAGAAACACGGAATACATCAACCTTAGCTGACACTGAATTTCAATCCACTCCTGCCGCACCTTAACCATAGGCAAGTTTCCTAATGCATTCTCTTTAGGAATGATTAGCAGGCTCATGAAGTCAAAAAAGTATGATTTACCAGTATGCATTGCCATGACACCACTCCCTTTTTTGCACTGTGTATGAAAGAAACATTTAATCTGCAATTAGTTAATTCCATTTCAGTAACCCTATAGTAATTCTCAGTAAAACAAGACTGAACGAAAAAAAGAAAAAAAAAGCTGCCAGGCAGGGTTTTTATGACAGAAGAGACCCTGTTGATCTTTAAAGTGGTAGTAGACTCTGTTCTACCACTTGTACCTACAGGCAAGCCTATACTAAGACTTACTTGTAGGTACTGTGAATATCTCCTAAACGTACACAGTTTCGGAGATATTCAGAGTGCATGCATCTGGCGACGTCACTGGACCACCGAATCTACTAACTTTGCACATATAGACTTTGCAATATTTGCCCAATCTTTTTTGCAGAACTGCTCAAGTTGAGTTAAATTTGACAGTGACCATTTGTGGACTGCAGTCTTCAACTCATTCCACAAATTTTCAATGTGGTTTAAGTCTGGTCTCTGACTAGACCATGCAAGGACATTCACCCTTTTCTCCTTCAACCACTGCATGGTCATTTTTGCTGTGTGCTTTGGGTCATTGTCATGTTGAAGGTAAGCCTTCTTCCCATTGACAACTTTCTGGCAGGGGGCAGCAGATTTTCCTCAATTTTCACCCCATCCATTGTTCTTCTATCCTGACAAGTGCTCCAGTCCCTGCTGCAGAGAAATATCCCCATAACAGGATATTACCACCTCCATGCTTTACTGTAGAAATGGTGTTATTTGCATGGTGAGCTGTATTGGATTTCAGCCAGACATATTGTTTGTGGTGTTGAGGCCAAATAATTACATTTTAGTCTCATCTGACCATAATACCCTTTTACATGTGTCCTCAGAATCTTCAAGGTACATTTGGCAAAGTTCAGTCATGACTACAAGTGGTCTTTATTGAGGAGTGGCTTTTTTCTTGCAACCCTCCCATACAAGCCACATTTGTGGGGAATTTGTGATATTGTTGTCACATGCACACAATGACCACTCCTTGTCATAAATTCCTGCAACTGCTTCATAGTTGCTGTAGTACTCTTGGTAGCCTCTCTGACCAGTGTCTTCCTGGGTCTTTTATACAGTTTGGAGTGACATCCTGATTCAGGCAGGGTCTGTTTTGTACTAAATACCTTCCACTACTTAATAATAGAATTCACTGTGCTCCTAGACATTGATAAAGCCTTTGAAATTATTTTTGTATCCATCCCCTGACTTGTGCCTGTGCACAACGTTATCCTGGAGATATTTTGACAGTGCCTTGCCACTCATAGTTCAGTTGCACTATCAGGGACTGAAATGCTCCAGGAAGGCTCATTTCACGCTGAGCAAATCAAAATGACCACAGCTGGCCACAGTTGAAAGTCAAATGGCTTGGTGTGCCATTGAGAAGGTAATTAGCTACACCTGATTGAGTTTATAAGTAAATTTTTTTGGGGGGGTGATCCTTTTTCCATCTCAGTGATTCTGTTTTTGAATATTTTATATATTTTTCTGAGATGCTGGTGTTATATCTTTCACATGGATGTTGTAAGTTGCACTGAGTGAATACAGCTGGATAAAACAAAAACTGTGTCTTTCTTCATTTCAGACTGTAAAACAACAAAGTGTGCTTATTTTAAAGGGGGTGATTCTTTTCTATACCCACTGTGTAGTGAGAATTTCTTAAAATTGACAGCATAAGCTCCAACCCATTGGCAAAGCAGGAGTTAACCCCGCTGTCCCTAGTATCATATCTGTGCCTGTGATTTTATCAATTTGTTTACAATCCATGTAAAAATTTCCCACTGCTAGTGGTATGGTCGCTAATAAAATGGAAAGCCGAAAAACATACAGCTGTGATATGTTAAAAATACGGTTAAAAACAAGTATACTCTAATACACACATTTTCTACAATCTTATATATACTAATTAACATTACATACTTATTAATAACAAATAATGTTAATCATTTGTGTCATTTAATTATTTTCCCCGTGTGTAGTTAGTTTGGTTTTCATTCAGTGGTAGGTAAATATAGCATATAGACAGAAACTGGAAATGGCACAAAAGATATTTTTCTGACTTTGCCAAACTTTTGAATGAGTCAGCGTGCTGGTAGAAAGCCTGGGAATAGAAAGGAATGGTGTGTTCCATGATACTCAATGGTTTCATTAATTTGATCCGTGTTTTGGGCTTACGAAATAAAAGAAAATCTCCTAAAAGTACCCCCACATTGTAAAAAGAAAAATCTTTAACAACTTGGAAATACTTTGGCATTCAGCACACATGGTAAAACTTGTTTACTGGACAGACATGAAAAGAGCAATATTTAAAAGACAAGGCTCCTGTTTTGTATCCAAGCATTGAGCAACATGCTAATGAGTACTAACACTATTCAGCTAACAGGTTTCAGTACAGCACATTTTTCTGACCGCATTCACAGGGGTAACTGCCAGTTCTCAATTAAATAGCATTTGCCAGCTAGGAACTACATGAGCTGCTGCCAAGTCAGAATTGTCTTACATGTAGAGTACACAAATCCCAGAAAAGTGGTATTTTATCTGTATTAAGCTTCTATTAGCTTAACTGAAGTTGTGTGGATATAAGAAAAAGGATAAGTCATATAACTCTTTGCGCATCCTTAATTCAGCTTACAAATTTAACTACTTTGAGGTTTCTGTATATTTTACATTCAGGTGTGTTACTGAAAGAATTGAAACAATGAGGACCTGGTTTTAGCAGGTCCCTTTTTCTATTAGAACAGAGGTCCTCTTATTTTGTTTACATAATACACTTAAAATAGGACAAAAAAAGAGCAAAAACAAATTAGCCCCTTAATTGCTATAAATGGTGATGTAAATCTTTCAGAGTCCAAACTCATATAAAACACTTTTTTACGGCTGCAGCACCTCACAGGAGCAAGATCTTGGATGAATCTCACACATAAGAAACAAACAGAGAAAGAGAGGGAACTGTCAACTAAACATTGTTTTATTGAAAACTATGATAAAAACATGCATGAATGCACTCACTTAGAATGAAAAGCTTGAAAAAGGTGTGGATCGGTCCTGCAATGCATAACCATGCCCCCACTGATTGTAGTGTATGACATCATCTCCACAGCTCTGGATTGCCAGATGCTCCCCTGCACTGCTTGGCTCTATCATCAGGCTAAAGTATGTGGACCTGGCTGCTTCCCTGTCATACTCTGCTTAGGTTGGTCACTTCCCTGTTAACAGAATTAACATTCTATTGACATCCATAGTGGTTCACAGAAGGCAGTGTGAACTGCCTGCAGGAGAGATGCAATACGGGAATCGGCGCTGGAATCGCGCTGGTTCCAGCATCGCATATGTGTGAACCTGGGCTTAGACTCTTCCACAGCACCGACATCTATCTGAAGATATCACCTATATTTTATGTAGGATCTCTGGGATCTGATACCTACCAATAGAAAATCATTTTGTATTTATTCTCTATAAGAGGGTGCAGATCAAGCTTTTGGAAGCCTGTGATTGTATGATTTGCCAGATTTCCAAAGGCAGATCCTCTCCCAGAGTCTTCTCTTATTTCAGCATGTATGTATGTTTAGATGCATGTAGATGGCAGATACGAGTCACTTGCAGGTAGGGCCCAACAGGCACAGAGCTTTAAGCAGAGTCAGCTTGGAGAATGGTAATCTGTTAGAGATTGACTGAGCACAGTGCAGTGGTTTGCAAGTATCCATAAAATGGATGTTTACTTCATTCAAACTGACTTTGGAGTTCTGTAAAAAACCAAATGCATCGTGTTCTTTTATCTACTAGATAATCTATTTGTTTTCCATAAAAGTTTTATTGAAAAGAAGGTTTAAGCTTACAAAATCTTGCACAGCATACAGTCACTTATTCAGATACAGCATCTGGTGTTACAGTACATACTCATATATTCTCAACATAAACCATATCAGAATAAGTAGGTAGGTCTGGTATCAAATGAGACTTCGTCCATAGAGAATATAGGTTCCGCACTGTCTGGTGGGGAGGGAGGTCACTCATTATGTCTTATGATTAACAAGAAGAATTACTGGTGCCGCGAACATAGAGTCCGCGTATGTGTCACTGAGCATCTTCTGTGAAGCTCATTGTGAAGAGTCGAAATTTCTTTCTGCTACTTAGGGCTTATTCTTAGGCAAGTATGTTAGTTCCGGCTTCCACCCCTCTGGGGGGGTGGGGGGGTGTTGTTCTTCAGGGTTGCGACTGGCATATGGAGAGGAGGGGGTGGGGGAGGTGGTTCCACGGCCAGAGCTGGAGGGTAAGTCGAAGGAGGGGGTGATAATCACCTACTACCCTCCTTCGAGGTGGTCCTCCCTCTCCAACACAGGGGAGGGGGGGGAAGGGAGTTGGTGGTGTATTTCTTTGTTCAACTATGTGGTCGGGGAGAGTAGGGCCTGGTATTCCTGGGAGTTTTTAAAGGTGATCCACGGTTCCCATGTTACTATGAATTTTGTGGGGTTGTCTTGGGCGATACAAATCAGTTCTTCTATCTCTGCTACCCTGTTGATTCTGTAGAACCATTCTTCCAACCTGGGTACATTGGTAGATCTCCAATGTACTGGAACGCACATCCGTGCTGCATTGATGAGGTGTATAGCTAGAGATTTTTTATAGCATTTGGTCTGTGTTTTGGTCAAGTGAAGCAGAAATTGTCCCGGTGTAAAGTCGATCGGAATTGTGGGGACTTGTGTAATTATTTTATGTACCTTCCTCCAGTATGGCTGGAGGGACGCGCAGCCCCACCACACATGGAGGAAGGTGCCTTTTTCCTGTCTGCACCTCCAACATTGATCCGGGACCGTTGGGGAGAATTTGTGAACAACCTCGGGGGTTCTGTACCAGCGGGATTTTAGCTTGTAGCTGTTCTCCTGTACCGAGACGTTTTGAGACCCTTTGTGTATGAAAAAGTTTATTTTGTCCCAGCTTCCGTTTGTAATGTCCGATCCCAGAGCTGCTTCCCAGTAGGATCGCTCTGATTTTGTGGCCGTCAGGGGGTCATCGAGCATTGAAGCATACAAGAGGGAGATTACATGGCTACTGGGTGTCCCATCAGCACATGCTGACTCAAAGGTTGTCAGGTTTCGCGTCAGGTCCCCTTTACGCGTCAGGTTCATAATGTAGTGTCGGATCTGGATGTATGACCAGAAAGGGATTTGGCCAGTGTTAGAGTGTTCCGCTAGCTCTGCTTGTGTCATTAGACGTCCGTCTCTGTGAACATGTTTAGCTAGGAGATCTCGGTGTGGCCATTCCATCCGTAAAAATGTCTGAGAGAGCCCCGGGGTGAAGTCTGGGTTGTGTTTAATAGGAGTAAGTGGGCCTATCCGCGATGAGATAGAGTATGTGGAACAGGCTCTGTCAAAGGCTTGGAGAGTGGGGCCAATTGTTGGGTGTTCCGGGATCCTCTGTGTGAAGGATCTCGCTTGCAGCCAGGGAGACTTGCTTAAGTTGGTATCTGCTATCAGCTCTTCCAGCTGTACCCAGCTCTTTCGGCTGGCATGGACATTCCAGTCGACAATGCGAGCTAGATGCGCCGCCCAATAATACTTCTGCATGTCTGGGAGTCCAATACCTCCCTTGAGCTTAGGTAACACTAATCTATTCCATCCTATTCTGGCTGGTTTATTGTCCCATATAAATGTCCTACAGATGGACCTGTACATGGCAAAGAAGGAGGGGGGGAGGCGTATTGGGACGGCTTGTAGTTTATATAAGAGGCGGGGAAGCACCGTCATTTTGATGACAGACGCTCTTCCGAACCATGAAATTTGGGATTTTCCCCACCTAAGGGTGTCTTGTTTGATAGCCTGCAGTTCCTTCAAAAAGTTCCTCTGGTAGAGCTCTGACTGGTTTGCTGGTATTTGGATACCCAGGTACGGGATTGCATCACTCTTCCAGCAAAATGGGAAATTGTCTTGGCAATGTTTCGCTAGAGTTGGTGGTAGGGAGACGTTTAGTGCAAAGGATTTTGAGTAGTTAAGTTTTAGATTCGAAATTTCTTTGAATTGTTCAAAGATTTGCAGTAGATTGGGCAGGGTCGTTAACGGGGCAGTAAGGAAGAGCAGGATGTCATCTGCAAAGGCTGCAATCTTATATTCTCGGTCCTGGACCTTCACCCCTTTAATGTCAGAGTTGGCTCTTATGCAACGCAGCAGGGGTTCAAGTGTGAGAATGTATAGCAAGGGGGATAGAGGACATCCCTGTCTAGTGCCGTTGTGGATGGAGAAGGCGTCCGACAGGTGGCCATTGACTTTCACTCTAGCGCTGGGGTTCGCGTAGAGTGACATGATTAACGCGAGCATGCGGGGACCAAGTCCCAAGGAGTGTAGAACCGCCTCCATGTAGTCCCAGGCCACTCTGTCGAACGCCTTCTCCGCGTCCACCGACAGAAAAAATCCCTCTTATTTACGTGCTGAGAGCCAGTACTGAAGGTTCAGTGCTTTTATGGTATTATCCCTGGCCTCTCGCCCGGGGACAAACCCTGTTTGGTCTAAGTGGATCCAGGATGGTATATGTTCCGATAGTCGCGTTGCCAGGATTTTAGCGAAAAGTTTGACATCAGTATTTAAAAGTGAAATGGGACGGTAGCTAGATACGTTTGTGGGGTCTTTGTCTTCCTTTGGTATGACTGCTATGTAGGCTTCCAAGAGATGGGGAGAGCTGCTAGATATAGTGCTTAAGGAGTTGAATGCCTTAAGGAATCGAGGAGATAGTATTTCTAGAAACGTTCTGTAATAGGCAGTCGTGAAGCCATCCGGGCCAGGGCTTTTGCCCGGTTTAGTGCTTTTTAGTGCAGAATGAAGTTCCTCTGCTGTCAGGGGAGAGTCGAGGGCCTCTGTTTCGTCTGCTGTCAAAGTCATGGGGCTGTACTGTTGCAGGAAGGTCCTAATTATGTCTAGACGTTTTGGAATTTCTGGCGTGTCAGGTTTATTTTTATGAATGTTGTAGAGGTTTTCGTAGAAGGTCCGGAACTGCTTGGCTATCGCTTCATTACTGGAGTGTGTTTTTGAGGAAGAGTCAGTGATGTGATGTATTGTGGTTGCCAATTTGCGTTGTTGTGTCGCCCTGGCTAAAAGTCTACCTGGCTTATTGCCCTGTTCATAAAACAGCCTGTTGGAGAGGATCAATCGTCGTCTAGCTTTCCGATATAGTTCGTCTGTCAGGAGTGTGCGGGTGTCCGCTAGTTCTTGTGCTGTTTGGGTTGCGAGGGATTGTTTATGTTTGTTTTCTAGTTCTCGGATTTTGGATGTGAGGTCGTTTACCACTGCTAAGTGTTCTCTTTTCTTTTGTGCCGCTATGGAGAGGAGAACGCCCCTGATGACATTGGGGATACGTCAGGGGTATCGTTCCTTTGAAAGTATTCAGTCAGCTCTTGTTTTATACGCGTCGAGTTGCTCAGGTCTGTGAGGAGGCTCGCATCCAACCTCCAGAGCTTCGTGAAAGAGCATGTGATCGGGAATACTAGGGTAGCCGTAATGGGGTTGTGGTCTGAAAGGCATTGCGCCTCTATTGTGGCTTGTTGGAGATATTGTAGATCTGATTGTTGTACGAATAGATAATCTATTCTCGAGTATCGCTGGTGTGGTGCTGAGTAAAATGTATAGTCACGGTCTCGTGGGTGGAGCGTTCTCCATGAGTCGTGTAGGGTAAGAGAAGCGAGTTGGCGGGTGCAGCATAGGATAGGGTTGTGGTGCCTGAGGATGTGTCCGTCAGTGGGTCAAGTGGAATGTTGAGGTCCCCCCCTAGGATCAAAAGGCCTTTTTTGAAGAGCGCAAGTTTCTCAAGGGTTACCCTGAGGAAAGTCACCTGTTTAGCGTTGGGGCAATAGATATTTGCTAACGTGATCGGTTTGTTGTTCCATTCACCTTTCAGGAAGGCAAATCTGCCTTCTGGATCAAGCATTTGATCTGTAACGTTAAAATTGAAGGATTTTGAGAGTAAAATCGATACTCCTTTAGTCTTGGAGTCCTGACAGGTTGAGTGGTATGCCTTGGGGAATCTATGATTTCGGAGTCGGGGGGTTTTGTTTGTCTGAAAGTGAGTTTCCTGCAAGAAGAGGGCCTGGATTCGCAGTCTGTGTGCTTCTGCTAAAACGCTGCTCCTTTTCTCTGGAACGTTCAGCCCTTTGACGTTGTAGGAACACACCTTCAGAGAAATGGGGATGGATCGTCTTGGAGGATTCATCATTACTCGTTTGGTCAGAGGATGTTTTTGTGGAATTATTGGGAGGGGGGGGGAGGGGGGGCTGGGGGTGCAGTCGTTAGGGGGTATACAAGGGTGATACCAATAGCACTATGGGTCAAGTATAATACCAAGTGTCGGGAGATGAGTGGACTGGGGTTGTGAGGGGTGGAAGCCGGTGTACCAGTGACTATATACGGGCTGTGCCTTAAGTAGTGGTTCTCGCGAACTGGAGCCTCTAACTGAGGGAGGCGCTCAGATTCGAGCTAGTGTCCGGTGGCGGGAGCAGCCCTGCTCTCTCGCCTAGTGGGGGAAGGGAGGTAGTGGGGATATGCCGGTAAATTCAAGGTAAGCCTGTTACCTCGAGGGTGGGTAGTGTGCTAACACCGGAATAGTACTGGGCTATGGTCGCCCAGGCTGTCTGTGATTGTGTTTTCGGTATTATTCAGTAAGGACCAATTGTTGCAAGATAGTGGGTAGTAAGTAATAAGTAACAAGTAATAAGTAAAAAGTACAAAGTACAAAGAAGGGCGGGAATAACGGAATAAACAATGTTATGTCTAACAATGATGGCAATGAGATCGTAGCATTTCCGGCCCCCGGGCCAGATCGGCGAGACGTCCCACCGGGCCCCCGTCTCGCCTCTCCGGTCCAGGCCAGGCCGCAACGCTCTGCGGAGGCAAGCCGAGCGGCCTCGGCTCCTGAAAAGGCCCCCCCCAGCGCGCCCCCCGGAGACACACGACTATTGTCAGTGCGTCCCCGCCGGGCCCGCCCGGAGAGAAGGACCCCCAGTCTAGTACAACATTAAAAGTAAACATAATATATTCAAGGTCATAAATCTAGTCACCATAAAGCAGCTCTCTGTGTCTTGTAATTACGTGGTGATCTCACCTGGGCAATATCAGAGCAGCATCACGGGAGGGATGTAGTCTTGTCATAGGAACTTACACCGCACCCTGCAAAGATGGGAAGATGCAGAAGGAGTTGCGTCTACCTTCTTGCTCTTCTGGTTTCAACATAGGAGAAGAGAAGGAGTGTCCTTCAGTTCGTACGTCACGATGAAGTCCTCTATACCACACAGGGGCCCTGTATGAAGCAAACAAACAGAGGGAGGGAAATGGGGAAGGGGGGGAGAGAGAACCTAGGACTAAAGCCGAGGAAGTTATTCCGGAGGGCTGGGTTCTGTTCCTTAGGCTGCTGTGGAAGCAATAACTGTCTGGCGTTGTATTGGAGTGTCTCCTGCGTCTTTGTTTTAGATTGAGTCTTTGGAGCCCTGCACTGGAGTTTCCTCTTGTGGAGAGAATGGTGTTCCCGCTTGCTGGAGGAGCTGTTGGTGATCATTGATGTAAAACTGTCCTTGATGAATGGGTCTACAGGGTTGCCAGGGCAGTGCCATCTAGTGGTGATCGTCGATAGTCTTCAGGTTTCTCCAGCTGACAGATGCTCTGTTATAATTGGAAACGTTAGTGAGCCAGTTGGCAAACATGGTACCCTCTTGGGCTGCAGATGCGATGCATTGTGTCGCCTGTTGTTGCGATCTCCTTTCCTCTCCCTCCCTGGAGGGAGGTGTTGTTTAAAAAAAAAAAAAAAAAAAAAAAAAAACCCCG
>BLSH010243468.1:1290537-1309619 GCA_018402905.1 Glandirana rugosa
CTGAGGAGGGCTTATTTATCAAATAGATTCATACGAGACCCCGGTTTCTTTGCAGACGCCTAACCGACTCTATTGTATAGATAGGTATTGGTCTCAACTCGCTTGGGCCTGACATTTCAAGCCCAGGCATGGTTTGAAACCCCACAGGCCCTGGGCCTGGGCTTGTAAAGTTTTTTTCAAACCCAAGCTCAAGCCCCAAGACCATAAACTAAGGTGCACAACTGATCGACGGTTCCCGTCGGTTAGTTGTTCACAATCACATGATGCACTGGCCAATCACAGCCATGCCATTAGTAGGCATGGCTGTGATGGCTTCTAAGGGCAAACCAGTGAAACACTTGTTGATTGGCTGCCCTTGGCAGCTAGTCAACACGTGGAATCAAATACCAGAACCCCGAACTCGAACCCAAACTTTTTTTGAAATGTTCGGGTCCGGGTCCCGGACACCCCAAAGTTTGGTACGGACCCGAACTTTACAGTCCGGGTTCGCTCAACTCTGGTTATGGATAGATATGTTATCTCAGCCAATCCGCAGACGTTTCTTTGGCCCCAGAGCATACTTAGATAAACTATTTATTCGGGAGGAGTCAGGTGATCGGGGTTCTTTGCCACCCGGACGGCTGTCTGGGTGAACGCGTGCCATATCGCTCCCGGTTGCTAGGCCAGAAGCCTGAGGGCTATCCTGGAGTACCTGGCTGATAGGCCTGACCGAGGCCTATCCAGGAATTCAAGCAGCAGCAGTGAGTTAGGCACTGAGTCGGAGGCCTAATCAAGTTGAGGGAGAACCAGATCGTGTACCAGCGGTAAAGGAGAAGCAGTTGCCACAAAGGGATGACCACTCCTGTTACCAGAGGCAGGTATAGAGAGGATGGAGGTCTTAAGAAGTACCAGAGCCGCCCTTTCACTAGCCGGGGATGGTGAAGAGGTGGGAAAGCTTCAGTAGTCTCATGCAGAAACCTAGCAGGAGGCGTGGGTGCACCTTGAAGATAATATAAGTACAGCGGGTAACTGTGAGTCAAGCCAGGGACCCAGCAAGACAGCAGGGGTGAAGCTTGAAGAGAAGTACAGTGGGTGGCTGTGAGTCAATTCAGGGACCCAGCGGGATAGCATGGGTGAAGCTTGAGTGATCTACAGTGGGATACTGTGAAATGTAAGTGAATATCTACAGCAAGTTACTGTGAGTTACGTGTGCAGATCTACAGTGAAGTATTGAAGTGAGGTGTCATCATAGGAGACAGCAGTTGCTAAGCAAATTCAGATTGCTGCATTCAGCTTAAAGGCCCTTTTTCTGTATCGCTGTCAGCCTATTTCTATCTTTGTCTGTTTGCACATTGCATTTGCCTAAGGGTGTCCTGGCCCTAAACCCTCTCTCCCCCAGTTCTTGTTAAGAGACAATAAATCTCTTGTTCATTTCAAAAGTGATTGGCGCCCAATCATTCCACCCTGCACTACACCCACCATGCCTAGTAACCTGCACCCTGAGGAGGAATGTCAGCTGCCCCTAACTTTGGAGGTCACCATCAGGCCTCTGGAGGCCCCGGGATGGCTACATAAATAATTACTCAAAATCTGCTGTAAAGCAGACACTTTTAGTCTACAGCTGTAGAAAAAAAAACAATAATGAGGATATCTCTTAATACACTGAAAGAAAGTAGCTACCAGAAAGGCCTCTTGACCTTAACTACAGAAAATATACTGCTGGTTTGGAGACTATACGATCAACAGAGTGTAGAATGTTTTCTAGCAACCAATGCTATCAGGACAATAAGCAGTCAAGTATCCAGCAGATACTATTTAAAATATCACAAAGCAGAAGGTGGATAAATAGCAGAGTTTTCTGCTCAATGAAGCTACAGAATTCTGTGTGTTTTATAATTGATACTTGTGTTGGCTGTATTCCCACAGAACAATTAAGAGGTGCTACATGCCAACTGACCAGCACTTTGCACAAGAACATCCTTCTGGTGAAAATCTACTGTAGCTTGCATTTAGTAATGTATGACTGCATAAAGGTCACCACTCCATATTTTACCCTGAAATGAAATCTAGGGATGAATTTAGGATTCAGTCTGCCCAAGGCACATAAATAAAAGGCACAACTCATACTTGCTTGTCCCCAATTGCTACCAATCATGTTAGGTGATTACAAGGGCAAACAAGCCCGAAAAAACAGGAGATACATACAAGTTAATACAAGATCTGTTCACCTATGTAGTAATCAGCCTACTTCAAGTCTTCCAAGCCCCTGCCAGAACCATCAACATTCTATTTATCACACATCTTTTGTCCTTTCTCACCTTCATGTTTCTAGTGCAATATGCAAGAATGGAATAAAGAGGCTGATTGGCTGCTACGGAGAAGTTGAAAAGTTCTTCCTTCAAACACCCTCAGTAATGAGGCTTATGACAGCATATTCCATGAGTCAAAGAGCAATTTAGCAGTGTAGTAATTAATTCAAAATTTTCACTGATCTGAACATTCTGACAGTATCCTTCTAAAGTGTAGCTTTTTTATAAGCCCAGGTGTACCATACCTTCAAAATCTACAAGTGAACAACGAGGTACACCTTCTAGCTTAAAGCATAGAAGTAAAGGACACGCCCCTGCCAAATACCTTCTACACTACAGTTACGCAAACCACAAAGCATTAATAAAATTGACTGGTTAAACCCATAAGCACATTTTATTCATCACTATTTTTCTTTATACTGGTTTCTCAAAATAAAAATTTAGAAGTTGGGTGAAAGTCAAGAATATGTAACTTATGCCATACTATATAGTGTACAGAGGTCTGGAGCATGTAGTATACAACAAAGGGTATAGAGTGCAGCAGTTAAGAGTATGTAACATGGTGCCCCTGACACTGCTAATCATTGGATGAAAAAGGGAAAAAAGAACCTCTAATATTGCAGGTCAGTGGGAGAAAAAAAATGCCCCACCATTGGTAGCCAGTGGGAGCAAAATTGCTTGGTGTCAGTAGTCAGTGGAAGAAAACATACCTTGGCCCATTGGTCATTAGGAGAAAAAATAACACACATGCACCCTAACTACCTCCCAGTAAGTAAAGTATTACTTTACTTCCAGTAAATAGTTCTCTAAGAGTTTCCTGTCACTGTCAGTAGCCCCACAATCAACTAACCATAATTTATACTGCAACACTCTAGCATCAACCCACTACCCAACACTGACAGAAGACTCCAGGCCCCCCTCATCAACACTGACAGGTCATTCTCCAGCCCCCTACCCAACACTGATAGATGACTCCAGCACCCCTGTCCCTGACATGGACAGAAGACTCCAGCACCCCTCTCGTCAACACTGACAGGCCATTCTCCAGTTCCCTACCCAACACTGATGGATGACTCCAGCACCCCTGTCCCTGACATTTTCAGGAGAATCCAGCACCCCGTCCCTGAAATGGCCAGAGGACTCCAGCACCCCTCTCATCAACACTGACAGGTCATTCTCCAGCCCCCCTACTCAACACTGATAGATAACTCCAGCACCCCTGACCCTGATACTGATAGGGAACTCCAGCACCCCTGCCCCTGACACTGATAGGGAACTCCAGGACCCCTGTCCCAGACACTGATAAGGAACTCCAGCACCCCTGCCCCTGACACTCATAGGAGACTCTAGCACCCCTGTCCGTGACACTGATAAGGAACTCCAGCATCCCTGTCCCTGACACTGATAGGGAACTCCAGGACCCCTGTCCCAGACACTGATAAGGAACTCCAGCACCCCTGCCCCTGGCACTCTTAGGAGACTGCAGAACCCCTGTCCCTGACACTGACAAAAGACTCCAGCATCCCCTATCAACACTAGCAGGACATTCTCCAACCCCCCTACCCAGCACTGATAGGAAACTCCAGCACCCCTGTCCCTGACACTGATAGGCGACTCCAGCATTACTGTCCCTGATATTTTCAAGAGAATCCAGCGCCGCTGTTCCTGACACAGGCAGAAGACTCCAGCACCCTTCTCATCAACACTGACAGGCCATTCTCCAGCCCCCTACACAACAGAGATAAGAAACTCCAGCACTGACAGGGGACCCCCCCAACATCATTGACAGGAGAATATCATACTCCCACAGCACTGACAAGAGACTGTACAACCCTCATCCTCCGTACACACTAAAGCCTAGTACACATGGGCCAAATGTCAAGAGGCATTGGCCGATTCAAAAGAAACTGGCGGACATTTGGCCAGTATGTACAGCAGACGATCCGACAGAAGCCAACATGACCGATAAAGGTCTACCGACTGGCTCCTGTCCCCCTGTCAGAACACAATAGCACAGCAGGGGAGATCGCTGTACTAACATCAGATTGTTAGCATGGCAGCTCCAACCTGAGCTGTCAGTTTTTTTGGGTTGTACGAAAGAAAAAACTAGTAGTGTGTCCACAGCTTTAAGCTAGGTATACACTGTGAGTTTAGTTTTTTTTCAACCAGTTTACTGGAAAAAAAAATCACAGGTCGCTGCAAACACACAAGTGATGTGAAACCTCCCCCGCTGTGTATTGTATACTGATTCCCCTCCCCCCATCAGAATACACTGATCAGCTCTGCAGCAACTCATCAAAGCTGGTTTTTAAGCAGGCCCATTCGACGGAAGCCGGTCTAATGATTGGCTTCTGTTGAACAGAGAGGGCTACACACAGATCGAAATTTGTCCGGTTCCTGCTGAACCAGCCACATTTTGATATGTGTGTACCCAGCTTAACACTGGCAGTGGAGTCTACATCTCCTCTGTTATTTACACTGATAGAACACTGCAGCCCTCACCAGTCACAACACTGACAAGGGACTCAGGCACCCCTTCGCTCTAACACTGACAGGATTGACCTGACACTATCCTCTCTCCATCCCAGTCCTCTCCCCTCGCTCAGTGCCAGTAACCAGCAACTCAGCATATCTCATCCCAGCATTGAACTCTTTGACGGCGTTCAGGTCTCTGTTCCTCAGGGCCCACTTCAGCTCCTTGTCACACATAGGGTTGCCACATCATCCTTTTAATCCAGGACACATATGAATTACACGGGTTCTGAGGCTGATTTAATGCAGGTAAGGTACCAAGTGAATTTAATTACCACCTTAATCAGCCACAGAACCTGTGTAATTAATATGTGTCCTGGATTAAAGGGATGAGGTGGCAACCCTAGTCACACATGACATCGGGTGTAGGGCTAGCTGGAGGAGGATACACGGTGGTGGTAGCCTGTACAAAGGAGTCTCCAAACCTCTATCTATCCACTTCTCACACACACTGCCAGCCCCGCCCAACCACTTTGAACTGCATCACTGTTTACCCTGGCCACGTGACTGCACACTGCTGCTCAATGCTGGGTATAGCCCAAGGAGTCACTATATGGACTGTATAATGATGACTAGTGAGCTGTCAATTATAGCGTGCAGTGTCGTATGTGTACAGGGCAGGCACCCCACTGAGTGGTTTAAATATCATTGCACTATATCCTCGGGCCCACCAGAGGATCTTCCAGCCCTATATGTATTTCAGCCCTTCTATCGCTGTTTACTTTTGCATGTCCACAAGACTGCAAACATAGCTTCATAGTGACATTTAAATATGGATCTGATTTTACGCACACAGCAAGCTCTGCAGCAAATTGTGTGCCAGTACTACGTGAAGCTTATACTGCCTGCTGTTTGCAACATAACACAAATCTGTGGTTTACAAGATGGATAAATCAGATGTACAAAGACATTGCATTGTAAAGACATTGTGTGACATTGACTGTGGCAGATTACATTAAAAATGCATTTGTTACAGTTCTGCTTGTTTAGTTTAGATGGATTATAATAGTTTCTAACCAGTTGCTATGTTGGATATTAGGCACCAGGCTGTCAGCCTCTTGGTCACTGGCTTTGCTTAGCCCATAATGGAGAAAGATGGAACACCACTAGTGATGAAAAGCTAACTCTCCTGCCAAGGTGGGGATATACAGAGCCTAAAATCATTTAGGCAGAAAGGGTCTAGTGATAATATGAAAAAAAAATGTTTTTCTAAAAAAAATCCTGACAAGTACTGATTGGTTGCCTTCTATTCTGATGTCCTCATGCAACAGCAAAGGCTGGTCAGGCAGTATGTTCCTCGTGCTGAATATAGCATTGCTGCATTTATTTTCCTGACTTTATTTTGATACAGAAATAAATATAAGAACACCAAAATAAATTACTTGCATACGGTGGTATTCATGCTGTTTTATAATATATATTATAATAATTAAAACACAGAGTCCTGTCTTTCTTCCACACAATTCACACTGTGTAGTCTAGTACAAGGTTTCTCAAACAGGTTCTGCAGAAACGCTATGGTTCCGTAGGAGGTCTCACATAAGAAGTGATAGTTAATAAAAAAAGAAAACGAGGCCTATTTCAAATTAGAAGGCTTACACTGACAATCATATAAATATATGGAGTGTCTTTTTTACCTTGTAAGATGAAAAGATGGAGATTTAGGGTTCATGCACATATACAGGCACATAGCATGAAATATGCCTGCATTTTCTTGTGCCAGGGAGCACCAGCTAGTGCATAATTCTGCTCATTGGAATATACTGAAAGAATACACTGCATGCTGGTATACGCCTGTAAATGTTGGTATTCGTGTTTACATGTGCATGCTTATGAGCATAATATCCCAAATGCAAAACTTCAGAATTTATGTCCATATGCATGCAAATGCGAGTACTGGGATTTACAGGCGCATACCCACATACTGCATAATCAGTTAATACAGTCATATGGACATAATTATGCACCAGCTGGGGCTTCTAGGTGCCGAAATATAGGTGTATTTTATGCTGTTTTCGAATGCTCCTGCATTCATGTCTGTGTGCATGAGCTCTTACATATGTTCTGTATGATTTGTCCAAGTTTAAGGTAGGATTTCATTAAAAAAGTTAAACTAATGCAGGAAGTTTAAAACATACCTTTGTTCATTATCTTCAGCACTCCATATACTGACTTCCAGTTCCTCTCTATTGATCACTAAAAAAGGAAAATGAGAGGAAACTGCTTCCAAAATGAGTAGCTATGAGGCGTGCTGGACTTGGATCTCATTTTCCATCAACATAGAACATGTTGGATGGGCTTGATGACTAGACTTCAGCAGCTCTACCACAATGCAGGGCCATTCCAAGGGGCCATGACCTCCCAAACATATTCAGGGCTTCCTGAAACACATTGATTACCTTTTTATCGTCCTACAGTCACATTGTTAATCTACAATAAAGAATTATGGACTCTTAAGATGACCATCTGGCACTCTGCTATTGATTACATGCCTTTAAAGTTAACCTCCAAGAAAAAAAAATAGAACATGCCATTGCCAACTTGCAGCAAGTACCAAGACCGTCAGTCATCCCCTTGCTTTACCACACAGAAAATCACAAACCTGGAATTAGTATAAAGGTTACGTTGACTTGTTCTGATGTAACAAACATGAACTGTGAAACAATCTTCAGATACATGTTTTTTTATGGTGTAATTTTACTTTAAATTATTTTATATTTTTTGCGATTTCATTGCGACTTGCTTAAACTGCTAAATGAAGTTGCAAGCCACAATGAAATCTGAGGTCCAAAAGGCACTGATCTGCAGCTTTGAATTCGTGCTAAAGTAGCGTGATTTCAAAGCTGTACTGGTGTAAACCAGGCAGGGCCTGCCCTACCATGGGTCCCAGTGGGTCCACTGGACCCAGGCAGCACTTTGAGAGGGGCAGCAAATTGAACCACAGCCGCCTCTCCTACTCTTCTATTTACCCAGCAAATTGACAACCAAGATTTTTTTTCCAGCAGTTTTGTGTGTCATGATGGCAACTGCCCCTTGGCCGTTCTGCCTGCTCCTATACAACCCTAGCCCACCTCTATACTGCCCTAGCCTGTCCATATACTACCCTAGCCTGTCCATATACTACCCTAACCTGTCTATATACTACTCTAGCCTGTCTATATGCTACCCTAGCCTGTCCATATAGTACCCTAGTGTGCCCATTTACTACACTAGCCTGTCCATGTACTACCTTAGCCTGTCTATATACTACCCTAGCCTGTCTATATGCTACCCTAGCCTGCCCCTATACTACCCTAGCCTGTCTATATACTGCCCTAGCCTGTCCATATACTGCCATAGCCCTCCCCTATACTGCCCTAGCCTGCCCCTTGGAATTGAACATAATGGTATGTCATATAATTTTGAATATAGACAAGGTGCTGTTGCATGTAAACCTGACTTCCTGATAAATTAAATTCTAGATTTAATTATCATGATATAAAATAATGGATGTGTGGGCCTTTTGGTGGGCTTGATCTTTTTTTTGGGGGAGGGGGGGCAGCATTTCATTCTTGGACCCAGGCAGCACTATGTCTTGGGACAGCCCTGAAACCAGGGCTTGCAGTTTTACATAATTATAAAGAAATGGTAATAATGTTTCATCGGTGTAAAAAAACTGTCACATGACACTAAAAAAGTAACAGTCATTGGCATCATCGAGTACTTGAGAAAATGTATCAGGACTCAGTCTTAAAAAAACTTGTATCGGCGCATCCCTATTGAGAACTGTCCTTGATACTTTTTTATTTGTCCTAACAGCTACATTTTCAGGACAAGCCAATTTCTTCTTCTGGTTCCAAGTAGGTTTAGCACAAAAGTTTAGCGAAATGTTAAAAAAATCTGCAACGTCAACAATCTCTGGGAAAAAAAAAACACTGGATAATAGAAGTGAGAAAGTTATGCTGACCGTACAGTAGTAGAATTTCAATAGACATTTTTTGCTTCAACAACGTTCATGTGATTTTCTATGTTAGTAGGGTCAAAATATTGTTTGTTTTTGAATAAAGTGACGAGAAAATTCAAAGGAACAGGACGGAGAATTTTTCTCGAACCAACAAATATCCAACAGTGAATGTGGTTTTAGTCCAGGAAAGCCCATTCGTTTCAAAAGCAAATTAAATTTTGAGCGACTTTTGTCAACTTATCTAATGTACTGCGAATTTTCTGGTACTGAGTTTTCTTACAAATGTACATATGTTATCTTTTGTGCCAATCAAAATTATCCAACTTCCTTTAAGAACCAAAGTATTCAAGTCCACTGTAAATACATTTTTCTTGGAAAGCCCTGTGTTCCTGTGATTTTATATTATGAAAAGTGACACTGCACTGTCAGCACAATGCCAGAATAGTTACAATCTCCAAACTGCATTCCAAAAATCAGTTCAGCCTTCCAGTGCACAAACGTGACCCAGCTGGAAGTATATGTTACATTGTACAATGAATTAATCCTTCTGTCATCTTTAAACAACATACAGTACAATTATCCTTTCAAAACAAGTCAGAAATGACAGGTATAACATGGATATTTCTACAATAAAAGTGTTTATTACTCAGATAATGTAATCAAGGATTAATCTGACACCAGGAACTGAAAACAAGCTTGTAAAAGTGTTTGCACATATGTTCAGGTATCTGTGCAGTCTGAGAACCCTCAAACCCAAGGCTTTATGTAAATCCGGCCCCCGGGGTAAATTAATCAGGCTCTAGTCCGACCCCTCCAGTCTCCGGTTCCTTGTTTCTAAACAGTGAAATCACCTGTCACTAGTACATATAGTAAAGTATAGAAGTCTGAGCTCATCTCTCTCCAAAGAAGTGCGTGTAATAGAGCATCCTGACATTCAGGGTCCTAGGGTGCTCAAGTATATACCTAAAGGTGGCAACATGCAAATTTGCCTAATTTGACTTGTCAGGTTCACTTTACTGATAACAGGTGGGACCATGCAAACCTTTTATAGGTACCTCCGTGTTTAAAGGTGGGTCTAGACCAGGTATCTACAAACTTTCTAAGCAAAGGACCAATTTACTATCCTTCAGACTTTAAGGGGCCCAGACAGTGGCCACTGGGAGTAGAAAATGTCCTGGCATCAGTGGGAGTAAACAATTAATCTTTGGTACTAGGGGGAGGAATAGTGCCGTCACTGGTGTCAGTGTGAGGAATAGTGACCCATTGTGGGTGTCAGTTTGAGCAATAGTGCCCCATCATTAGTATCAGTAGGAGGAATAGTGCCCCATTGTTGATGTCAGTGTGAGGAGAACTGCCCCATCATTGGTGTCAGTGGGAGGAATATTACCTCTCCTTGGTGTCAGTGGGAGAAATAGTGCCCCATCGTTGGTGTCAGTGGGAGGAATATTACCTGTCCTTGGTGTCAGTGTGAGAAATAGTGCTCCATTGTTGGTGTCAGTTTGAGGAATAGTGCCCCATCATTGGCGTCAATGGGAGAAATAATACCCCATTATTGGTGCCAGTAGCAGGAATTCTGCCCTATTGTTGGTGTCAGTGGGAGGAATAGTGTCTTGTATCAGTAAGAGAAAAAATGCCCCAAGGACCCAAAAAAAGGCAAGCAAAGGGCCTCCTCTGGCCCCCGGGTCATAGATTGTAGAGGAATATAATACAGTTTTGTTTGAGGGTTTAGATACAGAAGAGAGATGTAAATGTAAATATCCTGGCCAGGACCATAGTTGTACTTAAAACTTGAATTTTCAGAGAACAATAAAGAGAACAACAAAGTCAGATGCCCTCTTTCTGGTCAGTACAAAAAATACTCAATAAGTTAGAGTTCCAAGTGATTTTTACTGTATAGAGACAGATTTTCTTGAAGGTGCCCATAGACACATGGCTTCAAGTTTATTGAAATTCACTGCCCAACCTCCTATTCTGTGGTGCTCAGTACACCCCTCTTCCCAGGAACAAATACAGCAACATGTAAACACAATTATCAGCTCTCATGTTCTCCTTTGATGACTCCTTATTGAATATTTCTTCAAAACAATACAACAATTAATTAATTTTAGCTTATATGGCCTAAAGCCCCGTCGTATACACGGGCTGAATGTCGGACAAGCATGCTGGAAAGCCAGCAGCCGAACGACTCCCTATCAGCACTCTGAGCCAATGGCGGAGAGCACTGATCGGAGTGTTCTGGCAGGGAAGCCGTCCCCCTGTCAGAAAACAACAGCTCAGCAGGGGAGATTGCTATACTAACTTTGCAAAGTTAGTACAGCGGCTACAACCATAGCTGACAGTGTGTGTGTGCCAGGCTTTAGTCATTCATAGAGCTTCTTCCACTGCATGATCTGCTTAAAAAATAATTAAAGGACAGTGGGTTAAAGCTCGCCCTTCCGCTGACGTCGCTCAGCCCCCCAACTTTATAGTCGGATCAACACAGATTCCTGGAAAGGCAGCTGGCTCAGCCTCTCACCATGCCACTGGGAGACTAAGCAAGTCACTCCCAACCCCCCTGCAGCCTGGCGCTCCAGTGAGCACTGTAGGGGCAGAGCAGAGAGCCGGTGACTAACATTCACCAGCTCTCTGCTTAGTGAAGACCAAGAACTGAGTGGTCAGCAGTGTTTGATCATTCAGTCTTAGAAGTGGCAGGGGACAGATGCAGCATCAAATCAAAATGCTTTTTTTTTTTTTTTAAGACCCATACTTCTCTTTTAGGATTGAGATTCCTTTACAGTTTTTGTGTTTTTTGCTGTCTGCGTCTTTCCTGGAAACACAACAGGGAGCGAGAGACAATCTTCTTATACTGAGAGAGTTCCTTACTGGTATCAGCTGATTTGTTACACTGAATAACTCACCCTCACCTCTTGCTCACTGACAACTCCAGGGATTTGGATTACTCCTCAATTTTTGTCTTTGTGACAAACATTGAGAGAACAAAAAGAGGGTCTGAATCCCCCCAGTGGACACAGGCATTAATAAAAAATGAATGTTTTTAACCACTTGCCCACTGGGCACTTAAACCCTCTTCCTAACCAGACCAATTTTCAGCTTTCAGTGCTCTCACATTTTGAATGACAATTACTCAGTCATGCAACACTGAACCCATATGAATTTTTGTCCTTTTTTTTCACACAAATAGAGCTTTCTTTTGGTATTATTTAATCACCACTGGGATTTTTTTATTTTTTGCGCTATAAATGAAAAAAGACCGGAAATTTTGTAAAAAAAATACACTTTTTGCAAATTAGTAATTTTTCTTCATAAATTTTGGCCAAAATTTATACTGCTACATATCTTTGGTAAAAATAACCCAAATAAGTGCATATTATTTGGACTTTGTGAAAGTTATAGAGTCTACAAGCTATGGTGCCAATCATTGAAATTGATCACCCCTGATGTACTGACGGCCTATCTCATTTGTAGCCAGGAAAGTACAAATACCCCCCAAATTACACCTTTTTAGAATGTAGTCAATCCAAGGTATTTAATAAGAGGCATGGTGAGTTTTTTGAAGTTGTAATTTTTCCCCACAATTATTTGCAATATGAAGATTTTTTTTTCTTTTTTTTTCACAAAATTGTCAAAATAACAGATTATTTCTCACAAACAGCATATGCATACTTGCAATTACACCCGAAAATACATTCTGCTAATCCTCCTGAGTATGACGATACCACATCTGAGAGACTTTTACACAGCCTGGCCACATACAGAGGCCCAACATGCAAGAAGCACCATCAGGCATTCTATGGTCATAAATTACACATATCATTTCTAGACTACCTCTTACACTTTTGAAGGCCCTGGAGCACCAGGACAATGGAAATGCCCAAAAATGACCCCATTTTGGAAAGTAAACACCCCAACATATAATCTATGAGGAATAATGAGTCTTTTGAACATGTCATTTTTTTCCACAAGTTTTTGGAAGATGTGGTGAGAAAATGAAAACGCGTTTTTTATTTTACACAAAGTTGTCCATTTATAAGATATTTCTCACACATGGCATGTACATAGCAAACATTACACCCCAAAATACATTCTGCTACTTGTCCCGAGTATAGCGATACCACACGTGTGAAACTTTTCCACAGCCTGGCCACATACAGAGGCCCAACATGCAGGGAACACCTTCAAGTGTTCTAGGGTCATACATTTCAAATCTAATTTGACTTTCTATTACACTTTTGTGAGGCACTGATGGGTACTGTAGTGGCATGGATAAGTACTGATGTGGCACGGATGTGGCATGGATGAGCACTAATGTGGCATGGATGAGCACTGATGTGACATGAATGTGGCACGGATGATCACTGATGTGGCACGATGAGCAATGGATGGGGATGGATGAGCATGAATGAGGATGGATGAGCCAGGGATGGAGCATGGATGAGCATGAATGAGGAAGGATGAGCCAGGGATTAAGCATGGATGAGCATGAATGAGGATGGATGAGCAAGGAATGGAGCATGGATGAGCATGAATGTGGATGGATGAGCCAGGGATGGAGCATGAATGTGGATGGATGAGCCAGAGATGGAGCATGGATGTGAATGGATGAGCAAGTGATGGAGCATGAATGTGGATGGATGAGCCAGGGATGGAGCATGAATGAGCCAGGGATGGATGCGCCAGGGATGGTGGATGGATGAGCCAGGGGTGGATGAGATAGGGATGGTGGATGGATGAACCAGGGATGGTGGATGGATGAGCCAGGGATGATGGATGGATGAGCCAGAGATGGTGGATAGATGAGCCAGGAATGGTGGATGGAGGAGCCAGGGGTGGTGGGTGGATGAGCCAGGAATGGTGGATGGATGAGCCAGGGATGGTGGCTAGATGAGCCAGGGGTGGTGGATGGATGAGCATGAATGAGGATGGATGAGCCAGGGATGGAGCATGGATGTACATGAATGAGGATGGATGAGCCAGGGATGGAGCATGGATGAACATGAATGAGGATGCATGAGTCAGGGATGGAGCATGGGTGAGCATGAATGAGGATTGATGAGCCAGTGATGGAGCATGAATGTGGATGGATGAGCCAGGGACGGAGCATGGATGTGGACAGATGAGCCAGGGATGGAACATGAATGTGGATGGATGAGCGAGGGATGGAGCATGAATGTGGACAGATGAGCCAGGGATGGAGCATGGATGAGCATGAATGAGGATGGATGAGCCAGGGATGGAGCATGGATGAGCATGAATGTGGATGGATGAGCCAGGGATGGAGCATGAATGTGGAAAGATGAGCCAGGGATGGAGCATGGATGTGGACCGATGAGCCAAGGATGAAGCTTGCATGTGAACAGATGAGCCAGGAATGGAGCATGGATGTGGATGGATGAGCCAGGAATGGAGCATGGATGTGGACGGATGAGCCAGGGATGGAGCATGAACAAGCCAGGGATGGAGCATGGATGAGCAAGGGATGGATGAGCAAGGATGATCCAGGGATGGATGAGCTAGGGATTCAGCATGGATGGCTCAAGGATGGATGAGCCAGGGGTGGTGGATGGATGAGCCAGGGATGGAGCATGGATGAGCCAGGGGTGCTGGATGGATGAGCCAGGGATGGATATGCCAAGGATGGTGGATGATTGAGCCAGGGATGGTGAATGGATGAGACAGGGATGGTGAATGGATGAACCAGGGATGGTGGATGGATGAGCCAGGGATGATGGATGGATGAGCCAGGGATGGTGGATGGATGAGCCAGGGATGATGGATGGATGAGCCAGGGATGGTGGATGGATGAGCCAGGGGTGGTGGGTGGATGAACCAGGGGTGGTGGATGGATGAGCCAGGGATGGTGAATGGATGAGCCAGGGGTGGTGGATGGATGAGCATGAATGAGGATGGATGAGCCAGGGATGGAGCATGGATGAGCATTTATGAGGATGGACGAGTCAGGGATGGAGCATGGATGAGCATGAATGAGGATGGATGAGCCAGTGATGGAGCATGAATGTGGATGGATGAGCCAGGGATGGAGCATGGATGTGGACGGATGAGCTAGGGATGGAGCATGAATGTGGACGGATGAGCCAAGGATGGAGCATGAATGTGGATGGATGAGCGAGGGATGGAGCATGAATGTGGACGGATCAACCAGGGATGAAGCATGGATGTGGACAGATGAGCCAGGGATGGAGCATGGATGTGGACGAAAGAGCCAGGGATGGAGCATGGATGTGGACGGAAGAGCCAGGGATGGAGCATGTATGAGCCAGGAATGGATGAGCCAGGGATGGAGCATGGATGAGCCAGGGATGGAGCATGGATGAGCTAGGGATGGATGAGCAAGGATGAGCCAAGGATGGATGAGCCAGGGATTGAGCATGGATGACTCAGGGATGGATGAGCCAGGGATGGTGGATGGATGAGCCAGGGATGGTGGATGGATGAGCCAGGGATGGATAAGCCAGGGATGGTAGATGGATGAGCCAGGGATCATGGATGGATGAGCCAGCGATGGTGGATGGATGAGCCAGGGGTGATGGATGGATGAGCCAGAGGTGGTGGATGGATGAGCCAGGGGTGATGAATGGATGAGCCAGGGGTGATGGATGGATGAGCCAGAGGTGGTGGATGGATGAGCCAGGGGTGATGGATGGATGAGCCAGGGGTGATATATGGATGAGCCAGCGGTGATGGATGGATGAGCCAGGGATGATGAATGGATGAGCCAGGGGTGATGAATGGATGAGCCAGGGGTGGGCACAAAGCAGCGCTGTGGGCACTTCAGATCCAGCCCACAGTGCTGCTACACCGGTTCCCTCCTCTCCTCACACGCTGTGCAATCGGTGCGAGGAGAGGGGAGGAGCTAAACCAGACATGCTCTGGTTTATTTGCAGATTTGAAAGCTGTTAAGCTCTTGGGCGTTAATGCTTTTAATTGGCCAGAATAAACTATTTAATCTGGCCATTTAAATGAATAAATGCTCAAGCACTAGCGTTTAGATGCATTTTGCAGCTTTTAGTGGCTTCTAGCAGCTTTTATTGGTGTCAAGCTATTTTTCTACCCAAAATCTGCTGTTCCTGGACGCACTGGCAGCATTTTCTTTTCCTGCCTCTAAAAGCTCCTGCCACTAAATGCTGCTGTATGGCATGTATGGACACATAGGCTAACATGGAGGGGCATTTAGAGGCAGGGAAAAAAAAACACCAGATGCCCCTAGAAGCAGCTGTAAAAACGTCCTGTGTGCATGAGGCTTTAAGAGGAACACTATGACAGGCAGCCAACATTTGTAGAATAAGAAGATAGCAATTGCAATGTTTCTTCCAGGAAAGGTTTTCTTAAAACTGAAACTGTCACAGTAGAATTTAAAAAAAAAAATAATTGGCCTAAAAACTTACCTTTGGGCTTTAAGAATCAAAATGTAAAACATGACATTTGAAAAAAACATTTGTTTTAAATGTGTATTGAATCTGATTACTTTTTTAAGCAAATACACAATTGCAAGGATGCAGTTAAAGCTTATAAAATGATCTGCAATATGTGGATACTGTGTTGTATTGTGATTGTCATTGTGAACACCTTTCCAATGAAACTGCTTTGATATACTAAGAAATATGATCTATAAAGACATTTTGCACTATATACTACATTACACTGGATGCCAAATTCCATTTAATAGACACAGTGAACATTGTATATTTGGCAGTGCATTCACTGCAATTTTATTGAATGGCCCACAGCACTAAATTTGTCACACAATCTTGGGCTAAGACAGGTAAATCCTCATTTTTCTTGTACTCACATATTGTATATCAAAGGACGTTAACTGGGAATGACTAGCCAATCAAAATTCCTTTACCAGCAATCATTTACTGACTATCCTGGAAATATGTTAAGTACTTGGCAATATTCTGATGACCTGCAACCTGAATTGCAACCAGAATGCAAGCCTGGATCTCAACACAGAGTAATCTGCAGTGTCATATCTCATGATGTCAACTGCAGCTCTTCTGGGTGGATGTATAAGAAAATCACGAACCGCTGGGTTTCCCATTCAGCAAAAGACAGCCTATTTGGCAATCACAGGCTGTATAATTAGACGCTATTCAACAATGATGCTATCATAATAATATAGCAAGTCTAACGAGTACAGAGCAGATCAATATAAAAAAATAATCTTGTATTCCAGGCATTGCTTTGCAAGAAGGTGCATTAACTACGCATTTTTTTTTTTTTTGCTCTCTTCGTAATTTGAATGAAAATTTTCTTACATGCACTAGATGTGGTTAATTATTTAAAGCCTAAAGAGTCTCTATCACTTGGTGGGAGGGGATAAACTGCTTCAGATGTGAAATGCAGGTACCTAGAGATACCTAACCATTTGCCAGATCCAAATTTCAGGTTGTTCTCACAAGCCAAGCTTTGGCACTTCATGGGCCTGTGTTGGCGCTTGCCCATCTCTTTCTACCTCCTGCGCAATCGTATTGCCCATTGATGTTGCCATAATGAATGTGTGTGGGGGGGAGGTCTTAGAAGAAATTTCCAACACTACCTAAAATGTTGGAGCTTTGCTTATTTCGCTGTGACAGCTCTGAGAGGCTGGTGTGTGTGCCCAACTTCAAATGGGTGCATCATTTTCCCATCCCTCACAATCCCTCACTTCCTTCACAATCTCCTTAAAGTAAACCTTTGCTTTTTACATGCAATGCAAAGCAGCAGGTTTACTTGTTGCAAACCCCTGAACAGCTAATACATACCTTCCTTGCTCTCTCCCACTACATTGTTTGCTAATGGCAGCAAGGAGAGCCTTGTGTAAGCTCCAAATAGGAACCTGAGGTTTACCCAGAACTAAGGACTCTCTCTCTGGCCTATGTGACAGTGCTGGGAGATTGAGCTGCCAGTTGCCAGGCATCTGTGCTACCATGAATAGCAATAAGTCGCATGTGTCCTCATGCTTGAAAGCACTAGGCATTTTCTTCTCTACAGCCATGCAGAGTGGCATGATATTATGGAAGGTACGTATTAGCAGCTGCAAGGGCTGGCATTATCGTAAACCTATATGGACAAAGCACATTTTTGAGGGTCAGTAAAGCCAAATCAAATATTCCTATTATGGGTGAACACTGGAAGTCTGACTTGATTTCTACATCCTGTTCTGCCAACATACCAAGGAGCTACAATCCTCTTGCTGCAACAAACGCATTTCCTATGCTTTAGCTATAATCTCTATAAAATATAAAAAAATATTCAACAGGAAATTTGAGACCCCCTTCACAGGTTAAAACTAGGAACCATAGTGGATCTCAGTGATATTGGTGCAGTGAGCAAAGCATATCCTTCTATAGTGTGCACTTGTCTCAAGAGAACTAAGTGTCATTTCCCTCTGCTGCTTCATTCCCCTGCTATCAGCATGGGTCACTTATGACAAGTTTTCCTGACACCAAGAGAAAAAAGGTGACAGGGGAGGAACCTCCAGCTGATTGACAGCCTCAGTCCTGTTCCTGTGTGCTGTGTGAAGGGGGACTGTCCCTTCATATCAGCTCCCAGAGCTCTCCTCACTGAGCTCTGCAAAGTGTAATTTCAGCTCTTTGCCCCTTTTTTTTGACAGCTCAGACAAGTTTATAAATTTGGGATTTTGAATGACTGTAGAGAAGAGAAGACTACAGATAAACAGGTGCAACTTATGTATGAGGTTTCACCTCTGCGTAACACCTGAGGCCAATTCCTTTACTGTATATATGTGAGATAAACATGCTAAAGGTTGGTTCTTCCTTATCCAACACATTTCTGGTATGTTGGATGTTTGCCCCCATGCTGTGCAGTGTGGGTTCTTCCACTTACCCCTACACCAGTACTATGCCCTCTAGTGACATTGGTGGTGGCAGTAGGAACCACAGAGCATAGAAGACCACCAGGCATCTGGCATTCCTGGAAGTGTCAGATGCAGAAGATTCTCTAGCAAGCTTAACTTTTTAAGGAAGCAAAGATCAACAGTGTGGACACTGGGAACAGGTATTAAAACTTTTCCTTGCAGTGGGGAATTTTTCAAAAACGTTTTTAATCTTGTGACAGAATCATTTAAAAGGATGGTTTACCTTTACAAAAAAACTGCCTATGTAGATAAGGGGCATCTGTAGATAAAAGCAAACTGTGCAGCCCTGACTGAAGTTGAATAAAGCCCTTGATATAGGTGTAAGCCATTTACATACCTTATGAAGCCTGACTAGAATACTCCCAAGATGTTGCTAAGTATTCCTGGGACGATGCTAAGTGAGGCCTAGTCGTCACTGCTCCCCCCCCCCCCCCCCCCCCCC
>BLSH010243468.1:1330436-1355201 GCA_018402905.1 Glandirana rugosa
AATACCTAGGCCCTCCCACTAACAGGAGAACCTAGGAAGGGGAGTACAAGACACGGATTAAAGGACAGAGGAAATCACTACGATGAGGATGAATACAGGGAGACCCTCTGTCACATTGTGATGAGTAAAATACCGGTAAAAAAATAGGAGATAAAAACACCTTCGGACTTCAAGAAATTATAAACTAGGTCAAAGAACACAAATTACATACCAATGAAGGACGAATATCAAAGGATGTTCCGAAGAAACGGGTGATGACCATTGACTCCGTGGTTACCCTCTAACATACATACCTCGTTATTAAATACTCGTGTAAATGCTTAGTATTAGCACCAATACCAGTATTGGTGCAACCCTAATATATATTAAACAGCAGGGCTCTAATTATTGCTCCATACATACAATCTCCCATTGGTGCCTCAGTTACCAGTAGTGGGCAAAGAAGCCTTGTAGGAAACTATAAGCAGGAAGTAACCATACATTAAACACAAGAAACTGGATCAAATATTAAAGAACTTCAGGCTTCCACAAAAATAGAGGATAAAAAAATGGCCATAAAATGAGTAGTGTTACACTGTCTCCCAGAGGGACATAAGTAGGAGTAGCATCACTAAAGGAGACAGGAAATTAGGCACAGAACATGAGGGGAAGGATCCAAGAGGACAATCACCCTCCCGGATCCATAATAGTGGGAAACCAGCTGTTTATAACCTTCATAAATAAGGCCATAGCACTATCGCTAATAAGAATAGGTATCTCATTTTCACCTAGGCGCAACCTTCTGACTAATAATGTGAAGTCTAGAATCGTGAGCTGCAGTCCAAATGCTCTTCTTAATATGCGACCCGGGATGCTGGAAAAATTCTGGATGGACCCTCTGCACACTGCTATGCACCCTTTCCAGCAAACTATGCAATGAAAAACAGTTTTACTTATTTCACATATATTACAATACATGTTTAAGCCGGCCAACTGCATCAAAGTAATCCCTCTTCTGGCCAGTCCGACTCTGCTTTGCCACTGCAAATGCTATGATGGACACCATGCCAACCTGGGGCATAAAGAGAGGTTGGGGAGACTCGGGAGAACGACAACATTCAGATCTGGTCACTGACCTGCGTTACAATATAGAAAAGATATACCTGTGCTCAGAACCCATTTTCTCTGTGGTGCTGGACAGCTCCTTTTCTTAGTGCTGTGTCATGACGTGTAACTCCTGTAACTGTAAGTTCATTGTGAAACGTTGACAGGCAATTGTCATTCAATTTTAAAACTGAAATTGAGGGAGCGTGTCCTGGCTATGGAGGAGTGAGGACGCACATCGCCTCAGCTCCGTGCTTACTGCAGTCTTTCAACAGCTTCCAGGGGTGATCTCTCCCACTCAGAAGCAGCGATCCATGTCACAAAGGCGGCGGACGTCTTCCCAGCCGCCGGGGACAGACAGATCAAGGACAGCTGGATTCTTTCTTCCAGAAGTTCTAGCCACGAGAAGGCCAAGATGGCGCTGGCACCGAAATCCACAAAGGCCTCACAGCAACCCCAGCAGATTGAGGTGTCTCCGATAGCCTCCCCGAGGTCAGTAAGTGACTCCGTCCCTGTCCCATCCCCTAGCTTCATGGGATTGCAGAACAGGGACGCTGATATTGCAGACCTCATGGAGGATGGGGATATCAAACGCCACATATGGTCTCTCCCCACAAGAGAAGATCTGGAACGATTCGCTAACAGAGTAGAAAAGGCCTTTAAGGAGTTTATAGCACAACTAAAAACAGACACATCTCACCTGGGTAACAGAATAGACTCCCTGGAACAAAGATTTGACGAGGCCCTGCCTGCCAGTTCCATGCTTCAGTCTAGATGCACTACCCAGGATCAGCAAATAGAGGCCTTGTTGAGTCAGCTAGACGACCAAGAGAATCACAGTCGGTGGGCGAACATTCGCATCTGCGGCCTAACGGAAGCTACAGCTCCCGGAGACATTATACATACTGTAACGGACATAGTCTGGGAAATTCGGGGGTTACCAACCACGGCCCCCATCAAAATTGACTGTGCCCACAGGGTCCTTAGGCCCCCTTCCCAAGACACGGATAATCCCAGGGACATCATCTGTAAATTGCACAAATATACACTTAAAGATCGCATCATGCAGAAGATGCATGGAAAACCATACTTTGATTTTGGATGGGGCACGTCTTTACTTCTACCATGACATCTCTCGGCGTACCCTCATGCAACGCAGGGCGCTTCGTCCTGTTCTAGCCACGATCCAACAAGCTAGCCTGACTTACTGATGGTGCTTGCCCATTTTTCTCCAGGTGACTAAAGATGGCAAGCAAGTCACACTCCTCACTAAAGATGACCTCTCGCACTTTCTATCAACCCTTGGGCTGGATCCAGTGGACTTCCCGGACTGGAGGGGGACATTGGACTACCTCAACATTCAGCTTTCCCAGTCCTGGCTACCAGCCAGCTATAGAAGCCGCAAAAGAGGCCGCCAACGTCCTCCATCTGGTTCGTCACCGGGCCCGTCAACTGCAAGAGACTGATGGGATATACCTCTGTTACCCTTTCTTCCTGTCTGGATTTCTGACCTGGACCATTGGGTCACCTTTTTAATGGGACTTGAGGATAGAGTCCATGCTTATTGACCACAGCCGCAGCTAACCTCAATGACTATTGGGAGCTCAGACTGATCAGGCTGTTTACCGAGCTGAGTGCCTTATCTTGTTTTGTTACAGACATCTGGCTGTCAGCTACGAGAGGGCCCTACTTATTATCAAGGCAATGGATTGGTGCCTTGAGTTACCATGCTGCACCCTTCCCTCGCCTTCTTTTCTTTTTTTTATTCAATCCTCTAAGATTGCCTCTGGGTTCCATGCATACTATGCAGACCTTTATCATTTAGATTCAAATGTGTCCCCAGAAGCCCAATCGTCTAAATTGACAGCTATTCGTGATTACTTAGCCTCTGCAGGTCTCCCCCCCTGACAGATGAGCAATGTTCCACTCTAGAGGCCCCTATTGCCCCCCCTGAGATTGAGGCAATGAGGAAATCCCTACCCAATGGGAAAAGCCCAGGCCCTGATGGATTCTCCAAGGCCTACTATAAGGTATTTTTCCCTTACTATCTGAGTCCATGTGCAGATATTTTAATTCCATAGCTGGAGGCACTACATTTCCTCCGGAGGCACTGCTGGCTCACATCTCAGTAATCCCGAAGGAAGGGAAGGACCCTACGGTGCCTCAAAGTTACCGGCCTATATCTCTCCTTAACGTAGATATTAAGATATTGGCGAAAATCCTTGCAAATAGACTAAAACAGTGTTTCCCAACCCAGTCCTCAAGGCACACCAATAGGTCATGTCTTCAGGATTTCCATTATTTTGCACAGGTGATTTGATCAGTTTCACTACCTTAGTAATTACCACAGCTGTTTCATCTGAGGGAAATCCTGAAAACATGACCTGTTGGTGTGCCTTGAGGACTGGGTTGGGAAACACTGGACTAAAACACTTAATACCTCATATTATTTATCCCGACCAAACAGGGTTTATCATCGGCCAGGAAGCCAGAGACAACTCAATTATGGTGATCCAACGTATCCACTGGGCCCGTAATAGTCAGAACTCTCTGACCTACCTGGTGTTGTCCACTGGAAAAAGCATTTGACCGCATCGATTGGACATACCTGCAAGCGGTTCTGGAGGCTATAGAAATGGGACCAAATATGCTAACCTGGATAATGTCCTTATATTCTTCACCAAGCGCCCAGGTTAAGGTCAATGGCTTTCTCTCTCCTAGGTTCTCGATCGGGAATAGCACGAGCTCTAGTGTTGGAGCCATTATTATGCACTGTGCGAGCAAATACGGATATCAAAGGCCTGACGGTTGGCACTACTGAGCACAAACTGTCAGTGTATGCTGATGATGTATTGTTTCATCCTATGGACCCCCTGATCTCGTTGTCTAACCTGATGAGAGAACTCAAGCTTTTTGGCACGTTGTCTTACTTTAAAATACATTACACAAAATCAGAAATCCTCCCCATTAGACTGCCCACCACTATGGCCAGTAGCCTGCAGGCTGCCTTCCCATTTACATGGGTTAGGCCCTCCCTAAGATGCCTGGGCATTCAATTGACAGATCTTTTCGATACGCTTCCAACTACCTCCCGTTGCTATCCGCAGTGAAACAGGACTTCTTGCACTGGACCAAGACTGCTTTCACGTGGTTAGGCCGAGTCAACATCATAAAAATAAACGTCCTTCCCAAGATACTCTTCTACTTGCAGATGGTCCCTGTACCCCTGCCCAAGGGCTTTTTCACCCAACTGTCCAGCATGCTCACGGGATTTATCTGGAACATGAGGAAACCGCGTATTGCTCTGAGAGTGCTGAGATGCCCAAAGATTATAGGCGGCTTAGGGATCCCTGACATACAGAGATACTATAGAGCTATTGCCCTCCAGAGGATATTGGACTGGCGTTTCCATACCCACTCTAAACTTTGGGTCCCCCTGGAAAAATTCATGGCTGGTAGGAATCTATCGTATGCTCCATGGCTGTCTCGGGGGCATAGGGGGTTGTCGGACACTACTTCCCCATTGACACTCATGCTCTCGCAGTGTGGGACCAGATCAATCCGCTGTTGGGTCTGGTACCCCCTGTGTCCCCGTTGGCCCCTCTGGGAGGGTTTCTGTGGTTCCCCCCTGGGAAATGTATGGCCTTCTTTGGACCTTGGGTGGATGATGGCAACGCTAGTTGAGGTAAGCTAATGAAGAATGGTAATCTTCGACCCTTTGAGACCCTACAGGATAGACAGGGGAGTCTATATATAGGGCTCTGGGAGAGAGACCTGGGGCGAGAATTCACCCCGATTCAGCTGGCACACCTATATCAGCTAACCCATTCAAGCTCTGTTGGATCCAAAACTCAAAAGACAAACTATAAAATTTTGTCTCGTTGGTATCAGGTGCCTGCTGATTTAGCACAAATTTACCCCTTAACTAGTGACCATTGCTGGATGGGCTGTGGCCAACGTGGTACTCTCTTACATCTATGGTGGGATTGCAAAATGATAAAGCCCTTCTGGGCAGACACCAAGTCCCAGATCAAAGATGTATTGGGCATAGATGTCCCGTTTTCCCCAATCCACTTCCTCCTGCACATCCCCCCCCCATGCCAATAAACCAATACAAAAAAAGTGCTCTGCCCTATCTGCTAAATGCGGCAAAATGCTTGCTCCCGATTTACTGGAAGAGAACACAAGTTCCCGGCGTGGAGGAATGGATCCGCAAAGTGGACGAGATCAGGGAGGCTGAGGACTGGGTGGCAACCTGTAAAGGAACTCGAGAACGCTATACCAGTATTTGGTCATCTTGGATAGACCACTTCTATGGCCCTGAAAAGGTGTACTCTAGCTTAGACCTGGCACTGCTAGAACTGTGGGAGCCATCTCTTAGACAATGTATTCGACACAAGCAACAGTAAGGAGGGGCCCAACCTAGATGGAGATGAAACTCTTATTTTTGTACCTGTATGGCCTTACCGGGTTCGGAACTACGGGCTTGGTTCGGGGGCAAGGCAGCAGCGTGACTAAAGGTATGTTCTTTCTCTCTTTTCTCTCTCCTTCTTTTCCTTTTTATTTTTTTCCCTTTCCTGTTCTCTCCCTTCTCCCCCTCCCTTCCTATATTCTGTTTCCTAAACAGTATTGAGAAAAGTTCATATGAGATTTTGTTTATACACTATCAACCATAAGTTTATCTGAGCTGCTGATTTGTGGGGCTGCCATTGGGGGCATGATCACCCCCTCTGGGGTTGACACTGCCCCCCCCCCCCCTTTGACATCCAGGATACATCTATGGGTGACGCAAGTGCGGGAGACATGCCAGGGGATGAAGGTATTTTTGCCCCCGCCTCTGAAGGGTCGACCAGCTGAGCCACTCTGCAGTTCTTACTGCAACAACTTTTCTGGCCCCTGATCCAATTAACTGACCCTTTCTGCCAAGATCACTTCTGTTGTTAAATATATATATAAATTGAGACAACGTAGAGGTTCAGCCCACTATCTTGAGGACTGCCCTACGAATAAATCGCCCATAGGAGTGTTGTTTAGGTTTACCTAATTGGACATTGTGAACATCTCTAATGCTTATGTTTCTTTCATGTTGTATATGTTGTCTCGCACTTTTGATTCTTCTGTCAAGCATATATATATATATATATATATATATATATCGAGACATGTTATCTTGTTTATTCTTAATAAAAACAGATTATACAAAAAAAAAACTGAAATTGAATGTGATTGATCATCTTCTTTGGCGCACTTAGATTTTTATTTGGAAATGTTCATAAGCATACTTTCTGTTATCATTGGATTGATTGCAGACAGTAGTGCATGGAGGTCCTGAGGGTACAGGGATGAGGGAGGCTGGCCAGATATCGCTGCCTATCAGCTGGCTTGCCGGTAAATTATCATGAGAATATCAGAGAAGTTCCTCAATTCAGACACACATAGCAACTGAAAGCAACATGCACACACTGACACTAAAATTATCACAGCTTGCAATACCACCAGCCACCACTAAAGGGAATACTCTCTCAAAACCTAACTGCTGGAGCATACACAGACAAGAACAAATCTTGCATAAACTCAGGAGCACTCTAAGGGTTGTGTTGCAGCCAAGTGATTCCTGCAGGATTCTGCAATCCTCCAAGATATCCAGCAAGCTAGAAACAAACACAAAACTCATGGGGTAATATCACCACCTGCTGTTTGGCAGCTGGTCTGCTAGGCATCCATACACATATACACACACACCAATTCCTGTTATTGGCAATAAGATCTGTTTGTTCTTATGGCGAATATGATAAGTTCCACAAACTGAAACTAATGTATGCAGTGAGATTGGTTTGTCTTGTTTTCAGTCAATAATAGAGCTAGAGGTCCTGGAGGCCGCACATCAGAACAAGACCCGCTGTGTGTGAACAAGTGTCAGTCTTAGCCTAGACCCCTCCCAGCCACGCCCCCAGCGCATTTTGCTCCACCCACCGGTGCTTACTCATGAGGGGATTGTTTTCAGTCCACCAACCGCTGCAACTACAGAGAACACAAGGGTGTAACCACGTGATGCAATCATCCACATATTACCAGCAAATTTACAATCAAACATACAGGCATTTGGTAATGCAATAAAATATCTCTTTAGGAATAGTGAATTCTTAGCTTAATACACAGAAAGTCAACTTATTACTTTTTAGATTCAATATCCCTAGGATCACAGTGCATAGAAACAGATACAGAAGTGATAATTACAAAGCACAAAAAAGAAAATGGCATACAGAAATATTGGCTATTAGCTGTAATATAAAATGGGACTGACTGAAACAAACCAAAGTCAGACACAGTCAAGCATCTAGCATTTTCAGGAGTGCTGCAATGGGCAGCCCCCATACATCTCTCATAACAGGGTCCAGCGCTGTGCACTAGAACAACAGCTCTCGTGGCTCTCTCCCTCCTCATAGGCTCAGAGACAGCAGCGGGAGCCATTTACTGCTGCTGTCAATCACAGCCAGTGAACAGAGACTGGGGGGTCGGGCTTAACCATGTTTGGTGTGACAATGGACAATCGGGATCAAGGACGCACGAGTGCCCTCCATAGTATTCGGCCTGCTATGGGAGCACTCAGCAGGGGGGGAGCCGAAGGCATCAGCAGGGGACCCCAGAAGAGCAGGATTGGGGCTGCTCTGTGCAAAACCATTGCATAGAGCAAGTAAGTATGGCATGTTTGTTATTTTAAAAAAATAATAAATTAAAACCTTTAAATCACTTTAAACAAAGGTCACTTTTAGTAAAAACAACAAGTAGCTCCAGAGATATCAGAATGTGAAATTTAATGAAAACTTTGACCTTGGCTTTGCCACCTCCCATGCCTCCTTTTTGGTCAATGTGTGCTGTCATTACATTAAAGGACAAATAGGGTGGAAGGGGGCTAGGGTCCAATGTACTTTTACTGTAAAGTCAAAAGTTTGAATTTTCATATAGCTTCAGGTGTTTAAATCTCTGGATCAGGGAAGGACTAGAAACTTATGGCCTGGGAGGCAAACACAACAAACTGGCTTTTTCAATTTAGACACAGTTTCCTGTGAGCAAAGTGCACTACTTGGATTGTTGGCCATGGTGAAAGATACATCTTGTCCTAAAGATAAATATGATTTATTCTGCCACTATAAACAAATATATACAGTATCTCACAAAAGTGAGTACACCCCTCACATTTTTGTAAATATTTTATTATATCTTTTCATGTGACAACACCGAAGAAATGACACTTTGCTACAATGTAAAGTAGTGAGTGTACAGCTTGTATAACAGCGTAAATTTGCTATCCCCTCAAAATAACTCAACACACAGCCATTAGAGTCTAAACCGCTGGCAACAAAAGTGAGTACACCCCTAAGTGAAAATGTCCAAATTGGGCCCAAAGTGTCAATATTTTGTGTGGCCACCATTATTCTCCAACACTGCCTTAACTCTCTTGGGCATGGAGTTCACCAGAGCTTCACAGGTTGCCACTGGAGTCCTCTTCCACTCCTCCATGACAACATTAGCTGGTGGATGCTGGTGGATGTTAGAGACCTTGCGATCATCCACCTTCTGCTTGAGGATGCCCCACAGATGCTCAATAGGGTTTAGGTCTGGAGACATCATTGGCCAGTCCATCACCTTTACCCTCAGTTTCTTTAGCAAGGCAGTGGTTGTCTTGGAGGTGTGTTTGGGGTCATTATCATGTTGGAATACTGCCCTGCGGCCCAGTCTCCAGACGGAGGGGATCATCCTCTGCTTCAGTATGTCACAGTACATGTTGGCATTCATGGTTCCCTCTGGACAAGCATGTCTCCAGACCTAAACCCTATTGAGCATCTGTGGGGCATCCTCAAACGGAAGATGGAGGAGCGCAAGGTCTCTAACATCCACCAGCTTCATGATGTCATGAAAGAGTACTCCAGTGGCAACCTGTGAAGCTGTGGAGGTGTGTTTGGGGTGGTTATCATGTTGGAATACTGCCCTGCGGCCCAGGCTTCAAACGGAGGGGATCATCCTCTGCTTCAGTATGTCACAGTACATGTTGGCATTCATGGTTCCCTCAATGAACTGTAGCTCCCGATTACCAGCAGCACTCATGCAGCCCCAGACAATGACATTCCCACCACCATGCTTGACTGTAGGTAAGACACACTTATCTTTGTACTCCTCACCTAGTTGCCACCACACGCTTAACACCATCTGAACCAAATACGTTTATCTTGGTATCATCAGACCACAGGACATAGTCCCAGTAATACATGTCCTTAGTCTGCTTGTCTTCAGCAAACTCTTTGCAGACTTTCTTGTGCATAATCTTTAGAAGAGGCTTCCTTCTTGGATGACAGCCATGGAGACCAATTTAATGCAGTGTGCGGCATATGGTCTGAGCACTGACAGGCTGACCCTCCACCCCTTCAACCTCTGCAGCAATGCTGGCAGCACTCATACGTCTATTTCCCAAAGACAACCTCTGGATATGACACTGAGCAGGTGCACTCAACTTCTTTGGTCGACCATGGCAAGGCCTGTTCTAAGTGGAACCTGTCCTGTTAAACCGCTGTATGGTCTTTGCCACCGTGCTGCAGCTCAGTTTCAGGGTCTTGGCAATCTTCCTAGGCCCTCTTTATGTAGAGTAACAATTCTTTTTTTCAGATCCTCAGAGAGTTCTTTATCTTGAGGTGCCATGTTGAACTTCCAGTGACCAGTGTGAGACAGTGAGAACGATAACACCATATTTAACACACCTGCTCCCCATTCATACCTGAGACCTTGTAACATGTACGGGTCACATGACACCAGGGAGGGAAAATTACTAATTGGGCCCAATTTGGACATTTTCACTTAGGGGTGTACTTACTTTTGTTGCCAGCGGTTTAAACATTAATGGCTGTGTGTTGAGTTATTTTGAGGAGACAGCAAATTTACACTCTTATACAAGCTGTACACTCACTACGATACATTGTAACAAAATGTAATTTTTTCAGTGTTGTCACATGAAAGATATAATAAAATAGTTACAAAAATGTGAGGGGTGTACTCACTTTTGTGAGATACTGTAAATGCAAGGACATACCTGTAAGGCCACAGGGAGATTTACAACTATGTATTGCCCCTAAAGACTTTTTCCGTGAATATCTCCCATTGTTTCTGCCTCTCATACTCTCTTTAAAAGACACTACCTGCCTGGAGTTTGCCTGTTCTCTCCCTGTGCCTGCGAGGGTTTCCTCCAAATACTCCAGTTTCCTCCCACACTCCAAAGATATGCTGGTAGGTTAATTGGATCCTGTCTAAATTGTCCCTAGTGTATGAATGTGAGTAAAGCCTCGTACACACGGTGCGATGGTCATACGACCGAACGGCCCAAATCGTATGTTGCCGCCTCCGATGACTTCTCTATGACGAAACGCGTCAGTCGGAGCCAGAGAGCGTCATACGCACTTCCGGTTCTATAGTCAGGTGGAACGCACGGAACTTCTGGATTCGCGGGTCTGACTTCTCAAAGGCTTCCCATAAGCTTAAAAGTGAGTGCATATTTATATTGATACTGCCTTCCTTTGATGTTCTACACTATGGGATCTTTTTATTCTATGTGGATCTCCTGAATACCCCGGACTGAGACACAAGGACCACTACTGATCTGGGACTGGAATTTCCACGCTACCGATTTTACACAGCGGGATCGGTGAGTGGGGTGCGTTGCAGGGGAGCACAGTGTGTCACCTCCTTACCTGCTCCACCTCCCACCCCCTATATGTGTGAACTGTCTATTTGGACATTGCACTTTCCAGCATTGTCAGCAGGGGTTGCTTTATGAAGGCAATCTCACGGCTCTGTGACTGTAGAAATTGGTTATTGGTTCACTGATTTTCATTTGTGAGCACCACCTTATTAGAGTGATATGATATGATCATTGCACTATTCAATTTGATTTATTATTATGTTGATTTGGTGTAAGGAAGATTGGATATAACACATGTGCACTTTTATAATTCATTTCTTATTTTCACATTTATTACATTTCATTGCACAGTTTGTTGCACACATATTTGGCAGCGCCACACCCACTTATCCCTGATTTTTATTTTTTGAGCACCCATTGGTTGTTCTAATGGGGGCAGCAGCCTTCTCCTTTGTTCTCTCATGGTATAGCAGCGCCACACCACATTTTTTTATATTCACTATGTACTTTAGGACCCATCAACTTTTTTTTTTAGCTCGTTGTATTTGATCTTATTACATCTCAGAGCGGCAAAGGAAATCAGTGCTACATGGGAGAAACTATCTATATAACTCCCAGGACCTGTCAATGACTGTATATCCTATTGTGATTAATTTCTAAATGGGGATTTTTATTTTAAATTAAGGTATTTATTTAGCAGTGCTTTTCATATTGTACATTTACATTAAAGTGGATGTAAATCCTCTCTTATACCCAGTGAAGTGAATAGCCTCAGATGATACACAGAAATGAAACAAATCCTCCTACATAAGTTTTACATGTATATCTGCTGTCTTTCCCTTTCTACACTCTTTGGAAAATGCAGATCGTGTTAGACATATTTCTTCCTCTTTAAGCAGTGGGTGGGGAGTCTGGGCTTACACTGTGTGAGATCTGATTGGAGGAAAGGCACACACCCCCACTACACATAGACAGAGCAATGAAGGAAGATGCAGAGCTGTAGTGCTTATCTACCTCTAAGCTCCCTCCCGATACAATTTTTCAGCTGCTGTTGCCTTATGTGTCGAAGAACTTGTCAGAAGTGACTCTGCTGATAACAGAGGAACGGAGCACCAGAGAGAAACAACACTTAGAGCTTTGGCGAAAGATAAGTAAAAACTACAGAGATATGTGCTTAGGTGAAATTTCATGAATGGGGTTTACAACCACTTTAATGCTTGCTCTCAAAGTTTACAATCTAAGGTGCCTATTTCACATGCAAACATTCACATACTAGGGCCAGTTTACCTACCAACATATTTTTGGAGTGTAGGAGGCTGTTACCAGTTTTATATTATTGGTACTGACTGGGAGGGACGGGGGTCACATATTCTGTAGACTGGTTTCCAGTAAAAATGGTTTGGTTTATTTGTTTCACATTATTTTACTTTTTAGGGTCCCTCCATACGGGCGGTCCAACTGGCAGATTCCGCTTTGCTCAGCGGGGGATCGCTGATAGGTCCCTCTCTGTTCACTTTGTAGAGACAGACCTGTCAGAGTCCCACTCTCGTCTATGGGGAGATCGGATGAAAACGGTATGATAATCTGATCGTTAGTACTGTATATACTCGAGTATAAGCCATCTCGAATATAAGCCGAGGCACCTAATTTTACCACAAAAAAACTGGGAAAAGTTATTGACCTGAGTATAAGCCTAGGGTGGGAAATGCAGCAGCCAAAACACAGGGACAGGGAGCCAGAACACAGGGATTTTAGCCAGGACACAGAGACTGTAGCCAGAACACATAAGGGATGAGTAAGGTAGATTCACATTAAACAGAGCCACGCTTCTTCTAAGAGCCGTTCTGTGCATGTAACTGTGACTAATCACATTGGAATGTAGAGAATGCTGAGAGAGAGCTGCAGATCTTCACTGAGTTCAGGAGGTGGGCGGGACGGAACAGCTAACACCAGCGTGTCCCGCCCTGTTACGTACCTGACGGTGGAGTCTGTCTTGTGCAGGGAACAACCGCTCTTGCGCACCCGATTCAAGGACCCCTGGTAGTGTAGACAGAGGCCCGAGAGTGCGGGATGGCACGAGGGCTGGATGGTCACAGATGTTGTAGTGAGATTCCAGCAGGTCGTGCAAACAGGAGAATGGTCGTACAAGCAGGGTTGGCAACGTGCAGGCAGAAAGGTACAAAAGGGGTTAAGCAAGCGGATCGTCAAGTTCAGGCAAGGTTCGTTAACGGGCGGGCAGCGGAGGTACAGAGGAGTAGACAAACGGATGGTCGTGGATAGCCGGGGTCGATGCAGGTAGCGGACAACAGGTCAAAGCAAGCCGGGTAGACAGGAAACAGGTGAAAACACAGGAACAGGTAGGGAGCTGAGGCTCACAGGTCTGGAACGCTGTAGAACAAGCAGCAACTTGGTGCAGGATGTCCAGGGTTTAAATAGGCACCATTTGGCGCCGTTTCCGGCGCGTGCGCGCGCACAGGCGCGCGCACGCGCACGGGAGCGCGCGAGCGCGCACGGATGCGCGCGCACCACCCGGAAACGGCCAGGAACACTGGCAAAGTCCTTTTTACTGACACGCCCACCTCCCCGACATCAAGATGAAAATCTGACATCTCTCTCAGCATTCTCTGCATTCCAATGTGATTAGTCACAGTTACATGCATAGAACGGCTCTTAGAAGCAGTGCGGCTCTGTTTAATGTGAATCTACTCATCACCCACAGACACTGACTCAAGTATAAGCCGAGGGGGTCTTTTTCAGCACAAAAAATGTGCTGAAAAACTTGGCTTATACTCGAGTATATACGGTACACAGCTTTCGAGAACTGATCGTGACAGTTCATCCGATATTATGCGATCGGACATGCACAAATTTTTTTTCGTATGATGCCAGATCGTATGATTTTAGTTTAATCTGTACAGTTGCCATTCGAAAATTCAATACAAATACACTACAACACATTACATCACTTCCAAATTTTTATAATGTTGTACGAGAATTTTCGTGACTTTAGTAAACTCTTCAGGTTTGATCTGAAATTATCATGCAAAAAAAAAAAAACGGACGATAATTCCTCTGATAATGTCATCGTGTGTACCAGACATAAAACTGGTGTACACAGAATCTGGTGCAGCTGTGCATAGTAATCAATCAGCTTCTAACTTCAGCTTGTTCAATTAAGCTTTGCTAATACAACCTAGAAGCTGATACTATACACAGTTGCACCAGATTCTGTGTGCAGTGCATCCGTTTTAGTAAATCTCCCCCAGTGTTCCTAGTCTATGACCATCTTCTGTAGCTTGCCTGCAGTCTCTGACCAACTTTTGCAGCATGCCCATAGTCTCTGACCATGTCTAGTTGTATGCCTGCAGTATCTGACTTTCTGTAGCATTAATAACATTCACTTAATTCATTTTGTGTGACCTTTTGTTGATGTCGGGGTGCCACACTTAAGGTGCCTATGAATTTTGGTAATACCCCTGGAAGTGTCAGCTTCTGAAAAAACTTTGGGGAATGAGTTCTTCTCAATAACACAGCATTCTGTGGCACTGGCAGTGGGAGAGGTAAGTATTTACTATCTTCTTTATAGGAAATACTTTCACAGACACTTTCATTTTAACAACAGAGTTGCTTTAAGGAGTAATGTATAAGATCCATATGTCCTTCAGTGAAGAACTGTTTTCAGAAGAGGTTTGGAAAAGGCAGCACAAGTGTCTCTTATGACAGTCAAGATAATCAATATGTACTTAAAGCGGAGTTCCACCCTAAAGTGGAACTTCCGCTGGTTGGATTCCTCCCCCCCTCAGGTGTCACATTTGGCACCTTTCGGGGGGGAGGGGGAAGAGGACACCTGTCTTTAGACAGGTGTCCTTTTCCACACTTCCGGGAGTTCTGGCCGGCGGACGCGGCCGCTGACGTCAGAAGCCGGCTCCCTCCTCCCTGCTCGCTCTGCTACTGGCCGCCTGGCCAGTAGCAGAGCGTGGCAGAGCTCGCGCATGCGCGGTAAGGTGCCCGGCGTGAAGCTGTACTGCTTACACGTCCGGGTTCCCTTACCCGCGATGGAAGCGGCTGCACCCGTCCCCCGATCCGAAGATCGGCGGCGGGTGCCGACATCGCTGGAGTCCAGGACAGGTAAGTGTCCTAATATTAAAAGTCAGCAGCTACTGTATGTGTAGCTGCTGACTTTTAATTTTTTTTTTTAGCCCGGACCTCCGCTTTAAAATGTAGGTTACAGATATGTCATATAATTTATTTTTCCTAAAATATTGAAGAGTTTGGAATCGCCTCTTTCGACCTTTACTGCCTACAACTATGATAGATGCAGTGAACTTAGAAAAATGAGTGCAAAGTTATAGCTGGAAGATAGTTATTTGCATAAGTTGTCCTATGCTAATTTATGTTTACTGGCAAAGGGAAAACTGGACTGAATACAGATTTAAATTATCTATAAATAAATTATGAGATGTAAAAAAACAGCTTGCAAATTAAACAGAATTTCTAAAATATTTCAAAATGGAGCAAATTAATTATTTATGTCTTAGGCTGACCATATAAGTATAATACTACATTATACAATTTTCTTATTAAATTTTCCTTTGGATTCACCAAAACCAGGGGCGTTGCTAGGTCTACAAAAGATTTGGAGCTAGAGCCCATAGCAACTAAGTAGAGTCATATGCTTCAGCAGGCATACACATGTATATAATATACATGTGTGCATGTGTGTATATATATATATATATATATATATATATGTATAAATATCGTTACATTTCCGAGTGTGGATCCTCCTTACATCAGGGTCCCCAGAGAGCCCCTTCCTTACATCAGGGTCCCCAGAGAGCCCCTTCCTTACATCAGGGTCCCCAGAGAGCCCCTTCCTTACAACAGGGTCCCCCGAGCGGCCTTCCTTACATCAGGGTCCCCAGAGAGCCCCTTCCTTACATCAGGGTCCCCAGAGAGCCCCTTCCTTACATGAGAGCCCCTTCCTTACATCAGGGTCCCCAGAGAGCCCCTTCCTTACATCAGAATCACCAGAGATACCCTTCCTTACATCAGGGTCCACAGAGAGCCTCCCTTACATCAGGGTCCACAGAGAGCCCCACCTTACATCAGGGTCCCCAGAGAACCCCCCTATACATCAGGGTCCCCAGAGAACCTCCCCATATATCAGGGTCCCCAGAGTTCCTCCCCATACATCAGGGTACCCAGAGAGCCTCCCCATACTTTAGGTGGAGGCGAGGGCAGAGCCGGAGCCCGCGCTACCACGGCGCAGTCTGCCCCTGCCTACTGAATTCTGGACCGAGACATACCTGCAAATTGCAGAACTGCACCCACCCGGTAAGAGACTCGGGGCTATAGGCTCCAGACTCGGGGCTTAAGCCCCAATAGCCACCCCCTAGCAACGCCCCTGACCAAAACCATATAATATAACGTCAAACCTAAACATTTTCAATGTGTATGCAATCAGACAGGTCCTTGCACTACATCGTTGATGGTAAATCTTGAATAAGAAAATTGTATAGTGTATGGCCATCCTCAGTCCGTAGGGTTCAATATGTTGGCCCACCCTATAACAGCTTCAACTCTTCTGGGAAGGCTGACCACAATATTTAGGAGTGTGCCTATGGGAATGTTTGACCATTCTTCCAGAAGTGCATTTGTGAGGTCAGGCACTAATGTGGACAAGGAGGCCTGGCTCACAGTTTCCACTCGAATTCATCCCAATGGTATTCTATCAGGTGAGGTCAAATTACTCCACCCCAAACTCGCTCATCCATGTCTTTATGGAACTTGCTTTGTGCACTGGTGCGTAGTCATGTTGGTACAGGAAAGGGCCATCCCCAAACTGTTCCCACAAAGTTGGGAGCATGAAATTGTCCAAAATGTCTTGGTATGCTGATGCCTTTAAAGTTCCCTTTACTGGAACTAAGGGGACAAGCCAAAACCTTGAAAAACAACCCCACACCATAATCGCCCCTCCATCAAATGATTTGGACCAGTGCACAAAGCAAGGTTTAAAAAAGCATGGATGAGAGTTTGGGGTGGAGGAACTTGACTGGCCTGCACAGAGTCCTAACCTCAACTCAACTGAACACCTTTGGGATGAATTAGAGCGGAGACTGTGAGTCAGGCCTTCTCATCCACATCAGCGCCTGACCTCACAAATGCTCTTCTGGAAGAATGGTTGAACATTCCCATAGACACACTCCTAAACCGTGTGGACAGCTTTCCCAGAAGAGTTGAAGCTGTTATAGCTGCAAAGGGCAAGCCAACTCAATATTGAACCCTAGGGACGAAGAATGGGATGCCATTAAAGTTTGTATGCGTGTAAAGGCAGGCGTCCCAATACTTTTTGTAATATAGTGTACAGTAAAACCTCGGTTTGAGAGTAACTTGGTTTGAGAGCGTTTTGCAAGACCAGCAAAATATTTTAATACATTTTGAGTTGATATACAAACAATGTCTTGATATACAAGTAGTGTCACGTCACAGCTGAGTATAAAAGAGAAGAGAGGTGCCTCTAAGTGTAGCAATATGGTTACATTTAATGAAGGTACAACATTTATCAACTCACATGGTTGATGATTAAAACAGGCACATCTAAGTATGCAGGCATCTGGGGTAAAGCTGTGCACGGCCATCAGCGTCATCCCTTCGATGCTGCACTCCACAAGCACTTTAAGCCTCACTTTCAGATCGCTCTACTGCAGGGTAGTCATCCCGGTCACGATTGCAGACTGACATCGGTGAGAGCCGGCAGTGCAGAGGATGGGTTATGTGAACAGCTTTACCCTGGATGCCTGCATACTGAGATATGCCTCTTTTAATCATCAACCATGTGAGTTTCATTAAATGTAACCATATTGCTACACTTAGAGGCGCCTCTTTTCTCTTTTATACTCTGTAGCTCCTGCTGGATTTTGCTTCTAATCCCCTTGTGGAGGCTGCCATTTGTGGATGGACATTTTATGGTTACACAATCTATCACATTGCTATAATCTTTTTATATGGACTATAAACTGAAAGACTTATGAATAAATAGTTGTGGAACGAATCATCTGAGTTTCCATTATTTCTTATGGGGAAATTTGCTTTGATATACAAGTGCTTTGGATTACAAGCATGTTTCCGGAACAAATTATGCTCGCAATCCAAGGTTTTACTGTATATAAATAGACGTATACTGTGACCTTTATCATTTATAAGTTGGATAATTACTGTTAGTTAAAATTCATTGGCTGGTGCTGCAATTGACCTCTTTCTGACCTGCGTTTGACCTGCTTCAAGCAGATTTTGCAATCCCTATAGACATAGAAAGCAAAATCTATCTTATGCGAACAAAAATGCTTCGACATGAGCCCTTTAAAAACATTTTTTAGCGAAACCGTTAAATCTGAACTCCAGGCAGTGGCGGTCCATCCATTAGGGGCGCACTAGCGCGGTCCCCGCTATCCTGATCTACACACAGGTCACCGTACTATGGATTCCAATGGGGGGTGTGTGTTTTTTTTTTTGAAGCACGTGATTAGAGTCAGAGGCTTTAATAGGCTTAAAAAAAGGGGTGGGCTCGGGGCGCAACCACCTAGATTGAGGCCGTCATGGTGGAGGACACTGGAGCTGCTGCCTGCAGCCCACTAGCCCACCACCGGACCTACTGGCAGACAGTGACCGGGGGGGGTGGTGGTTGTTTACTGCCCCCCCCCCAGAAAAACACACCAACTGTCACTGACTCCAGGGAAAGGGAAAATGCACTCTTGCAGAACGGTAGCCCCTGCACTACAAGTGGTAAATGCTTTTTTAGGCCTGGGGGCTTCAAAAAGCTATTTTACTTACTTGACCTCCCAGGATTACCAGGTGCAATGCAATGTATTACATTTTTGGTCTTGGGTTTAGATACTCACAAAAGTCTTCAACGATCACAACAAAGACTCTAGAGCTGGGTTTCAGTCACTTTCTAGGTGAACATTTACTTTTGGGGTCTGGGGTATAGGATAGGTAATAGATCCATTTTCAGAGGGGCAGCAAGGTCTGCCACACATGTATAAACTTAGCCTAACAGCTGAGACACCTGCTTTTTACAATAGAAGGCTGGCGGGTCCGGAATCTTCTCTCAGAAGAGGTGACATGTTACCTCCTCAGTGCCTGGTTTCACCGCGTGCATTGCTGCTGAATACGACAGGGGTATACAATTCTTCACAATGCTTTTAGATACAAAGGTGAATGGGGCTTATTTAGGACTCTTTCATACAGGCATTCCAGTTAGTTCCCCTGTCAGCTTTTCAGGCAGATCTGAAAGTGATATTCTCCTGTTCTTGGGTCCCATGCCAACGCTCCTGGCCCCTCCATTCCGCCCTCACAGTAAGTAGGTGCACTCCTGAGCCGCGGCTCTGTGTGTCCATTCACACATGGAGCTGTGGCTCTGCCCTGCCCCCTCTGTCTCTTGAATGGCTCACTGGTTGTGATTAACAGCAGTGGGAGCCAATGGCTCGAGAGTGTGAGTCCCCAGAGAGGCAAGGCTTTTCTTGGACATCGCTGGACTGAGAGGGGGCTCAGCTAAGTATTAGTGGTGAGGGCTGTTGCACACAGAAGGTTTTTTACCTTCGTGCATGGAGTGCCTTTACAACCACTTTAACAGAAGCTCCATATTTGTCTATGGGTTGGCGAATGTTAATGGTAGTGTATCTGTTTGTATCTGATTACCTTCAAGTTCATCAAGGCCAAAAAAAAGAAAGAAAAGATTTCCATCCTTTCTGTTTTCTCAGACCTAAATGTTATAGATGGGTAAAAGGATGTAAACAAACTTATGTCCATTTACAACAGCCCCCCCTATAGTTCCAAGAGGGGTCCATTAAGCTCCAGCAGGGAAAAGCTGAACAGACACGGATATCACAAAAGCTGGAGATTTGTTCACTCATCCCCTAAAGATCGGAACAGATGCTGCCTGTGTGAAAAAGATCCTAATGTACTTTTACTGCTTGTTACCAGGAAATTGCAGGTTGTAAATTTCTACAGGAAATAATACAGGGGACACAAACAATATAAATCCTGTATTGCCACTCCAAACCTCAGAGAAAGCCTAGTGTTTAGCCTCCCCATGATGCATGAACAGGGAGTCTCCAGCTTCAGTAAGCCCCCTGAATAACAAAATGATGCCCGCACACATTCCTGTCCTCGGAAAAATCCTTTATTAAAGCCGTATTGAACCCAAAACCACAAATGTAATATATTGCAGTTCACCAATCAGTGGCGGTTGCTCCATAAGGGGCGCAGGGGCACCGCCCCCCTAATCTCCATTTGCCCGGCCCCTAATCTCCATGCAGGGTGCCGGACACATGGATTTCAATGGGGTTTTAATTTTTTTTTGAAGCACATGATTAGAGCCAGAGGGCTTGTGTAACAATAGCGAATTAATATTCGCTATTGTCTTCCTGCTTTTCTTGCCGGCCAATCAGGAAGTGGGTCTTAAGACGCGATTGGCCAAGAGGAAAAGCAACCATATTGGCCTGTAGGAGAAGCAGGGGGGAAACCGCCCATGCCGCCCGTGAAGCCACCGTGGAGTAGAAGCAGGAGGAAAGCTGCCCCTGCAGCTGCCCATGGCCCCGTGGAGTAGAAACGGGGGGGGGGGGGTGCCGCCCATAAAGACACCCATGCAGCCTGTGAAGCTGCCCGTGAAGCCATCCATGAAGCCACCCATGCTGCCCGTGAAGCCACCGTGGAGTAGAAGCAGGGGGGAAGCCGCCTGCAATCTGGATGGGGTAAGTAGTGGTGGACAGTCGAGTGACAGTGGGGGTTGTCGGTGGCTCGAGTTGTCGAGAGACGGGGGGCAACTGGGAGGTTTGCTTGCCCCCCCCCAAATAATGAAGCACCAGCCTTCACTGTTACCAATTGCTAGATTTGGTGGCTGTGGGGGGTTTTCTTTTTGTAGGCTTTTTTCCTTCTGTTTTCACCTGGTGATCTGGCCAGTAACACACCTCTTGTATTAAGGTGCTCCACTCTGGATGAAGGAGCACAGGGACTCTCCCCCATCAGAATACAAAGAGCCATTGACTGCAAACGCTGATCAAATGCAGCTTTTCCAGCAGGACCATTCATCAGAAGCGGGTTTAAGGACCTACACATGTAACATGTTTTAGCTCCTGCCGCCTCTCCCTCCCCCCTATATGACAGCGGTCAGGGGTTCTTCTCCCCGCACTCGCTGTCACAATTCCGCCCACACAGCAGCATCATTCCTTCACAGTTTACTGTGAATTAATGAACTACAAGTAATGGTACCCACCGCGGCAGATGGCTTGTAATTCTAAAAGAACTGCAAGGACACTGATGAGCATGCTGGTAGTTCATTCACAGCCTGCAGCTTTCCAACTCACAGCCCATATCTGAGGTCTGCAGAAGCCTGACATTGTACTCCTCATCCACTAATAATGGGTGCAATGCTTTGCAGGCTCCTGCAGGAAAAAATATTAAATGCACATTTTATTTACTGCAAAAATAGGATGCATTTATTATTTTTTCTAAAAAGGTGAACTTATCCTTTAACAAATTGAAGCCAAACTCCAGCTCACACTGCATAAGCAGTTACAGCAACCGTTTTCTTCCATTTAGGATAAAGGTTTTACATAAATCAATAAAAGCTGATTATTGTAAGCACCCCTGTCAGTGGTAAATGGTTTGTCTAAACTACTACATATTCAGGAGAGCTTGTTCTTTTAAAAACAACAGACTTACTGGCCAGGTCTCCAGGTGAAAATAAGAGAAAGAAAGCCTAAAATAGAAAACAAATGTAGCCACCACATCTAAGAATTGGTAAGCTGCAGTATAATAAATGTTTGCTTTTGTGTTTAATATCTCTTTAAAGTACAGTAAAACCTTGGATTGAGAGTAACTTGGTCTGCGAGTGTTTTGCAAGACAAGCAATTTTTTTTTAAATTTTGACTTGATAAACAAGCGAAGTCTTGATATACAAGTAGCGTCACATTACAACTGAGTATAAACGAGAAGAGAGGCGCCTCTAAGTGTAGCAATATGGTTACATTTAATGAAGGTACAACATTTATCAACTCACATGGTTGATGATTAAAACAGGCACATCTAAGTATGCAGACATCTGGGGTAAAGCTGTCCACATAGACCGTCCTCCGCAGCACTATCAATGTCATCCCTTCCATGCTGCGCTCCACGCTTTACTGCAGGGTAGTCTTCCTGGTCATGATTGCAGACTGACAGCGGTGCGGAGGATGGTCTATGTGGACAGCTTTACCCCAGATGCCTGCATAATTAGATGTGCCTCTTTTAACCACTTGACAACTGGGCACTTAAACCCAGGGCCGATCCTAGGGTCACAGGCGCCTGGGTGCAGAAATATTTCTGGCGCCCCCACAGGGGCGTGGTCATCTTACTAACCCCTCCCCTTTACACATGTTTTTATGGTAATGACCCAAACACAGAGATGTTACCCTGGGATCCTCCCATGATCTCTTAACAATAAACAAAATACAGGAAAAGAAGCAGAGTATTCTAATGAGACCTGGAGGGGGGGTCTCTCTAATGGGCACAGGGAGGGCTTCTGTTAGAGTCTGCTACAAAGAGGCTGCAGACACACTATAGGAGATGGTCAGAGACTGCAGAAATACTAAAGAAGATGATCAGAGACTACAGACATACTACAGGAGATGGTCAGAGACTGTGGAAATGATACAAGGGAACAATGCAGCCTCGCCAATGACCATCAAATGCAGCCTACCAGTGCCCACCAATTGAAGCCTACCAGTGCCCATCAATTGCACCCTACCAGTACCCACCAAATGCAGCCCCATCAGTGCCCACCAACTGAAGCCTACCAGTGCCCACCAAATGCAGCCTACCAGTGCCTACCAATTGTAGCCTACCAGTGCCCATCAAATGCAGCCTACCAGTGCCTACCAATTGCAGCCTACCAGTGTCCACCAATTGCAAATTAACCAGCAGCCCCCAGCATTGATGTCAGAGGACGCATTAAAGACCCCCAGCATTGATGTCAGAGGATGCATTAAAGACCCCCACCAGCACAGTTGTCAAAGGACGCATTAAAGACCCGCAGCACAGGTTTATGAGTACGCATTAGAGACCCCCAGCATTGATGTCAGAGGACGCATTAATGACCCCCAGCACAGGTGTCATATGGTCATATGATGTCAGAGGGCACATTAAAGACCACCAGCATTGATGTCAGAAGAAGCATTAAAGACCCCCAGCACAGGGGTCAGAGGATGCATTAAAGACCCCCAGCAAAGGTGTCAGAGGATGCATTAAAGACCCCCAGCAAAGGTGTCAGAGGATGCATTAAAGACCCCCAGCACAGATGTCAGAGGACACATTAATGACCCCCAGCACAGATGTCAGAGGATGCATTAAAGACCCCCAGCAAAGGTGTCAGAGGATGCATTAAAGACCTCCAGCACAGGTGTCAGAGGATGCATTAAAGACCTCCAGCACAGGTGTCAGAGGACGCATTAAAAACCCCCAGCACAGGTGTCAGAGGATGCATTAAAGACCCCCAGCAAAGGTGTCAGAGGATGCATTAAAGACCCCCAGCACAGGTGTCAGAGGACGCATTAAAAACCCCCAGCACAGGTGTCAGAGGACGCATTAAAAACCCCCAGCACAGGTGTCAGAGGACGCATTAAAAACCCCCAGCACAGGTGTCAGAGGATGCATTAATGACCCCCAGCACAGGTGTCAGAGGATGCATTAATGACCCCCAGCACAGGTGTCAGTATTAATAACCCCCCCCCCCCCACATTGATGGTCAGTGGCATTGAAATGTAACCCCTTCCATGATTACCAATGTGGGGGAGGGGGTTAATAATACTGACATTACCACAAATGCAAAAGGGGGAGATGGGTTAAAATATCACTGCCATGAGGACAATGCAAGGTGGGGGATGGGGAGGGGGTAACTTTCACTGACCCCCCCATCCCCCACCTGCATCAGTGCACACAGCAATGTTAACCCCTTCCTCACTTCCAGCCTCCTGCAGTCCCCATTCACCCAGTGCTCTGGCAATGTAATACCATCAGCTGAGCTTACCTCAGCTCACACACAGCTCCTGCTCAGCTGACATCTCCCTCCAGGCAGGCAGGCGGCAGGGGGATCGCTCCAAACATGTGGATGGGCGGGATCTCCACAGCAGGTCGCATTCCCATCCTCCACACAACAAGAGCCTGGCTGGTAGTTCCTTCCAAGTCCCGCAGCTGGAGAGAGGGGAGGGGAGGGGTGGGGGCACAAAACCCTCTATGCAGCCACTTCAGCCTGTACTGTGCAGTCACAGGAAGTCCCCTCATCTTCTCAGGCAGTCCTCGCACAGGCACCAGGGCGCTCTGATTGTAAAACACCGCCACCTACCTTTCCTGTTGGTAGGGCCAGCCCTGAGGGAGAGAAGCACTCTGGCACTTCAGCGCCCCTCCTGTGCGGCGCCTGGGTGCACTGCACCCCGCGCACCCGCCCAGGATCGGCCCTGATAGTAGTGGAGACTACCACAGTGATTCTAAGGTTTCATATGTCCTTTGCATACTTTGCAAACTTACATACTTCCAAAGTGGACCAATGTAACTATGCAATAAAATCCATACCTGGAATTCAGATTTAAATAATTCAGTTTCTTTGTAGATCATGGAGTGAAAATGACTATTCAGCAGGCTGACTCCTATTGACGATGCCAGGGGTCTCAAAGTCAAAGACTTGGGGATATAATCAAAGGAGCACCTGCTCACACCACATCCAACTATATTAGTAACAGTGAAAAAGAAAAAAAAGGTGGGACGGAACTTTAAAGGTCTGACCCCTCAGCAAATGATCCACACATAAAATCCATATCAACACAGACGAGATAATAATGCTGGTATCTTTATAAATTTTTCCTCCTACTCCTACTATATGGAGCAAATGGTTAATAAGACATATAGCAAGTATTAAAGGTCAAATGGTAGCACTAACATACTAAAAATCCAGGTATAGT
>BLSH010243468.1:1368443-1383554 GCA_018402905.1 Glandirana rugosa
GGTGATGGGTGACTGGTGGTGGTCACTAATGGGTGACGGGTCTCTGGTGGTGGTCACTGATGGGTGACGGGTGTCTGGTGGTGGTCACTGATGGGTGACGGGTGACTGGTGGTGGTCACTGATGGGTGACTGGTGGTGATCACTGATGGGTGATGGGTGTCTAGTGGTGGTCATTGATGGGTGACTGGTGGAGGTCACTGATGGGTGATGGGTGATTGGCAGTGGTCACTGATGGGTCATGAGTGACTGGCGGTGGTAACTGATGGGTGCCGGGCGTGTGGTGGTGGTCACTGATGGGTGACTGGCGGTGCACACTGATGGGTGCCGGGTGTCTGGTGGTGGTCACTGATGGGTGTCTAGTGGTGGTCATTGATGGGTGACGGGTGACTCGTGGAGGTCACTGATGGGTCATGGGTGACTGGTGATGGTCACTGATGGGTGACTGGTGGTGGTCACTGATGGGTGACTGGCAGTGGTCACTGATGGGTGCCACGTGTCTGGCAGTGGTCACTGATGGGTGACTCGTGTCTGGCGGTGGTCACTAATGAGTGACCGGTGTCTGATGGTGATGATTAATGCATGACGGGTGACTGGCGGTGGTCACAGATGCGTGACAGGTGACTGGTGGTGGTCACTGATGGGTGACGGGTGACTGGCGGTGGTCACTGATGGGTGACTGGTGGTGGTCACTGATGGGTGACTGGCGGTGGTCACTGATGGGTGCCGCGTGTCTGGCGGTGGTCACTGATGGGTGACGCGTGTCTGGCGGTGGTCACTAATGGGTGACCGGTGTCTGGTGGTGATCATTAATGCATGACGGGGGACTGGCGGTGATCACAGATGCGTGACAGGTGACTGGCGGTGGTCACAGATGTGTGACGGGTGACAAGTGACTTTCAGTGGTCACTGAAGGGTGACGGGTGACTGGCGGTGGTCACTGATGGGTGACGGGTGACTGGCGGTAGTCACTGATGGGTGACTGGCGGTGGTCACTGATGGGTGACAGGTGACTGGCGGTGGTCACTGATGGGTGACGGGTGGTGGTCAGTGATGGGTGATGGGTGACTGACGGTGGTCAGTGATGGGTGACGGGTGGCTGGCGGTGGACAGTGACGGGTGACATGCCACGGTCACTGACGGGTGACGGGTGACAGGTGCTTTTTATGATGGCAGTCTGATGACAGGTACACTTTATGATGACAGGTACCCTTTATGGGGGCATATGGGGTGACTGTTGGGTGACTGTTGCATTGGGGGGCAGTGTCAGTGTGCTTTTACTGTACAGATCAGTAACTCACTGATCCCAGCTCTTCTCTCCTCACACTGGACACTGTGTGAGGAGAGAAGAGCTGGTAACAGTGAGTTACCGCTCTGTTTACATTGGATGTGATCGGCTGTGAAGTAGATCACAGCCAATCACAAGGTAACAGCCGCTGGCCGGTGGCTGATACCAGTGTCGGTGACAGTCAGTGTTCCCCAGGAACACGCTGCCACCGACGCACACGCGCAGCGAGCTCCTGATCGCGCGCATGCACCGTGCGAACGGCGGACGTGCCATTTGTGATCAGCCGTGACTTCGTCACGGCCAATCACGTGGTGAACAGCCATAACCAATGGCTGTTCACCCCTGTCGGTGAAGCGGCGTGTCCTGGGGACACGCCGACACCGACAGAGCCGGGATGCGCGTGCCCGATCGCGCGCAATCCCGGCTTAAAGGGAGCACATCATATGACGTCCACCCCGAGTAATAGCAGGTCCGTCCCGCCGTCATTTGACGGTGGGCGGACCTGAGGCGGTTAAAGAGCAACCAACAAAAGAAAAAAAGATACTGATATAAAATCTACATATTTATTAGAATTAAAAAAAACCTCCTCACAGGAGGCACATAATGTAAAAGAGCATATAACAGTTCACAGTAATGTGTGTGTTATGTAGAGTCAGGGCCGGCGCCAGCATAAGGCAGCTGCCTTACGGCGCCAGGCCAGGAGAGGGCGCCAAACCCAGGCATTTCTCAACAAATAGTTTTCCTGCCATCAGCTCTGCTCACAGCTTTACATAGCTCAGCTGCCTGGGGGGAGGAGTTGAGTGAGACCAGGGGGAGGGAGCCCTGACCCAGCTTCAGCCATGAGAGAGACGATCCCTGCTAAGTTGTGAGAGGAGGAGTCCAGGAGGAGGAGCCAGCAGGAATGCTATGGGAAGCCTTAGAAGAAATCAAGGTATGGTGCTGTGCCGCCCCCTCCCCAGCTCATCTCTCCCCTCCATGGACATTGTGCCTGGGCAGGAAGGCTGGCTGCAGTGTGTGTAACAGTCTCACTTCACTGTGAGCCCAGCCAGCCACTCCTTCTCTTCTCTCCCTGCTTGAACGGGAGAAGAGAAAGAACGATGTGTCTGCTCCAGCCCCGCCCCTCTGTGTTTGCCCCGCCCACACTCCTATCCCCAGCCTGCAGCCAGTATGAGAAAGGGGATGTGGTGGGCGGGAGATTCAAAGTGACAACAGATTCAGCTGCATCTGGGCTATGGCTGCATGATTGATGCCCCTGTGTGAGCCATCAGAGGAGTGGGAGCTGAACTCAACTCTCTCTTTATCTCTTCTCTCCCCCATCTGCCTCCCTCCCCAGCTTTGTGTTTAAAGGAGCTTCACACACTTGGCAGGGTGGTTTGCTGTCCAGGTAGCCCAGGCTTTTACAGGCTGCATGCTTTCTCTACACTTAGATGAGCCCAGGAGGAGGAGAGTTCTGGTGTCATTGGATGAGATTTGTTGCTCTGATGGGGGGTGGGGGGGTGATCATTATGGAGTGTAGGTGAGAGCTGTGCAGATCTGTAGTGACAATGACCCCAGCATTGGATGGGTGAACACACACTGGATGTGAGCTTTGTCTCCTGTAGGACTTCCTTGCTGTATGTAGGGATCGGTCCTGGTAGTTGTGTCCCTGTATTCTTTTTATCCTTCTATAGGCTGTATGCTGAGGATTGTGTTGAGCCCCCTGTGTGCTGTCTTTTGTTGTGCAGCAGTACAATGAGGCATTCACACTTCTTTCTGACACTCGTCATACATTATCTTGTGGAATTCTATGACTGATAGAAACCTGTCGGACTTTCCCTGCTTATTTAGCACCATGAGCTGTAGCCAGCAATGCTGATCTGTGTATTCTGATGGCAGGAAAATCTCCCTGTGGTCAGAATACAATAGCTCAATGGGCAGGATTCCCCCATCCACCTTCTGGATATGGATTGGAAAATCAAGTCTTTTTTTTGTCCAACACGCTGGAGTACTGTCTTAGTTGCTGTTTTTACACAAACTATCCTGCAGATGTAGCAGTTAGAGGGATAAGACAGACCATTTACCACTGACAGGGGTGCTTAAATGATCAGCTCTTATTTAAGTAAAACCTTTACCCCTAAAGGAAAAATGTTGTTTCTTTAACTGATTATAAAGTGTTAGCTGGAGTTTGTCTTCAATTTATTAGTGTATATAATTTTGCTAGTACATCAGACACTCCCCTCCTCTCAGACTGACAACGCTGCTGTGCCCCCTGTGCTCCTTCATCCAAAGTGGGGGGAATCTAATACAGGTGGAATTGTTACTGGCCAGTTCACCAGGTGAAAATTGAGGGAAATAAGCCTTAAAAAGAAAACTAATGCAGTTGTCACATCTATTCAGGTATTCTGACAGCCAGTGGTGTTGTCTGTCAGAATACAAAGCCCAGAAGGGGGAAGGGGGTGCTCATCCATCTACGTTGTTAGTGTGGATGGAGGAATCTGTTAAGCTGCATAAGCTATACACTATACAATCTGATTGTACAATCTCCTTTAGTTTCACTGAAATTAGTCCTATGAAGACAAACCTGAACATTCTTTTTTAATGAGTATCAAATCAGGCCATTATACTACATAATTGTTAATAAATCTAAAAGTATTGTACAATCAGATTGCATAGGGTGTGGTTAGCCGTAGATGTGTTGCCATATGGGCCTGGGATGTTGTATTCTAGAGGGAAAAGAGGGTGGTAGTAGGACGATGGAGGGGGGGGGGGGCCCCACCAAAATGCTCCTTCGCCTGAGTTGACAAAAATCCTTGCACCGGCCCTGTGTAGAGTGGTGATACACAAGTCCCATGAGTACCTGTAGAGTCCAATGTCTGGAATGCAGCAATATATGGAATGGGTCATCCAATGCCGGTTCAAAAATATCTACCTCAGGGATAGTAATCACCACTAAAGCATTAGATATGTCTTTTTCCCTGTCAGGCCCAATGGTTCCATATCAAAAGTGCACAGGGAAAACATCCAACAAGACCACACCATATTCAGGAACATTTTTTATGTATGTTTGCATCATCCCCACATATATATCAAGTTGTAGAGGACAAGGGAAAGAAATCCTCCTTTAGAGACAAGGGACACTATATATGTTTCAATATACATCTTCCACCACACAGCCTCCAATATGTCCTACTTGCAGAGGGGAGAGCGCCCCCTCTGGGGGGGGGGGGTTTACCGACAGCCACCTCATTATAACATAATTCAGCTTGTGGTAAACAAATGTTTCAATAAGAACACACTTCGTGACGATAGTGGCTACATGCCAGCATTCAACTTCTGTACACACATCCTCTTCTAATCTAACAACCTGAAGAATAATGACCAGCCCCAGACAAGGGCCCGCAAAGTGGAGACATAGGTGGTAATCCTGCCATCACTCAATAGGGAACCTCATGACTTTTCTTCACATTTTGCCTCTCACATGCCTAACAAACAAAGTAAAAATGTAAAACAGGTAGCAGAGCAATGGATATTTATCATAGCCTGCACCTTAAATATAATAGTCATGATCAGGCAAATCTACCCACTGTTCACTGTAAGGGTGTTTACCATGCACATAAAGTGCAACCTTTCTGTTCTCTGCACCTAGACGTACCAGAACAACCTTTCCATATACACATGGTGCTGAGGCTGAGTTCCTCATAACACCACCAAATCTCTTTGGTGGTGAAATTATACCCTTGAAGGGAGCGAAAGGCCTTAGGCACTGTCTGATATTCCCACAATACAAACCCAATAACCTCCCTCTTGTATAACAGCCTAAACCCCTATTGCCCCTTATCTTTGGGAACCTAATTTTCTTAATAGCCTGTACCATAATAACAGATATATCCCCTTCATGACAATCAATGATAGGAAACATTGGCAATGTGATGCTGTTCTATATCATACTTTAAATATGATCATGTGTGCAATCCTTCAATCTTCTAGTAGTTCTTCCTACATATTGAGCAGAGCAGATTTTGTATGTAATTAATACAAAAAAAATTGAGTATTACAGTTCAAAAGATTTAATCTTAAATGTCCTATTGTTAATCATTGACCTGACAGTATCACCTATCAGGATGTGTGGTCACCATGGACTATGCACAAAATAAAAAGATGATTCTACCAGAAATCCAGTTTCTTTGTAACTTTCCATGCTCCGAACCTACTGTAAATCTCAAACAATTTTAGCTTTTCCAGCTATCTTCTGTGAATTACAAAACACCATTACCCTAAGTAATAGAGATATATAAAGTGAAGGGGAAGTGTTTGTAGTTCCAGTAAGGGCCGGTTCACACCTAGGCGATCCGACTTCAGGGGCGACTTTGCTAGGCGATTTGAAAGTGATTTGAAAGAGACTTCAGAGCTACTTTGGGCATTACAACGTGACCTGAAGCGACCTCCATGTCAGTCGACTTTGCCTGTGGCCAATCAGAGAAGAGAGGGAGGGGAGTTGCCTTCAAAAATTATTTTCTTTTTCCTGTAAAGTCGCTTCAAAGTCGCTTCTTCATAGACAGTGATCCGACTTGGAAGAGACTTCCATTTACTTCTATGGGCTCAAATCGCCTAGAAGTCATTTTGAAATAGTACAGGAACCTTTTCAGAAGTCGCTCTGAACTTGGAGCGACTTGAGTAACACATATTAAGACGCAAATCGCCTAGGTGTGAACGGGTCCTAAGGAGAACTGCCTAGTGTGGCAAGGCTGTTTATCTATAAATATAGCACACCTAATAGTCTTGTCATCCTAGGTCAGAAAGTATGTTACTGGCAAGATCACAGGTAAAAATAAAGGAAAGAAACAGAAGAAAAGAAAAGGAATGCAGCCACCACATCTAAAGACTGGTAAGCTGCAATATATTACATTTTTCTTCTTGGGTTTATATGTACTTTGATGGCGTATCTCTAGACAAACTTTTTTTTTATTTTTATTTTGAATTACTGAATAATCAATTAATTTTTTTCTTGTTTCACTATTTGCAGCGATGACTCCCAAGAAGCCTTTGAATTTATCGGGCCCCCTAGTCTTGCTATTGGTGATCTGTTCTACAGCTACCCCAAAGCACTCACTGACCCACTAGCAGCGACTGAATGACCGACATCCTTTCTGTCAACCTTTGCTTGCAGATTTTATTTGCTCAATGTCCAGGGAGGAAGAATAGGGTTTACAGAATACCCAAACAAGAACAAAAATCCCACAGCTAAATAGAAATAGCTTCAGCTCCACTTACGGCCAAGGATGCGTCCGTAGGCTGGAACCAGCAATTCTTCAATGTGTGCCTTTGAGCTGATATCAACATTACTTCAATGTGCTCCCCTTTTCTAGCCACCTGCCTAATTTCTAGGCCCAGCATAAGCCCATTTTCTATTCCCTGCCAACTGGATTATGAAGCTGATGAGGCCTCACCAGAAAGCAGGCACCTCCTGGTAGATCTCCTCTCCCAGCAAAGACTGGGTTCCTGGCCCCATATCCTCTCCAGGCAAAGACCCTTCTAGGGGGATTCCCTAAGTAATTATCTCTTTCCACAGCACACACCACTGGAAATAAACCCAATAGTGATTGGCCAAAGCAAAAAAAACATTCATAGCATATGATATTATTTGTTCTTGCGCTATCCACTGGGGAACACTCCTTAGCAACAGACAGAACTAAACAATAATTGGAGCTTAGGAGAAACCCAACAAAAGCAGAAATAAAGAACAATCAGAACTGGCTACAACCTAGATGTAGACTTTGGCAGGGCTGCTACACAGGGAAGGACTAGAACCCCCTCAGCTTTTTAATAGAAATCTCCCCATCAAAACCTCAGACAGCAATAAAATCCTGAAAGAGGTTCTAAAACTTTTCATAAATATAACAATTAGTGGAAGACCTTTACAACAGTCAATACGGCATATCCCCCATGTGTAAATGTCAAATAAAGTAGTAAACCTCCAATCTCTGTATCACAGGATTGGAGTAGGGTGATCAATTAATTATTTTCTTTATACTATTGTTTTTTTATTTTATTTTAGGCAGTATTAGATATACAAGAATCTTTTCTTAGTGACAAGTGATACACTCCCTTGTCAGTGTTGATTTTTTCTTATACTTGAGAAAAGGTAAGTTTTGGGGATATCTACCATTTTGCCTCCTAGTTTTTTTTTGTTCCCCCCCCCCCCCAAATTTGAGACCATTTACATGATGGACATTTTATAACGTAAGTGTATAGGTGCTAGTATGTATGTGGATAAGGAGTTGTAGGCTGTGCATGCATGTTTGTATGTGTCAGTTTGGTGGGATACATGCACCCATAGACATGTGTGGGCGTATGTATATGTATGGTTACATATAGGGGACTTGTTGGTGCATGTGAACGTATTCCCTTTTTTTCCAGTTTCTCCTGTGATGTTAAGTTTCTAAACAATCTATATCCTTAATCTCTGATGCATGATGTAATGGTCCCAAATATACAAATGTGATACATTATTTGTTTGTTATGTGTCATTTTTTTTCTAGATTTAGTATTATATACAATATCTTTCTGTAATTATGGGAAGTCATCCCGATGAAGCAATTCTATGTGCAAAACGTGTTGATTCACCAAACGTTTTGTGTTTATGCATTATGCTACTGTATGAAGACATAAAAGAAACATATGGAATGTTTTTAATTTCTCTATATTTTAAATTGCACTAATACCATTGTATTTTTATATAATTGTTAATATATGTCTGTTTTTGAAAGGCATACAATTGATCCCCCTACTCCAATCCTGTGATGCAGAGATTGGAGGTTTACTCTTACTTTATTTAAAACGTTTCTTGCTCTATCCAAAAATAAAACAAAGGTTTTGACTGGGCCTAGGCTATATTTATATACATGAGTAATGCCAGCTACACATAATATACAGTACATGACAACTCAATATAAAAACATTTTTTTTTATATTTTATTGTAGAAATATGTGTCATATAGGGTTTAAAATAGAACAAAATATCCGATATCCAACAGATGGTCAATAAACAGTTTTAAGCAAATACAATAAACCCTTCGCTGGCTAAAATTACCATTGCAAAGTGTATACATACATGACATAATGGGTTAAAGTGATATGCAAAGAGGAGTATTCAAATTTCTGCAGATCTGCTGATGTGATCTAAACGCTTCCTGCAATGCACACAGTGGGATTAAAGTAGAAAAATGGCAAACAATATCAAATGCACACGGAATACATTAAAAAGCAACATAGCTTGTTTCACTTCCATAAGACACATCTCATTTTATATGACTGCAAAGTTGAGGATTCTGTAAAAGGAAAATGCTCATATGTGTGCATAGCAATGAAAGGGGGATCACTGGTCTGATCTATGAAGGTAATTGTATGTAATGGTTCCAATATAAAAACATACTTTTTTTTTAACCTTAACTCCTTCATGACCAGAGGTCATTGAATCCTAGATGGCCAGACCAAATTTAGAGCATATGTATACATTTGTGAACTTGACAATAAGTCTATGACTAAATGGCCTCCCTATAAGGTGTTTTCAGGGGGTGGCGGTGGTGGTGGTGGTGGGGGGGGGGTATTTACTAAAGGCAAATCCACTGTGCACTACAAGGGCACTTGGAAGTGCAGTGGCTGTAGATCTGAGGGCAAAATTTGAAATGAGGGGAAGCTCTGCCGATTTCTATCATCCAACCATTTGCAGGCAAAAATGTTGTTTTTTATTTTCCTTGAATGTCCCCCTCAGATCTACAGCCACTGCACTTCCATGTTGCCTTTAGCAAATAAACCCCATTGTTTTACTCATAATGTATATAAATATTTTCTTTTGTGTGAAACTGCTCTACGGGATAAACTACTGGTGTATGATATTTTATGTTTTGCTTAGAGGGGGGCAAAGCTTGCTGCTTGCAAAGTTTGTTGTGCAGGAGAATAACTGGGGATTGATGCATAAGCATTATTCTGTTCTTTGCAACTCGTGCCTAAAGCCAGATACTCATGGAAACTCTAGGTAGTGTGGCAATGTTCCAACTTAAGCCCTCCCCTTATAGCAGCACCAGGTGGCAGTACACTGATTCTTCTACCCTGATATGGTTTAGGTGTGCCTTTTCTCTATGCCTTAATCTGCTCATTTGGAAAAAGCGATGAGTTGACTTGACCTAATCACCTGCACTTGTTACTCATTTTAGATTTTTCTCACTCTCTAGAGGGTAGTGACACTCTGTAACTCCCACTCTTTCTGTAAATGTACAGGCCATTTAGATGGGTGCATTGACTATGCCTCCTGAGTCCTAACCTATTCTAAGCCCTTCCTTCAGGGTGTTTGGCTTTTTCTTCTGCAGTGTTCATGTTTGCAACCTACCTTGTTGTTGTAACAGGGCCACATTGTCGACCTCCACCTTTGCCCTCCTTCTCTATGTAGGCCTTGCACTACCTCAGCTTCCTGGGACCAGATTTAGCTTGCCTCCATTTGATCAGAGGAATATTTTTTCCATCTCTGGGGACTCACTGAGTAACTGTCTGTTGAGTCAGTTTCTCTTTCCTTCTTAGTTTGTAGTAGGAAGGAATCCACATAGCTATTTCTCACAACTTAGCCCCCTTCTTTACACATCTTCATTCCCATTCTCTATAGTGGCTGGTATGAATACCGACTCTCTGGAACTAAAGATCTGCTCTTATAATGTTAAGGGCCGCGACAACCCATCTAAATGAGGTTGGACCCTGCATAAGGCCAAGGTACAAATAGCCCTATTCCAAGAGACCCAGTTATATAGTGAATGCACCCCATCTGCCATAACAGGTATTTCTCATGCATGTAACACAGGACTAAACCCAAAGTGAAATCTAAAGGGATCTCAAAAGCTATCAATAAAAGTCTTCAAGTTACCCTTGCAGATCCACCAGGGCAGACATTTACTATTGAAGGTATTTTAGCAGGGCCAGATTTTTACTTTTGCAAGTGTTTACCTCCCAAATTTTGATCTGGTTACCTTAGCCCTCCAATATTTCTCTATATTTGCAGAAGGTAATAATATTCAAGGTGGGGATTTCAATCTCATGTTGGAACCTCTCTTGGACTCTTAACCAGGTCTACACTCTCTTACACCAACTTGAAAGTCTTCAAAACAGTTATTTCGACTCTGCTTGATACACACGTGGAAGATTCTTCATCCTCAGTTGAGAAGCTATTTTTATTACTCTTCCACTCACCATTTATATAGCAGTTTTGACTACTTCTATTTACACCATTGCCTCACGGATTGGGCACATGTTTACAATATTGATGCGATGATCTGGTCTGACCATTTGCTGATCATGTTTCAATTAACAATCTACTATTCCCTCTTCAGGGAATGTATCTGGTGTCTCAATGACTCTTTAATGGATGATAAGGTTTGCTATCACACTGTTACAATGACTGCTCATAACTTCCTGGCGGACCACACCAATGACACCTCTCCTCTGCCCTATCAGCGGGAGGCCCTTAGAGTGGTTATAAAGTCACAGATATTAATTACTTTGATTTTCTCTGTTTTAGGTCCCTGTTCAAAACAGTGGGTGTGTTTTCCTAAAATTATAATGCTAAATACCTTAAATAGCCCTGCTGTCCTGTCATGTGACCTCCCACTGCTTCCCTTCCCAATCTAAGAGAGCACAGTGGGAGGGGCTGAGATTCCCCTATGATAAATGCAAGCTGGCAAAGGGAGGTCACAAGTTTGCACAGCAGGGCTCTGCAAAGAGGGTATTTAGCATTATAATGGGGATCTAAAGCGTGGAGGATCAAAATAATTAATACATGTTTTTTTTACTTTCCAAGCACTGGAACAGCTGCAGGGAATAGATCTACACCGGTAGGAGAGGAAAGGAGAGGACATCTGCTCTCACACAGAATACAAAACTGACAGGGAGAGAGGGATGGGGAGATGCAGAGACACTGAGGAGATAGCTGGATGACAGAGGCACTTAAACTGACCATGCTATCAGAGATCAGTATACAGAGAGGAAGACAAGAAAAGGATCAGCCAGGTATTGTACAACATAGAAAGGGACAGGAGCATTAAAAGGACAGGAGCATTTTTTTTTTGTTTTCTTGTTTAGGTTTACAACCACTTTAAGTCAGTCCTAAGGGGGTTATTCATCCAACAAGAGTTTACACTTAACCACTTGACCACTGGGCACTTAAACCCCCTTAACAACCAGACCAATTTTCAGCTTTCAGCGCTCTCACACTTTGAATGACAATTACTCAGTCATGCAACATTGTACCCATATGAAATTTGCGTCCTTTTTTTTCACACAAATAGAGCTTTCTTTTGGTGGTATTTAATCATCGCTGGGTTTTTATTTTTTGCGCTATAATTAAAAAAAGACCGAAAAGTTTGTAAAAAAATGAATTTTTTTTCGTTTCTGTTATAAAATTTTGCAAATTAGTAATTTTTCTTCATAAATTTTGGCCAAAATTTATACTGCTACCTATCTTTGGTAAAAAAAAAAAAAAAATAGTGTATATTATTTGGTCTTTGTGAAAGTTATAGAGTATACAAGTTATGGTGCCAATCACTGAATATTGATCACACTTGATTTACTGACGGCCTATCTCATTTCCCGAGACCCTAACAAGCCAGGAAAGTACAAATACCCCCCAAATTACCCCTTCTTGGAAAGTAGACATTCCAAGGTATTTAGTAAGAGGCGTAGTGAATTTTTTGAAGTTGTAATTTTTTCCCACAATTCTTTGCAAAATTAATTTTTTATTTATTTATTTTTTTGTCATATGTTAACAGGTTATTTCTCACACCCAGCATATGCATACCACAAATTACACCCCAAAACACATTCTACTACTCCTCCCGAGTATGGCGATACCACATATGTGACACTTTTACACAGCCTGGCCACATACAGAGGCCCAACATGCAGGGAGCAACGTCAGGCGTTCTAGGAGCATAAATTACACACATAATTTCTTGACTACCTCTTGCACTTTTGAAGGTCCTGGAGCACCAGGACAATGGAAACGCCCAAAAAATCACCCCATTTTGGAAAGCAAACACCCCAACGTATATTCTAGGAGGCATAATGAGTCTTTTGAACGGTTCATTTTTTCCACAAGTTTTTGGAAAATGTGGAAAGAAAATGAAAACGCATTTTTTTTTTACACAAAGTTGTCAATTTATACACACAGCATATCCACCCTATCAGCCATAAATACACTCACTCACCTCCAACCTGGCTAGATGTCTCAGCCACAAGGTCTAAACTCCTTGATCTCTTTTTCTTTTTCTTATGGTAACATATACCAATAATCAGGCCCTGTGTAGTGCAGTCCTTGATCTCTTTTTCTTTCCTATGGTAACATATACCAATAATCAGGCCCTGTGTAGTTATATATACAGTAGACACCCTGGCAAGAACATCACATCCCAGAAACAATGTCACATACACTATATTGTCAAAAGTATTGTGACACCTGGCTTTACAAGCACATGAAATTTAATGGTATCGCAGTTTTAGTCCGTAGGGTTCAATGTTGAGTTTGGCCCACCCTTTGCAGCTATAACAGCTTCAGCTCTTCTGGGAAGGCTGTCCACAATGTCTAGGAATGTGTCTATGGGAATGTTTGACCATTCTTCCAGAAGCGCATTTGTAAATTTAGGCACTGATGTTGGATGAGATTAATAGACAAAAATATGATGACACCAAAGATAAAAGACCACTGGTCTGCCGCACAGTTCTGCCCCCTGTGTGCGGCAGACCAGGGGTCTTTTATCTTTGGTGTCATCATATTTTTGTCCATTAAGGAATTGGGTACAACAAAGGACGTTCCCTCTTGCCACTTTTGTACATTTGTCTCATGTTGGTCTCACTTTGTGATATGTCTTTGAATACAAATTCGTTTTTAATTGTATCAATAAATGCTGATTGTTTTATTATATACTTTTCTTCTTCTTGATGAGTTGGTCTTCCCGATTGAAAGTCCCATTTTAGGGGGTTCTTTTCTTGTTTCTCAACATTAGGAATGGGGACAGTCCAACTTTTTCCATTTGATGTTTAGAAAACTACACTGGATTGCCCAAGAAATACTCCTCTCTCTTGGGATGAATTAGAGCAGAAACTGCGAGCCAGGTCTTCTCATCCAACATCAGTGCCTGACCGCACAAATGCGCTTCTGGAAGAATGGTCAAGAATTGCCATAGACACACTCCTAAACCTTGTGGACAGCCTTTCCAGAAGAGTTGAAGCTGTTATAGCTGCAAAGGGGGGGCCAACTCATTATTGAACCCTACGGACTAAGACTGGGATGCCATTCAATTTTATGTGTGTCTAAAGGCAGGTGTCCCAATACTTTTGACAAAATAGTGTATATCCCCCATATTAGGAATGCCGATAATGAGTGGTCCATACCCCCTTTCCCATTCTTCAGTTGTTCAGCAACTACTACAATCTTCCAGATTCCACTCCTTACCTATCCCTTGAAGACCAGGAAAGCGAGATCGCTAAATGCCTAGCAGATACATCCTAAAAGCTCCTTTTACGGAGGATTAGCTCCTAATTTCCATTGGAATTACCCCCAGATGGAAGAGTCCTAGTCCAGACAGGTTTACACCTAAATTCTATAAACTATATTGGGATACCCTCAACGCTTTCCTAATGAGAATGATTAATTATTTCTCCCAGGGAGCCATGGGTGTTGGAGACCAACAACTCCCTAATCCCTAAACCGAATAAAGATCACACAGCCCATTTTACTTATTAGTGTGGACCTTAAACTCTCCAAGATGAAAGCCAACAGAATCCAACCCCTTCTAACTTGACTCGTTCATCTTTATATGTGTGGTTTGTATTTGGCCGAGAGGTGCAAGATAATACAATCAAACTTTATCATTGACACAATATGTCCAGACTTCCAAAATTCCCATGTGCCTCCTGTTGGTAGACAGGGTGGGTTACCCTTTTATAAAACACATTTTCATACAGCTAGGCCTCCTAATATCTAACATTTCAACTTTCTACTCTCAGTCAGCCAGAGTCTTTAGGAAAGGTTCTTACCCAGGTTTTCCATCAATAATGGTACTTGTAATGGATGGCCTCTCTCTCCCCTTTTTTGTTTCAAAGATGGCATACTTGGCAATAACCTTGAGATAGAATCCGAATATTTAAGACTTAACCATTGGCTTAACTTAGGCTAAAATATCCTTATAAGCTGGTGATCTTTTATTACATGAATCCCAACCACACACCTCCATGCCTTCAATAGTGAGAGAGTTTAAATGATTCAAAACTATTTGTAACTTCCAGGTCAATTATTCTACATTGAAAATTTCAAACACCTGACACCTATGGTCAGTGAGCCAGTAACTTCAGCCCAACTTCCCTTTCAAATTTTGTTCTATGGTCTAAAAATATTGGGAGATACTGTACAGGGAGTGCAGAATTATTAGGCAAGTTGTATTTTTGAGGAATAATTTTATTATTGAACAACAACCATGTTCTCAATGATTCCAAAAACTCATTAATATCTTTAAACTTTCCCTTCAACCCGACTTCAATGACCGAGTGACTGGTATCCACAGTCCACAAACTTTAAAAGTTACATCTTATTAACTGGACCTTCAATGTTTATCAAAACTTAGTAAATTTGAGAGAGTGATAACTTCCGTACCTCCACACACCAACCCTAAGTACATTATTTTCTAGTGGTCGAATATTCCTATAAAATCGGATTCAATTCGGTTACCAATTCAGAATTTATAAGCCTAAGATAGAGTTCCAATAACGGTTCATACGGTAGAAACTTTGTTTTTTCCCCTCTCTCTCCGGTA
>BLSH010243468.1:1388531-1410907 GCA_018402905.1 Glandirana rugosa
TTGATATATATATATATATATATATACACAGTGGGGCAAAAAAGTATTTAGTCAGCCACCAATTGTGCAAGTTCTCCCACTTAAAAAGATGAGAGAGGCCTGTAATTTTCATCATAGGTACACTTCAACTATGAGAGACAGAATGAGAAAAAAAAAATCCAGAAAATCACATTTTTAAAGAATTTATTTGCAAATTATGGTGGAAAATAAGTATTTGGTCACCTACAAAAAAGCAAGATTTCTGGCTCTCCCAGACCTGTAACTTCTTTAACCACTTCAGCCCGGAAGGATTTCCCACTTTAGGACCAGAGGACTTTTTGTGATTTGGCACTGCGTCGCTTTAACTGACAATTGCGCGGTCGTGCGACGTTGTACCCAAACGAAATTTGCATCCTTTTTTTCCCACCAATAGAGCTTTCTTTTGGTGGTATTTGATTACCTCTGCTTCATTTCTGATCACCGCTATAAACAAAAGAAGAGCGACAATTTTGCAAAAAAAACACAAATTTCTTACTTTTTGCTAAAATACAAATCCAAAAAAAAAAAATATAAAAAAAACATTTTTTCCATCGGTTTTGGCTGATTTATATTCTTCCTCATATTTTTGGTAAAAAAAAATATTGCAATTGGCGTTTATTGATTGGTTTGCGCAAAAGTTGCCGCGTTTACGGATGATGAGAATTCATTTCTGGGGTTTTTATTATTTTATTTTTTTTGTACTAGTAATGGCGGTGATCTGCGATTTTTAGCGGTACTGCAATATTGGGGAGGACATGTCGGACCATTTTAACACTTTTTTGGGACCATTGGCATTTATACAGCGATCAGTGCTATAAAAATGCACTGATTACTGTGTAAATGCCATTGGCAGTGAAGGGGTTAACCTGCAGGGGGCGCTCTAAGGGTTAACTGTGTTCCCTGGGTGTGTCCTAACTGTGTGTGGGCTGGCCTGGCTGGGGGAGATAGGTGATCACGGCTTCCATATACAGGAAGCCTGTGATTACCGCCCTTCCCCCTCTAACAGAACGGAGATCCGTGTTTACTTAAATGGACCTCCGTTCTTTCACTGCGGGAGGGGTATGTCGGGTAGCCGGCAGAGATTGAGTCCGCCCTACCCGCTCCCTGGCTTCCCCCCCAAACACAGTGAGCGTGCGAGCATGCCTCTGGTGGTGTGCACGCTCACAGTGAGAGATGTCGCAGCCGCCGTCATATGACGGCGGTTTGCGATATCGAGCCACTTTGTCGCCGTCAGACTGCGGTCGACGGTCGGCAAGTGGTTAAGAGGCTCCTCTGTCCTCCACTCGTTACCTGTATTAATGGCACCTGCTTGAACTTGTTATCAGTATAAAAGACACCTGTCCACAACCTCAAACAGTCAGACTCCAAACTCCACTATGGCCAAGACCAAAGAGCTGTCAAATGACACCAGAAACAATTGTAGACCTGCACCAGGCTGGGAAGACTGAATCTGCAATAGGTAAGCAGCTTGGTGTGAAGAAATCAACTGTGGGAGCAATTATTAGAAAATGGAAGACATGCAAGACCACTGATAATCTCCCTCGATCTGGGGCTCCACGCAAGATCTCACCCCGTGGGGTCAAAATGATTACAAGAACGGTGAGCAAAAATCCCAGAACCACACGGGGGGACCTAGTGAATGACCTGCAGAGAGCTGGGACCAAAGTAATAAAGGCTACCATCAGTAACACACTACGCCGCCAGGGACTCAAATCCTGCACTGCCAGACGTGTCCCCCTGCTTAAGCCAGTACATGTCCGGGCCCGTCTGAAGTTTGCTAGAGAGCATTTGGATGATCCAGAAGAGGACTGGGAGAATGTCATATGGTCAGATGAAACCAAAATAGAATGTTTTGGTAAAAACTCAACTTGTCGTGTTTGGAGGAGAAAGAATGCTGAGTTGCATCCAAAGAACACCATACCTACTGTGAAGCATGGGGGTGGAAACATCATGCTTTGGGGCTGTTTTTCTGCAAAGGGACCAGGACGACTGATCCGTGTAAAGGAAAGAATGAATGGGGCCATGTATCGTGAGATTTTGAGTAAAAATCTCCTTCCATCAGCAAGGGTATTGAGGATGAAACGTGGCTGGGTCTTTCAGCATGACAATGACCCCAAACACACCGTCCGGGCAACGAAGGAGTGGCTTCGTAAGAAGCATTTTTCAAGGTCCTGGAGTGGCCTAGCCAGTCTCCAGATCTCAACCCCATAGAAAATCTTTGGAGGGAGTTTAAAATCCATGTTGCCCAGCGACAGCCCCAAAACATCACTGCTCTAGAGGAGATCTGCATGGAGGAATGGGCCAAACTACCAGCAACAGTGTGTAAAAACCTTGTGGAGACTTACAGAAAACATTTGACCTCTGTCATTGCCAACAAAGGGTATATAACAAAGTATTGAGATGAACTTTTGTCATTGACCAAATACTTATTTTCCACCATAATTTGCAAATAAATTCTTTAAAAATCAGACAATGTGATTTTTTTTTCTCATTCTGTCTCTCATAGTTGAAGTGTGCCTATGATGAAAATTACAGGCCTCTCTCATCTTTTTAAGTGGAAGAACTTGCACAATTGGTGGCTGACTAAATACTTGTTTGCCCCACTGTATATATTTCAATCCTGCTGTGATCCTTGATATATGCATTATGTGTGATTCCAGGTAAAAGTTGCATATATTACTATAAACCTTGGATAACTGATCCTTGCATCTTTCCAACATGAGAACCTTTGGAGAGTTTTATTTTAGGGAACGGGAACACATAGTACTGGCATCACTGCCATGGTAATAAAGGATTCAGGTGATGATATACTGTATGTATATATGTTATTTCTTAAATTATTAATTAAGTCTTTCTACATAGATAACATCTTAAGTAGAATAGACGCAACCTACTGATTCTTGTAGCAGACATCTGGAATATTTAGGATGTTGGGCAGTGATTGTCAACTTACAAGGTATAGAGGTGTCAACTGCAGCCCTTGGTATCACCAAAGGCCACACATAATATCTCATATATGGTATGCTACGGAGGACTGTCAGAGACTTCAGACTTACTAGAGAAAGTAGTCAGAGACTGTGTGGATGTATCAATGGTGTGATTGGAGACTGGAGACATTCTGATGGAAATTACTACAGCCCCTATTCAAAACACTCCCACTACAGCTACTGACTGTTGGAGGCCAAGAACAAAATGGCTGCATGTTACTCTCATTGGCTCCTGTTACTGTCAATTACAGCCAATGAGGAGAGAGCGGGGGCGGGGCCGAGCCGAGCTCCGTGTGTGAATAGACACACAGAGCAGGCCTGCTTGGGTGCTGCTGCTTGCATTCAGTAGGAGGGAGGGGCCAGAAGCCCCAGTGGGGAACCCCAGAAGTGGAAGATCAGGCCTGCTCTGTGAAAAAGCACTGCACAGAGCAGGTAAATATGACATGTTTGTTATTTTTTTAAAAATTACACAAAATAATAAAGGTGTAAATAAATGCCCACAAAAGAATAACAAGTGTTATCATAAATATATTCAAGTGTATAAGTGTTATAAAAAGGAGCAGCATCTGCATTCTGTTGTCATGAAGACTCATAGGAAGCATCTAAGCATTAATTTGTATTGACTAATATAGCAATGGGGTAATAGGAAAAGGTGGGAGGTGGTAGAGGCCAGCACTGGACACAAAGGATGTGTTGACGCTTGCTATAGCTTTTTGGATTCCAGACACTGAGGGTAATGAAGAAAGTCTGTAGAAATATCTGAAAGCACCAGCTGGTTCCTGCATTGTAGGTGTCTTGTCACACTTATATACAGTATATATTATTTCTGTGTTGTATTGAATTGCATAAGGTTATTATACAGGGTTATTCAAAAAGAATGAACTGATTTCATTACGCAATATTTTATTAAGGAAAAGTAATATAAAACTCCAGCCAATTCACAAGTATTATACTCACAATCAACTTTTATTTCCTGCCTTACAAGTGTTCAATATGACCACCATTTGCAGCACGGGCAACATCAATGCGATAAGAGATTTCCTCCCAGGTGATTATCAGCATATCACGATCCACTGAGTTGATCGCTGTTGTTATTCGATGTTTAAGGTTATTGAGGTTAGTGGGTAGCCGTGGAACATAAACGCGATCTTTTACATATCACCACAAGAAAAAAAACTGTGTTTTTTTCTACTTACCATAAAATCCCGGACACAGCAGCTCCATCTTGACCTTAGGGTTATAGCGCCACCTTCAGGAGTAGGACTAGGCAGACAACAAATATTAAAAAAAACAGCACAGCCCCACCCAGGGGCAGTCCCCACTGGTAGTAACCCTCCACCCTGCAACAGATAGCTCAGTTCATAACAAGCAGTACAAACATACAAACAGACGGGTGCTGTGTCCGTCAATGAACTCAGAGAAAGGGATTTTTCGGTAAGTAGAAAAAAATCCCGTTTTCTCTTTCGTTCATTGACGGACACAGCAGCTCCATCTTGACCTTAGGGATGTCCCAAAGCAGTGTCAAGACTAGGGGTGGGTAAGACGAAAACAAAAGCCTCCACCCAACAGATCCCCTGGTGGGGAACAAGAAAAACACCTCAGACAGCCGCCTGCAAAACTGTGCGGCCAAAGGCTGCATCTGAGGATGCCAAAATGTCAACTTTGTAAAACTTGGGAAAAGTGTGCACAGACGACCAAGTAGCCGCCTTGCACACCTGAGAGACAGACGCTTGATGTCAGAAAGCCCAGGAAGTGCTAATCGCCATGGTAGAGAGAGCCGTGACCGGAAAGGGGGGCTCTAGACCCCTAACAGCATAAGCTTGTATCACAGCTTGTCTAATCCAACGAAATATAGTAGCTGAGGAGGCCGCCAGGCCCTTGTGTGGACCATCCACCACGACAAACAGCGAATCCAACCTCTGAAAAGAGGCTGTGGCCGCCAGGTACACCCTAAGGGCCGCGAACAGCATCCAACGAATGCAGGGCAACCTCCTTAGGATGAGATGGGCGAGGACACAGAGAAGGGAGGACAATGTCCTCATTGATGTAGAAAGACAACACCACCTGCGGAAGAAAAGAAGGGGACGGCGCAAGACCGCCTTATCCCTGTGCAGGACCAAATAGGGAGACCTGCAAGACAAAGCCTCCAACTCTGACACCCTACGGGCAGATGTGATGGCCATCAGAAAGGCCACCTTTTGCGAAAGCGTAAGCAAGAACATGATTAAGGTCCCATGGCGCCAAAGGCGAACGTACCGGGGAGCAACATGCCGAACCCCCTGAACAAAAGTAGGAATCAAGGAATGAGTTGCCAAAGGCCGCTGGAAAATGATTGCCAGAGCAGAGATCTGACCTTTTATCATGCTCAACGCCAGCTTCTGATCGAGCCCACTCTGCAGAACGCCAGAACCCTAGAGACCGAGAAGGAACGGGGATTCCACCCCCATCCTCGCACCAGGAAATGTAAGCCCTCCAGGTGCGGTGGTATATCTTTTGGAAAGTGGTCTTACGTACCTTAAGCATAGTAGGTATCACCGAAGCTGAGACACCCCGGTCCCTCAACACCTGGCATTCAATAGCCAGGCTGTTAAAGCCAGAGAGGGTAAAGGAGGATGCAATATGGGTCCCCTAAGACAGTAGGTCCTCACGTAGCGGGAGTCGGCAAGGGGTATCCACTACCTTCCGTACCACGTCAGCGTACCAAGGACGCTGTGGCCAGTCTGGAGCGATGAGAATGACTGGTATCCCCTCTGCCTTTATCCTGCGCAACAGACGCGGAAGAAGCTTGAGAGGTGGAAAGGCATAGATGAGCCGATACCGAGCCCACGGTGCCACCAGAGCATCCACCACGTCCGCCAAAGTATCTCTCGTCCTGCTGACGAAAGTCTGTACCTTACGATTGATGCGGGACACCAGCAGATTCACATCCGATGTGACCCATTGCAGACAAATCTGTCGGAAGATTTCCGGGTGTTGAGACCACTCTCCCTGATCCAGTGTCTGCCGGCTGAGGTAGTCCACTTGCCAGTTTTCTACGCCCGGAATGTGAACGGCGGAGAGCTCCGGCACATCGCAGAATGTGGGACACTTCCGTCGCCGCTGCCGAACTTCTCGTCCTAAAAAAGGTTAGGCCAGAGACCCATAGGAAGGATTATGTCTAATTTCTAAACCCACTCAGGTATACAACTAAAAAATAGACCAGGGGCAAGTGGCAAGAAAAGAGCATCAAAACAAATAAATGTACAGCACGTGGGGCTATACAAAAAAGTACCACATATAGCCACCGGGGTATTTAAAGAGGACCAAAAAACGAGGCATATATATCTTCAATAATTACATGTTTATTATAAATATAAAAATCTCAAACAACAAAAGAAGGCATGTAACCTCCTACACCACATAACACAGCCAAAAATGGAGTATAACAAAAATATACAACCAAATAAATAGTGAAGTTTAATTTCGCAAAAAACACTGCAATATACTCAAAACAAGAAACAAAAATAAAACCTAAAAGAGGGAGGCCCGGGCGTCAACCCCTGCTCACATCCAACCCATCCATACAACATACCATCATGCATATGTGAACTCCAATGACTGGAATAATACTTTAAGCATGTGTTAAGGTACCGGGGAAAATAAGCACCAGGGTTCAAACCACTATAGATGAAATGAATGTCAATACTAAAGGTTCAAATCCTGGATATGAGATGGTGGCTCAAAGTTCAAAGAAAATAATGAAAATGGATGCATGCATCATATGTAGATATGGAGCCAAAATGTAGTGCAAAGACCGTTCAGTCCAGGCTTCTGTATAATCAACAGGGCAAGGTGGCCAGTGGTTCTTTTGAAATAGATCTGGGATACATCAAGGAAGCCAGGAAATTAAAAAAGCTAAAAAAAGAGCCATGGAGACTGACCGTAAAAGTTTGTTGAGTGAAAGGGTAGTTACTACACAGGAATTGGGAAAAGAACCAGTGCGCTTTATCAGTGAATTCGGGACACAATGGCCGGTACTAAGGGACATTTTGGCCAAGCATTGGTCTTCATTTACTCAATGTCCGATCTTGGCCAAAATTGTAGGTAGTCATCCACACATGGTAGCTAGAAGGGCCCCAAATTTATCTGATCTTTTGACCAGATCTGAGTATGTACCATCCTCGGATGATACCTGGCTGTCGTCCTATCCACGAAGCAAGGGCATGTTCGCATGCGGGTGCTGTCAAATCTGCAAGTTTGTTGAAAGAACCGATCAGTTCATGGACTCAGAACGTAAGAAGGCATATAAGATTTACAGCCTTATAAATTGCGCTACGACACGCGTCATTTATATGTGGACATGTCCCTGTAATTTGATCTACATGGGTAAGACGAAACGCCAGTTGAGAATTTGAATGGGTGAACATCTATGTAGTATTAAGAATAAGGACACTAATAGTCCCTTAGCGCGGCATTATCTTACTCACCATGATTCTAAGTTATCTGGAACCAAGATTAAAGGTATCTATGCACTTAGATTAAGTAAGCGCAGGGGGGACTTTGATAGAGTCCTTCAACCCAAAGAGAAATCCTGGATTTATAAATTGGGCTCACTTAGGCCAAGAGGTTTGAATACTGAATTGAATTTACATTTTTTTCTAGACAATGTATGAAATATGTATTTCCCTTCCTCTTTTTCCCTTTTTTTTTTTTTTTTGATCTTGCAAGTAACCTCACTCCCCTTTTAGGGTTTGTATGCTCTGAATACTATCACCTGAAAGTGGTTTTGAATGAGTGGATGACTGTTTACGAGTATCCCCGCCACCATTAGCAATCTGCTGTGCATTGGCTCATGGGGTGTATTTAACCACTTAAGGACCGGAAGGATTTCCAGCTTTAGGACCGGAGCCCTTTTTGTGATTCGGCGCTGCGTCGCTTTAACTGACAATTGCGCGGTCGTGCGACGTTGTACCCAAACGAAATTTGCGTCCTTTTTTTCCCACAAACAGAGCTTTCTTTTGGTGGTATTTGATCCCCTCTGCGTCATTTCTGATCGCCGCTATAAACAAAAGCAGAGCGACAATTTTGCAAAAAAAACTAATTTCTTACTTTTTGCTAAAATACAAATCCAAAAAAAAAATATAAAAAAACATTTTTTTTCACCGTTTTTGGCCGATTTATATTCTAAAAAATCTAAAAAATCGCAATCGGCGTTTATTGATTGGTTTGCGCAAAAGTGGTCGCGTTTACGGATGATGAGAATTAATTTTTGGGGTTTTTTTTTTTTTTTTATTTTTTACTAAAAATGGCGGCGATCTGCGATTTTTTGCGGTACTGCGATATTGGGGCGGACATGTCGGAACGTTTTGACACTTTTTTGGGACCATTGGCATTTATACAGCGATCAGTGCTATAAAAATGCACTGATTACTGTGTAAATGCCATTGGCAGTGAAGGGGTTAACCTGCAGGGGGCGCGCTAAGGGTTAACTATGTTCCCTGGGCGTGTTCTAACTGTATGGGGGACTGCCTATCTGGGGAAGGGAAGTTATCACAGCCTTCACGTAAAGGAAGGCTGTGATCACAGCCCTTCCCCCTCACACAGAGCGGAGGTCCGTGTTTACTTACACGGACCTCCGCTCTTTCACTCCGGGGGGGGGCATCGCGGGTGGCCGGCGGCAATCGAAGCCGTCGCACCCGCTCCCTGGCCCCCCCCGGACACAGTGAGTGCGCGGGCGCGCCTCCGGCGGCGCGCGCGCGCTCACTGTGCGCGATCTGGCGGCCGCCGTCGTATGACGGCGGTTTGCCTTACAGAGCCACTTTGCCGCCGTCAGATGCCGATCGGCAAGTGGTTAAACTTTACCAGCATTAGGTGGCGCTAGTCCTGAAGAAGCTGGTCTACCCAGCGAAACGTGTTGACGTCATGTCCAGCGTCAGTCTTGACTCCCTCTAACCTTCCGTTCCATTGGGGCTACGAAGGATTGTTTGGCCCATGCCGCACTATAGCCTAGTGCCCCTTTTTGGATCACGAACGAATCATCTATGTAGCCAGTGAGACAACGAGTGGTCGGCTCTTTGCCTACGGGTGCCTTAGTTGGAGACGTTTGCAGACACGATTGTTTAAGGAGGGGCATACACACGAGGGTGAGACTGTTTCAATTGCCTTGTTTTGGACTACATTGATTGTGTTCATGTCCGGATGGACATATCGGTCACCCCACTACATTGCCTTCCTTGGATCACTTCCATTACTGTGTCTCCACTTTTGTGCATATTGAACTACCTCATTGCTATCTTTTTACCCCATCCTTTTTTGGGACCACAAACAGGTTGGGATAAAAACCTTAAAACCTTTCCGATTCCAGGACGGGAACAATGACTCCCTGGGAAAGTAGGTCCTGCACCGCCTGCAGCAAGGCCAGCAGTCGGCCTGGGGGGAGACGCAGATTTGAGGCAAAAAACCTGTCCGGAGAGCGGTAATGAAACTATTTTGTACCCGGACAAAATCAATTTGTGCGCCCAACGGTCGGATATCCGGGAAATCCACCGGTCCACAAACCAACGAAGGCGACCCCACCCGAAAGACGGGTGGGGGCAACCCTTCATACCTAGGAGGACTTGTCGCGCTTGCGCTGCCAAGGACAATTGGGTGCCCCGCGGGGGCTTTAGAGGGCTGAGGGCCCTTGCCCGACAAGCGCAGCGGATGAAAAAGCCTTTTATGGGCAGAAAAGGAGGGACCCTGCCTGCGACGGGGCTCCTTGCCCCTCTTGGTTTCTGGCAGAAAAGTGCAATTCCCCCTCGGTGAGATCCTTGATAATCTCATCTAGGGTGGCTCCAAAGAGCCGCCCGCCCTGGAAGGGCAGGTCCTCCAGTGCCTTCTTAGACGTCTGGTCCACTGACCAACACCTAAGCCAGAATAAGCGCCTCATAATCACCGATGACGCGGACAGTTTGGAAAGCAAAGGAGCCGTATCCAAAGCCGCGTCACAGACATACTTGAGCCTCTGAAAGAGCTCGTCAGCCAGCTCCACGCAGGCCGGAGAGACCTGCTCATTGCTCAATTTGCGGTGCAGTAGCTTCGCCCATTCCGTGAGGGTCCGCGACACCAAAGCAGTGGCCAACACTGGTCAAAACGCCGGGTCCTTGAAAGACGGCGTGCCCTCCACCGGAACTGTGGTCGCCTTGTTCAACCTCGACACAGGGGGAGGGTCGACGATGGGGGCCGATGCCCATTTTTCAGTAGACTGTCCTCAAATGGATAGCGCACCGAAAACCGCCTCGGAACAGGGAAGGAGCTCTGAGGCCGTTCCCATTCCCTGTAAACAAACTTATCGAAAATAAGGTAGGTAAGGGAAAAACCTTGGCTGCCCGGGCTGGCTTATGAGACCCGAAGGGAAAAGCCACCTCTTACGATGCACCAAATGCATCCTCCAGCTTCAGAGTATCGCGTACCGCGGTAATTAGGGCGCACACTAGTGCTTTTTCGTGTGCAGCAACCGTCGCCAACGATTCCTCCTCGCTATCCGAAGGAATCTGGGACCTCGCCATCAGACAGCTCAAGGGGGACCCTGCTGTCATGGCGGAGCCCCCATCAGGGTCAGAGTCCTCCCCGGAGTAGGAGGGGGTAGGGGCCGCTTCTTAAACACCTTACACCTGCATGCCACCTCTACCCGGGAGACAAATGACTCCAGGACCACCGACAGAGCGGCAAGGGGAACCGCCGCCCCAGAGGCACTGGCTGCCACCGCGGGGGGGGGGATCTGGTGGAGGGACACCCACATCGGATGCCTTGTCTCAGCCCACCCTGACCAGACACCGCCTGGGACAGAGGGCCTAGGCACCAGGGAGCAAAGGGCACCCCCCTCAGCGGGCTGTAATCGGCCAGTAAGGAGACGAAAACCCCCACGAAGACTCACCACCTGCTGCCCCCACGATCAGGGAGAGAGGGAGAGCTGTGCCTGTTGCTGCCTTGCTGCTGCTGCCTTGCTGCCACCTGCGCTGCCGCCGTGCTGCTGTGTCCCTGTGCCACGAGGAAGTAGGCCCCAGACCCAGCTTCCCGGAGAAGCCCCTCCCCTGCACACACTGGAGGCCCCACGCCCTCCTCAGCAGTGATCTCCAAGAAAATGGCCACGGATCGGCCGCACAACAGGCCTTAATAGTCGGCCAGACCACCGCAAAATGGCCGCCGCGGCAAAAACGAAATGGCCTGCACACATCATACAGGAGACGGGCAGAGACTGCGCACACACTACAGGAGATGACCAGAGACTGTGCACATATTACAGGATACGGTCAGACTGCACACACACTACAGGAGATGACCAGAGACTGCGCACATACTACAGGAGATGACCAGAGACTGCGCACATACTACAGGAGATGACCAGAGACTGCGCACATACTACATGAGATGACCAGAGACTGCACACATACTACAGGAGATAACCAGAGATGGCGCACATACTACAGGAGATAACCAGAGATGGCGCACATGATATAGGATACAGTCAGAGACTGCACACATACTACAGGAGATGACCAGAGACTGCGCATATACTACAGGAGATGTCCAGAGATTGCGCACATACTACAGGAGATGACCAGAGATTGTGCTCATACTACAGGAGATGACCAGAGATTGCGCACATACTACAGGAGATGACCAGAGACTGTGCACATGATAGGATACAGTCAGAGACTGTGCACATACAACAGGAGATGACCAGAGACTGCGCACATACTACAGGAGATGACCAGAGATTGCGCACATACTACAGGAGATAACCAGAGACTGTGCACATGATACAGGATACAGTCAGAGACTGCGCACATACTACAGGAGATGACCAGAGACTGCGCATATACTACAGGAGATGACCAGAGACTGCGCACATCATACAGGAGATGGGCAGAGACTGCGCACACACTACAGGAGATGATGACCAGAGACTGCACACATACTACAGGAGATGACCAGAGACTGCGCACATAATACAGGACACGGTCAGAGACTGCGCACATGCTACAGGATAAGGTCAGAGACTGCGCACATGATACAGGAGATGACCAGAGACTGCGCACATAATACAGGATATGGTCAGAGACTGCCCACATGATACAGGAGATGACCAGAGACTGCGCACATAATACAGGATACGGTCAGAGACTGCACACATAATACAGGATACGATTAGAGACTGCACACATAATACAGGATACGATTAGAGACTGTGCACATGATACAGGATAGATCAGAGACTGTGCACATGATACAGGATATGGTCAGAAACTGCGCACATGGTACAGGATACGGTCAGAGACTGCACACATGATACAGGATATGGTCAGAGACTGCGCACGTAATACAAAAGATGACCAGAGACTGCGCACATAATACAGGATATGGTCAGAGACTGCGCACATGACACAGGATACGGTCAGAGACTGCGCACATAATACAGGATACAGTCAGAGACTGTGCACATAATACAGGATACGGTTAGAGACTGCGCACATGACACAGGATACGGTCAGAGACTGTGCACATGGTACAGAATACGATCAGAGACTGCGCACATGATACAGGATACGGTCAGAGACTGCGCACATGATACAGGAGATGACCAGAGCTCTGGGCCTACTACAGGAGATGACCAGAGACCTTTTCAGCAATTCACAGCTTTAGAGCTGAATAGCTCACAGCTCAGGGGTTTAAAATCAGCAGCAGTCAGGCAGTCTATAGGGGGAGGACATACCTGGCCAGCCAAGCTCCCCATGCACCTTCAGAAGTGCGGGGGGGGGGGTTCCCACTCCGAGCACTGCTCCTTCTACAGCTGCTCACTCCCCAGGCTGCATGTATGCATATTTCACCAGCCAGCAGAGAGGGGGCGGGGCCGGGAGTGCCTCTGACACCCTGACCCCGCTCCCTCTCTGCTGGTTGAGGAGCAGAATTCCTCTTGAATATACAGTCTGCATGGGGTGGGGTCAGAACTTCAGTGAAGCCCCCGGCCCAGCCCCCTCTCTGCTGGCCTCCCTCCAAAACATACAGACTGCATGGGGCGGGGTCAGAGCGTCAGTGGAGCTCCCGGCCCCGCCCTTTCTTTGCTGGAATCAGGATTGCAGCGCTGCCTTCCATGTCCCCCGTGCACTCTGAAGTTCCATCATTGCGGCCACAATTTGCAGGTAGCGCGGGCTCAAGGGGGGCAATTGCTTTGGGCCCCACAGATGAAACAGGACCCAGGGCAGTTGCGCCATTTGCCCTGCAATAAAGACGGCCCTGTGCAAATTAGTGGCGGCTGGTGAAGTTTTAGGATGGTGGGGCGCCAGGCCCTGTCCTTCCTTTTTGACCTCTCCTATATCTAATAAGCCCCACCCCTTATAAAAATCCACCCACTCCGTCCCCTGTATTCCACATATTGTATCAGGAGTACACAGCTCAGCATCACAGGACACAGTATACAGCTCAGCATCATAGGACACAGTATACAGTTTAGCATCACAGGACACAGTATACAGCTCAGCATCACAGGACACAGTATACAGCTCAGCATCACAGGACACAGTATACAACTCAGCATCACAAGACACAGTATACAGCTCAGCATCACAGGACAAAGTATACAGCTCAGCATCACAGGTGGGGTATATAGCAGCCAGTATCACAGGACACAGTATAGAGCCCCAGAATCACAGGTAGGGGTATATAGCAGCCAGTATCACAGGTGGGGTAAATTGCAGCCAATATCACAGGTGGGGGTAAATTGCAGTCAATATCACAGGTGGGGGTAAATTGCAGCCAATATCACAGGTGAGGTAAATTGCAGCCAATATCACAGGTGGGGTAAATTGCAGCCAATATCACAGGTACGGCCCATTCACATCTAGGCGACTTGAGTCGCCTGACAATTCGCCTCAATGCTGTGCAAATGGGACCGTTCTAATAGGAGCGAATCGCTTCGCTCCGCATTAGAAAAATGGTCCCTGCACTATTTTCAGGGTGATCTCAGGTGGCTTGCATTGACTTCTATGATAGAAGTCTCCTAGCAAGCCGTTTTGAGATCGCCTGGAGCGCCGCATCACGCCGCTCCGCCTCGCTACAGTGTGAACCGGCCCGTAGGGGGAAATTGCAGTCAGTATCACAGGTGGGGTAAATTGCAGCCAATATCACAGGTGGGGGTAAATTGCAGCCAATATCACAGGTGGGGGTAAATTGCAGCCAATATCACAGGTGGGGTACTTTGCAGAGACCCCCCCCCGAAGTCGGGACAAATCCCGCACTTACCCCATCTAATAGGCAGGCAGGAGATTGGCTTGCAGACAAGCGGGCTGTCAGTGTGCAGAGATCGGCTTGTGGACCAGCGAGCTGTCAGTGTGCAGAGATCGGCTTGCAGACCAGCGGGCTGGAGCCTGGCTGGCAGTGGGCAGTGGACTGTCCTCCTCTCCTTGTGGACGGTCTGCGCGGAAGTCCTGGTGGAGTGCTGCGCCTGTGTGAGTAATCACGCAGCCAGCACATCCGCCATAGTCCCACCCCCGCCCACAGCATCCAAAGACAGAAAGTCATTGGCTCTGATGGCTCATGGGGCGGGCAATCAGACTATGTGTGTGCGCCTGTTCAGCGCACACACATAGTCTTCTATGACTGACCAATCAGCTCACTACTTGCTGACAGCAAGGAGCCGAGGAAAAAAAAAAAGAAAAAAGAAAAGTCAATATACCAGCGCCTCCTGCAGGGGGGCCGGGCTGAGTTTTTTTTTCCTTCTTGTCAGCAGCGGCGCCCAAGTGCCCCTTATGGACCAGCCGCCACTGGTGCAAATGTGTCGGTTAGAGTGTCAAGACTAACTACCACTGACAGGGATGCTTGAAATGATCAGCTTTTATTTATTTATGGAAAACATTTATCCCAAAAGAAAAAAAAAACTGTTGCTGTAACAGCTTGTGTAACTGCAGTGTGAGCTGAATCTGCTAGTACATCTAACACGCCCCTCCTCCCAGACTGACAATGCCGCTGTACAAAGCTGTCCCTCTGCTCCTTTATTCATAGTAAGGGGACTCTAATACAGGAATTGTGTTACCGGCCAGATCACCAGGTGAAAAGAGAGGGGAGAAACAGCCTAAAAAAAGAAAAAGAATGCAGCCACTAAATATAATGCTTGGCAGGGGCGTTGCTAGGGGGTGGCTATTGGGGCTACAGCCCCGAGTCTGGGGCCTATAGCCCCGAGTCTCTTACCGGGGGGTGCAGTTCTGCAGCTCTCTGGAGACCCTGATGTAAGGAAGGGCCTCTCTGGGGACCCTGTTGTACGGAAGGGACACACACGCAAACATGTATATTATATACATGTGTATGCCCGCTCAAGCGTATGACTCTACTTTGCTGCTATGGGCTCTAGCCCCAGATCTTTTGTAGACCTAGCAACGCCCCTGATGCTTGGTAAGTTACAATATATTACATTCGTTTTGGGTTTAATACTGCTTTAAAAGACTGGAAAATATAATCTGTACTGCAATTATCTGGAGTAAAAATGTGTTGAATTCAGCTTCTGTGTTGAAGAATTCATTTGCCTGTGGATGTTGCCAAGTCAGCAGGTGACCACATTGTCTGCACAGACTGAACCTAAGGAAATATGTCAATGCTAAAAACGACATTTGAAACAGAACAGTAGGCCATGTTCGGTAAAATTATAGTGCTAACAAGTGTACTTTAGCTTAGTCAGTAAGCCAGGGCCAGAATATACTTAGCAGGCATGATGAGTATCACAAGACTGGCTACACAGAAAACAAATTGCAGCAGGTAGAACAGTTACAACTACATTTACATGCTAGTAATCCTTCGGTTACATTTACATTTTACGTAAATGCTCCTCTTTATTTTCATGGAAGTATTCCATATATACAGGTTTGTCAGTTCTTCCACTGGTGCAAAGTTGTATATCAGGCAATGCAATCTGACCAAAAAAAAGCATTATGATAGAGAAAAGCATAAGCAATTCACAGCATAACTAAAGTATATCTATTATATTCACCTTTATGCCTAAAAGCTAACAGTCTTCTTTTAAATCCAAATAAATTACCTGGTAAGGCCGGGGTGGAATAGATGGCAATCTTCTGTCTTCATTGTGCTGTGGCTTAGAGACTTTGTCTATAAAGAAGAGGAAAAGTGCAGCTACTTATTTCATGTTAAAGCGTATCTTTATTGCATCTGAGCACTACAAACCAAAAACACAATTTAATACATTTTTAATATGCTTTATTTTGCAGAGAAATCACTTTGAAAAACAGCCCCCTAGTATTTCTGGCTGTGGCCATCTTGAGTAAGGGAAAATGGTTCATTTAGCATTTGCTTCCTGGAATCAATCTGCCCTTAACTCAAGCATGCATGCAGGAGAGTGTGCTTAGCTGAGAAAACCCCTTCTCCTCTCCTCCCCTCCTGAAGACTCCTAAGTTACTTAAAAAGTAACTCAGTTGTTAATCCTCCTGAAGACTCCTGGGATGTATGGCATAATTTGCCTAGGCAAGAAACCAGCAAGTAACTGAAGAAATGTAAAAAAAAAAGTTTAAAACAAGTAAATATGATATACTATCCTATCTGTTTACTAATGCTCGCAGCATGAGGATTAAAAATAATCAATGCTGATTGGGAGAGTGAAGTTACACTTTAACTTTTGTGACTACTTGCAATCCTTCTGTAGTAGAGGGTTTGATTTACTAAAATGGGAGAGTGCAAAATCTGATGCAGCTGTGCATGGTAGCCAATCCGCTTCTAACTTCACCTTGTTCAATTTACCTTTGACACAAAAAAATGGTTTGCTGATCAGGGGTGCAATGCAATAACACAGGCTCATTTTTTTTAATCTGCAAAAAGATGTGCATTTATTATTATTTATTTTTTTTTGGCGAACGTATCCAGTGTTACTAAACCCACAACAGTAAAATCAGTCTGTATATGCAGCATAGCATGCTTGTTATACTCACTGTGGAACTTAAGGGGTTAATCCTCTGCATTGTGTAAAAAGGCTGTTTTACCCTGTATGCATAGATTCTTCCCTCCCTGCAAAGTCTATCGGGGGAAGGCCAGCTAACACAGGCAGGGTAGCCGAACTGCACATGCCCAGTTGTGTCTTTTATGCTGGAGAGAGCTTTTACTTATTCTCAGAGCTAGCCAGGTCACATGATATTGACATCACACATGTGGGCGTGTATACAGCCAGTAGTGGAAATCTCCTCCTACCTGAACTTTCAGCACTGGAGAAACTGGGCAGTTCATTATTTAACCGGTGTATGCAGACCAGACAAAAAGGTATATAGTGTCAGTATTTTAATGTAAAAAGAAGATTTATACACTGTGGGCACTGTGGGCACAGTGGGGGGGGGGGGGAGGGGTGGGGGGCAGATTAATTATTTTCATATTACTGGGTTTAGTAACACTTTAAGTTTTTCAAGTCTTTTTAAAACACTGGCTTCTGTTAGCCACAAGAGCACAAATTCTTAACTCCTTGCCGCTGACCGTACGCATATATATGGTCTCTTGGTGGGTGGGCCTTAATGCTGAAAGGCAGCATATATGCATACCTAAAGATGAACAGAGCTGTGCCCAGATCATGCACCCTGCGGACTCATGCCATAGCTACTGGTGGCTAATGGAACGCTTCTGATCTCTACTTGCAGTCGGGAGCTTTCTGATCATGTCAATCGCGGCGGTCACATGATCAGAAACCCCGCCTGCCTCCCGCTATCTAAAATCCCTTAAAGGGCTGGAAAACGCTGGTGCCAAGGGGTTAAGTTTCTTTGTTAACCACTTCCTGACCAGCTCCTGTGCATTTATGGTGGCAGGTTGGCAGCCCTGCTCGCTGTATATTTACGGCGATTCGCGCAGCTGCAGTTGCGGGCAGGCACTCTCCCGTGCCCACAGGTCGGGCAGACTCAATGTCTGCCGGCGACTCGCGATCGCCAAATAAAGAGGCAAAACGGGGAACTGTCAAAGTAAACACAGCGGTTTCCCGTTCTGTCAGGGGACATGACAGAGATCTACTGTTCACTGTAATTGGGAACAGTGAGATCTGTCATGCCCCTGCCAGCCCAGCCCCCACACAGTTAGAATACGCTCAGGGAAGACATTTAACCCCTTGATCGCCCCCTACAGGTTAACCTCTTCCCTGCCAGTGACATTTATACAGTAATCAGTGGCTATTTTTAGCTCTGATCGCTATATAAATGTCAATGGTCCCAAAAAATGTGTCAAAAGTGTCCGATCTGTCCGCCACAATATCACAGTCCCGATAAAAATCGCATTAAATCAATTCTCAAAGTTTGTAGGCGTGATAAATTTTTCGCAAACCAATGAATATACGCTTATTTGGATTTTATTTACCAAAAATATGTAGAAGAATACATTTTGGCCTAAACTGATGAATAAATTGTTTATATATATATATATATATATATATTTTTATATGTATTATAGCAGAAAGTAAAAAAAAATGTTTTTTTTTTTTCAAATTGTCGCTCTTTGTTTGTTTATAGTGCAAAAAATAAAAGCTGCGGAGGTGATCAAATATCACCAAAAGAAAGATCTATGTGTGGGGAAAAAAGGACGTAAACTTTTTGTTTGGGTACAGCATCACACGACTGTGCAATTGTCAGTTAAAGCGATGCAGTGCCATTTTGCAAGAAGTGCTCTGGTCATTATTTATTTAGTTATTTTAGTTCTGAGAGACGTTTTTCAGCTATAAAAACGTTCAAACACTCAAAAACATGGCAAAACGCCAATCCCCGTTTTTGGACGTTTTAGATCAATTGGGAAAAAAACTAACAAACCGCTGGCCCTTTAAAAACGTGAAAAAACACGAAAAAACATTGGTAATTTAATGCTGATAAAAGCTGAAAAAATCACTGATAAGTTACTGCCGTTTTTTGGACGTTTTTTTAAAGTTCCGTGTGCATTAAATTTATAAAGGGCATTTAATGTTTACAACTACTTTTAGGCACATCACCTCTTACCTGTTCTCTAAAATCTCCTTTTGTTTCCATATTAAAGTAGATGTAAATGTAAACTCTAATGATCTCATTAAATTGCTAAAGCACGCATTTATTTTAGATAAAATACTTGTTTACACCTTCTTTGCATATCTATCTCTCTATCTATGGACCAAGCCTGTGTCATGTAGTCTCTAGCCTGTGTGACAGGGACAATGCAAAAGCACAGTTCAGAGACAGAGTGGCATCACCTGATAATAGGTAGTGCCTGCCCTGCACAAGGATCCTTTTAGCAGGCTAATCAGCATACTGTGATTTTAATGACAGCTGCAGATTTAAAGCCCAACTCTGGGCAAATAAAAAATGATGCTTTGCAGTGGGGTTCTGCATGCACTACAAGGGTTATTTACATGTTTATGCCTAGGGGAACAATAAAAGGAGAGATCCTCCACACTTCCCCGACGCTGGTCCAGTCCCTGCACCTTCAGCACCCACGTACTCTGGTGGTCTAGGGTCCTGGCATCATCAAGACCGGAGCAGGGTCCATAGCCCTTCTCTGGAGTGAGGAAACTGAGATAGCCCACTGCCAGATCATGGAGGAGGGATGTGTGCCAGGGGAGTGGAGTATCAAGTAAAACAGTTTCTCCTTCCCTGGACAAAACAAGCCAGTAATCCTTGTAGTGCAAGCACAGACCCACTGCATAGGGAACATTTTTTTCTGCTCAGAGTTGGGCTTTAAAAAGATTGAAAATGACTTCAAAGAATTTCATTAACATGTTAGATTTTATAGGAAATTTTAGTGATTGGGTTAAAATACATTTTAAAGTATACCTGTCAGACTCACGAGGGAAATTCTGTGACTGCAATTACAGACGTTGTCTGGTTATGTCTGGCTTCAATATTATATAGTCATTGACCCAGAACAAGCATGAGTAGATGAGTATTATAAAAATCAGAAATCCTTAGATATAAAAATAATAAATCCTTATATCTGTATTTGTTCAAAGATCAGTGACTGAATGTCTTAAAGCCAACGCACCATTTTGACAGCCAGACAAAAAGTATTTTCAGAAGTAGAGGCCAACAACGATACAGATAGCATCCTACATATTTCTCTCATTATAGGATTCCTTTAAAATCATCCAGAATTCAAAATAACTAAGGCTACGTCCACCTTTTGCAAAAAAAAATAGTTGCACCCACATTTGCAGAAAAAAAATGTGCATTATATTTTCGCATATGCGCCCACAATGCATCAGTGGACCGTGGGTGCAATGCACAGGCTCCTGCAGGCTCTTTCTTTAGCTTTATGGCCATACCGAGGTACACGCTTTCAGTTAGGAAGCTTGAGAAAGCGTCAAAGGACTATGACTGTGGTAATCATTACACTTGTGTTCCATAGATAATTACAAGTGGTGGCAGACAGAACTTGTAGATTATTAATTCACAGATCTCTTTGAATGAATGACATGGCTGTGATAGGATCCTGAGGTTAGAAGAACCCTCAAACTTTGTAAGTAGGGGGGGAAGTTTGGGGGCGGGGCTGTGATGTGGTATAAAATGGTATAAAAGGTGGGCTTAACCTTTAATCACCTCCCGCTCAGCCTATTATAATAATATGGCCAGGCAGGAGCACTGTTATCTCGGGTGGACGTCCTCTCAGTGGTGCGCCTTGTGCATGCCCTAGGGGCCACGCAGCAGCGTGATCTGTCACCTCCTGTGTCCACCGGACACATTAGAACACAGATCATTGAACTGGGCCACTGTGCTCGGCCCTAGTACCATGTGATCACTGTGACCAATGACAAAGGTCACATGTCAGTTGTAAACAATGGATTTCATTCATAGCCATTGTGTACAATTGTGATGATCTCTGTGATTGGTCACAGTGATCACATGGTACAGGGCCAATCACAGCACACCTGTGCACTGTGATAGCTGTGGACAATCCACAGCTATCACACTGGTACACAATGGCACATGAATGGATGTTATTCACAAAGTAAAAATGATTGCTTATACAGTGATCATCGATGTAATAAGGAATCATAGTATAAACAAAGACCATGATCACCTCCCCAGAGCAGTACAGTGTCACTATGGTGTCACTGTACTGTTCTGGTAAAAATATGTAAAAAAAATATTTAAAAAAAAAAAGGTTTAAAAATTTTTTGAAAAAAAAAATATATATATATATGTATATGTATATATGTATTTTTACATACTGTCACCATTCAATGTCCCTGATCACCACCACACTAGCCATATGATGACGCTTTACTGCTCTGGTGACAGTATATGAAAATAATATTGTGAAAAAAATGTATTTAATTTCTTATTTTCCCAAAACCTGTGAAAAAAAAATTACAACTTCAAATAATTCACCATGCCTCTTACTAAACACCTTGTGGTGTCTACTTTCCAAAAAGGGGTTATTTTGGGAATATTTACACTGTGCTGGCATTTTAGGGCCTCAAGAAATGAGATAGGTCATCAGTACATCAGAACTGATCAATTTTTATATATATATATGATACTCGGCCGTGTCATTCATTCACAGTGTTCTGTGAAAACTACAAGTACCAACAGCCTTTGCTGTTGAGCGCTCTAGTAGTTCATCGAATATTCCTGGAGGTGCGGGCCCACATACACAGACAGTCTGCAGGACCGTGGCATTACACCCATGGTCTGCTGATCGTGGGTGCAATGCTTTAGCATGGGTGCTCAACCTGTGGCCCTCCAGCTGTTACGGAACTAACCCATCGTCCCATCGTGGCTCTGCCTTTGGCAGTCATGCTTGTAACTGTCAGCCCTGCAATGTCTGATGGGACTTGTAGTTCTGCAACAGCTGGAGGGCCACAGGTTGAGCACCCTTGCTTTACAGGCTCCTAACAAAAAAAAATAAGAAATGCATATTTGTTTAGCTGTTAAACAAGTGCATTTATTTATTTTTTTCTGTAAAGGTGAACTTATCCTTTAACTTTTAAATAGTGTTGAGCGAACCCGGACTGTAACGTTCGGGTCCGTACCGAACTTTTGGGTGTCCGTGGCACGGACCCGGACCCGGACATTTCAAAAATCGTTCGGGTTCGTCTTGGGGCCTGGCTTGGGCTTGCTAAAAACTTTACAGGCCCAGGCCCAGGCACGGTGCCTGTGGGTTTTCAAGCCATGCCTGGGCTTGCAATGTCAGGCCCAAGCGAGTTGTGATAAATTTTCAATTTCCTATTCAAGTGGAAATGTCTTTTTTTATTTATTTACGTGAACAAATTGTCGATTTGTTTATACGTAAAGAATAAAAAAAAACAATCCTCGGACATTTCGTTCCCACGAGTTGGACACCGGGAGGTCGACAACGTCTTGATGTTCAGGGTAGTCTGTAACGTCCCGACTGTCAATGTTCGTACTGACGGTTTCCGTCTCGGTG
>BLSH010243468.1:1415436-1428029 GCA_018402905.1 Glandirana rugosa
CTATCCCAATTTATTTGTAGGGCACTTGCCCTAGTTTGAAGATGATTTTAGAACAGTTATATGGCTTCTACCGTTAATTAATACTTTTCAGACACAGTTTGAAGATGATCCACATTCACCTCCATTTTTGCTTTTTTTATGTTTTTATTTTTTTAAAAATATTTACAGTTATTTCCCTGTCCCCATTTTTTTGTAGGGCACTTGCCCTACCCTTACCCCCATTTTACTTCCTTTTGCAGCCCTCTAGGGCTTTCCAGGACTTTGTTACAGCCATTTTTGTGCATAAAAGTTCGGGTCCCCATTGATTTCAATGGGGTTCGTTGTCCGTGCGATCGTTCGGGTTCCGTCCGGACCCAGACCCGGACTTTGTCCCGAAGTTCGGACGGACCAGCAGAACCCGAACTTCCAGAGGTTCGCTCAACTCTACTTTTAAAAAAAACCTTGGTAATATACTGTATACGCTGAGGGGGAGGTATTGGTATGGACAGTTAGTAGCTATGCTGCAGCTGTTTAGCCATTCTTCTTGCTATTCTGAAAGCCCATGACTATTATTCATTTTTTCCTCCAAGTTTGCATTAATGCTTACCCAGAGACGATTTGTCAGCTGGTGCTTGTGATGGTTTGTGATACTTTTTAAAGTAAACTATTAGCGCAGTCACAACCAGAAATGCTGCAGTTACTGATCCAATCACAGCACCTATCACAACTTGATTGACATTGGCTGCAAAAAAAACAAAGAAAAGTTTGGGTTACTTACATGTGCAGTGGAGGACTAATTAGCCCTGTGGATAACTTTAAACCTCATGAGCATTATTAATAATGAAACATAAAATATAAACACCACCACCCCACCTCTCCACCTCATCCAATCAGAGAATGCTTTGCATTTTTTGAATGGTTCGCTCAGCGCAGGATCCGGAAGCAAGTGAAGATCACTGGAGTACCGGTGTCCACTTTCCAGCTTCCTGGCATTGGCCAGGTATGGTTTCTGCATAGTTACATTATTCCAAGTGGGACCAATGTAACTATGTATAAAATAGTTATATCTGGAATTCTTCTTTAAGAAATGTTTAATTTAATTATGCAAGAAAAAATGGCACCTGCTATACTGGATGGATGGGTATTTACTATAAAAAAAAGCTTTTAATTACTGCCAAATTGAATGAGTTGAGCAATACTTTTATTAACATATAAAGGAGAGGCTTTCTAGCACACATTATTCAATACATGAACTCATAGAATGGAATGTAGTAGGACGGTGTTATCTTTCTGGGTTGTGTAGTGAGCAATGTGTAATGTAATATGGCTTGTACGGTGATATTTCAGTGTGCAAGCAGCAATTAATGGAGTTGACACAGCAAAGTATTGAAAGTGGAAGGAGGACAGATACTAAAGTGGATACATATCATTGCTAAAACAAGAGGTATGAACCTGCAGGTAGTGATGGGCGTCCAACTCAAAGTTCTGTGTACTGGAGGCACTCACTGCTGGCATACATGTACAATGGGGAAAATAATTATTTGATCCCCTGCAGATTTTGTAATTTGCCCACTTACAAAGAAATGAAGGGTCTATAATTCTTCTCATATGTGTATTTTAAATGATAGAGGCAAAATATCATTCAAAAATACAGAAAAAAAAACACACATTACAAATATTACAAATTGAGCTGCAGTTCAGTGAGTACAATAAGTATTTGATCCCCAAGCAAATCATGACTTGGTGGAGAAACTCTTGTTGGCTAGCACAGAGGTAAGACGTTTCTTGTAGTTGCTTAGCTCTGAGGAAGGGGGTACGCCCCCGAAATGCATCAGCATTCACCCTTCGCTGTGTTCCGCATTGTACCATGCAGTGTTTTTTATGGCTTATTGAGAGATGTCAGTTTGGGAGTATCCACTTGTAAACCTTTTTAAACGTTTAACCACTTGCCGACCGCCGATCGGCAATTGACGGCGGCAAAGTGGCTCAGTAACGCGGATCGCCGTCATATGACGGCGGCCGCGAGATCACGCCTAGTGAGCGCGTGCGCACCACCGGAGGCGCGCCCGCGCGCTCACTGTGTTCGGGGAGGGCCAGGGAGCGGGTGCGGTGGCTTCGATTCCCGCCGGCTACCCGCGATGGCCCCCCCGGAGTGAAGGAAACACGGACCTCCGTTCTGTGAAGGGGGAAGGGCTGTGATCACAGCCTTCCTGTATACGAAGGCTGTGACCACTTCCCTTCCCCAGCTAGGGCAGTCCCCCATACAGTTAGAACACGCCCAGGGAACATAGTTAACCCTTAGAGCGCCCCCTGCAGATTAACCCCTTCACTGCCAATGGCATTTACAAGTAATCAGAGCATTTTTATAGCACTGATCGCTGTATAAATGCCAATGGTCCCAAAAAAGTGTCAAAATGTTCCGACATGTCCGCTGAAATATCGCAGTACTGCTAAAAATCGCAGATCGCTGCCATTACTAGTAAAAAAAAATAAATAAATAAAAACCCCAAAAATGAATTCTCATCATCCGTAAATGCGACCACTTTTGCGCAAACCAATCAATAAACGCCGATTGTGATTTTTTTTATCGCAAATATGAGGAAGAATATAAATCGGCCAAAAACGGTGAAAAAAAATGTTTTTTTATATTTTTTTTTTGGATTTGTATTTTAGCAAAAAGTAAGAAATTTGGGTTTTTTTGGAAAATTGTCGCTCTTCTTTTGTTTATAGCGGCGATCAGAAATGACGCAGAGGGGATCAAATACCACCAAAAGAAAGCTCTATTTGTGGGAAAAAAAGGACGCAAATTTAGTTTGGGTACAACGTCGCACGACCGCGCAAATGTCAGTTAAAGCGATGCAGCGCGGAATCGCAAAAATGGCTCCGGTCCTAAAGCTGGAAATCCTTCCGGGGCTGAAGTGGTTAATAAATGTCTCTGGTACTGCACTAGGTGTGTGTGCCTTCATTTTCTCTTGTTTTTCCAGTTTTTATTGGATTACCCCATCTGAGGAAGGCAACATCCACCTGGTCTTGAAACACTGATGTCCTGGTTGCCTTTTACTTTGGAGGTCTTTTAGCGCTGGAAGTGACTGTTTTTCTTGCATTTAAAGTGGTTGTATCACCTTAAAGCGGAGTTCCACCCTATAGTGGAACTTCAGCTGGTTGGATTCCTCCCCCCCCCCTCAGGTGTCACATTTGGCACCTTTCGGGGGGGAGGGGGAAGAGGACACCTCTCTTTAGACAGGTGTCCTTTTCCACACATCCGGGAGCTCTGGCCGGCGGCCGCGGCTGCTGATGTCAGCAGCCCAGCTCTCTCCTCCCTGCTCGCTCTGCTTCTGGCCGCCTGGCCAGTAGCAGAGCACGGCAGAGCCTCGCGCATGCGCAGTAAGGTGCCCGGCATGAAGCTGTACTGCATACACGTCCGGGTTCCCTTACCCGCGATGGAGGTGGCTGCACCCGTCCCCCGATCCGAAGACCGGCAGTGGGTGCAGACATCGCTGGACTCCAGGTAAGTGTCCTAATATTAAAAGTCAGCAGCTACTGTATGTGTAGCTGCTGACTTTTTATTTATTTTTTTTCCCCTCGGACCTCCGCTTTAAATTACATTTTTACCTACAGGTAAGCCTATACGAAGACTTACCTGTAGGTAAAATTAATATCTCCTAAACATGTGCAGCTTTGGAGATATTCCCACTGCAAGCAGTCTCTGACATCAGGGCGCATGCGGCGTGATGTCTCGGCGAAGGCCTGGCGCATAGCGTGGGACTTTGCCGGAATGTCCACCGTAAAGACGGGCTCCTGTGCGCACCTGGAGGCATCCACGGAGGGAAGATGGAAGCTTCCTCTTCGGGGACTGGGCGACCCTGTCAGAGCTTCGTTCTAAGGTAAGTATTCCATAATAAGCTAGTATGCGGTGCATACTAGCTCATTATGCCTTTGCCTTGCAGGTGCTTTTTTTTTTTTTTTGAAAGGGGGATACAGCCGCTTTAATACAGTACATGGCCCCGTCCATTGGCCTCTCGATGCAGCAAAGTTGGCCTGTACCTTTAGCAGAGAAACAGCTGCAAAGCATAATGTTTCCACCTCTATGCTTGACTGTAGGGAGGGTGTTCTTAGGGTCATAGTCAGCATTTTTCTTCCTTCAAACACGGCAAGTCGAGCTAATGCCAAAGAGCTCAATTTTGGTCTCATCTGACCACAGCGCTTTCTCCCAATCCTTCTTTGAACCATTTAGTTGTTCATTGGCAGGCTTCAGACAGGCCTGTAGATGTGCCTTCTTGAGGATAGGAACCTTGCAGGAGCTGCAGGATTTCAATCCATGGCGGCATATTGTGTTACCAATGGTTTGTTTGGTGACTGTGGTCCCAACTGCCTTGAGGTCATTCACAAGCTCCTCCCGTGTAATTCTGGGCTGATCCCTCACTTTTCTCATGATCATCCTTACCCCATGAGGCAAAATCTTGCATGGAGCTCCAGACCAAGGGCGATTGATGGTTATTTTGTATTTCTTCCTTTTGCGAATAATCACTTTAACAGTTGTCTCCCTCTCACAAACCTTTTTGCTCATGGTCTTGTAGCCCATTCCAGCCTTGTGCAGGTCTACAATCTTGTCCCTGACGTCCTTTGAAAGCTCTTTGGTCTTGCCTATGATGGTGAGGTTTGAAATGAAGAAAGAGATTCTGTGGACAGGTGTCTTTTATACACATAATGAGTTATTGTTAGGAGCACCCTCTTAAATTGACAGGACTAATCTGTGTACCACATGAGCACAAACTGTAGCCAGTCTGTGGGAGTCAGAATTATTGTTCGTTGGCCAGGGATCAAATACTCATTTTACTCACTGAACTGCAATTCAGTTTATAAAATTTGTATTGTGTTTATTTCTGGATTTTTGCTTGTTATTCTGTCTCTGTTATTTAAAATACACCTAGGATAACAATTGTAGACCCTTCATTTCTTTATAAGTGGACAAACTTACCAAATCTACAGAGGATCAGAAAATAATTTTCGTCACTGTAAGGGGACTTCTAATTGGTCAGGTGTTGAAGCCAAAATGTGCAAGTCCCCGTCCCACTTCTTAAATAGAACAACCCACTGCTGGTAGATAAAAGCCTATGCCATATTTTGCCAACTCCTGGCCACAGGCCTGCCCATGACTTATCTGGCCATAAGCCTTTATATTCAAGAAGCAAGGAATGTCCACACACAAAAAACTGCACTGTAGCTTGCAAAAAGGGCCATGGCAATAGACATCACACTGACATACTAACAGAACTCTTTGGCACACACTGCCATATTCAAGAGGAAACCTTCTGTAGTGGTCACTCAGGCGTGGAACGCCAGTGCATACATAATAAGCCACCCTTCCCTTGCTTCTTTTTGGGAGCAGCACAATGTTGAGACCAACCTCCCTGTATACTATTGTCACAGCATTCTGCTGTTGCAGGAAAGAAAATCTCTCGACACAGTTGGGGTAATCCCTCCTGCAGAGCTGTAGTGTTCTCTTGGCAGGGAGAACACAGTGATAAATGCTAGCGGCTATAGCCTCTGGCAATAATCGCACCCTAAAAATCCGACATGCTGGCTCCCATAGATCAATGGTTCTTAACCCGGTCTTCAAGTACCCCCAACAGGCCAAGTTTGCAGATTTTCCTTTATCTTGCACAGGTGCTTTAAATGGCTTGGTATTTTGGACAGCTATTTTATCTAAGAGAAATTTCCAAAACATGGCCTGTTGGGAGTACTTGAGGACAGGGTTGAGAACCATTGCCATAGATGGTTTAAATCTTGGCTGACACTTGCTGAACTGGCCAATATTCAAACTGTCTATGGCCAGCTTTAGTACTAGCGTATAAAAAATATTCTGAAATTAAAGATAATGAAAATAACATTAAGAGCTCATTTACATTTGTGTAGTGTGTGAATGTGTATTGTGTTAGAGCAGTGGTTTTCAACTCCGGTCCTCGGGACCCACCAACAGGCCAGATTTTAAGTATTACCTTGGGGAGATGCAGACTAGAACACTGCAATCACTGAGTAGCAAATGATATCACCTGCGATGTATTTCAGTTATCCTGCAAACCTGGCCTGTTGGGGGGTCCCGAGGACCGGAGTTGAGAACCACTGTGTTAGAGGAAGTAAACCCAGATTGGGTTTACTTCCTCAATATAACCCTGTAAAGTAGAAGCATAATGGGCTACTATGCATCGCATAGTAGCCCATTATGTGCCACTTACCTGGAAACGAAGCCTGCGATGTCCAGCGCTGTCCCATGTGCTGGCCACGTCCATCTTCAGCCCTTCTTCCTTCCGGGGCCGCGACTCTGGCTCTGTGACTGGCCGGAGTCGTGTGACGTCACTCCCGCGCATGCGCACGGGAGCCACCAGTCAGGGCACAGGGTCAGTGGAGAAATGGCACGACATGACGTAGGCACATGCAAAACACTGCATATCTCCTGAACCATGCAGGTTTGGGGGACATGCAGTGCACCTACATGTAAGTCTTATTCTAGGCTTACCTGTAGGTTAAAGTGGTTGTCACAGGTTGACAACCACTTTAAGGCAGTTCATTGAAAACAAAAGAATGCACTAAAATGTCCCAAAAAATAGATGTGGAAAAAACTTTTCAATGCAATGCACTATTGTGGAATGCAACACTCTGCAACCCATGTGCACTGCCTCAATGTATTGGTGTGCCATTCAAACTGAATGGCAGGCAGCACAATGCAGCAAAGCATATAATATTTCCCTAATGCATACATGTAAATGTGATCTCCATCCCCTAATTTTAGGAATTTTCCCAGGGGATTCAGAAACCTGTTTGGCAACATTGCCACCCAGAATCACATCAATTTTCTATTCACCCACACTATACACATATTCCCTGTAACATATGGATTTTCCAGTTTTAAAGTACTCCACCCATCAATTATCACAAAGAAGGTAATGGTCAGAGTCTGATACATTCAAATCTCAAATTAGTAAGTGACATTATAAATAGAGAGCCATGTTAACTGGGTAATGTTGTGATGTAATAATTGTAAATAGGGCACATTAGGTGCCAGAATGTAAAGAATTTCTTTGTTATTTAAAGCTGAACCTGTGTACATATTTCATTGAATTATATTCCTTAATAGCCACAATGGATACAAATCTACGCGCACAAAATGTTTTTACAAACCCAGATAATACCTTGTAAAAGTAGTTATGACATCATTACTATGCCGTGTTTAGCTTGTGTAGACAGCAGAGCTATGGGAGGAATTTGGCAGGTCCACTTATTACAGTCTGCCTGAAGAAAACTACATGAGGGGGTGGATACAAGACCAATCATCCTGCAGAAGAGAAAGCAGCAGTGACTGGTCTTTGTTACAGGAAGCTCCTGGTCAAAGGCAAAGTGAAGGAGCTATTTCATGCTTGCATATCGCACAGCTCTGTAAGAAATATAAAAAAGGACACCAATAATAAAGTAAAGGTGTCCATACACTGTTAGTTTTTTTATTCAGTCAGCAAGCAGAATTAAAAAAAAATTACAGATTCTACCATCCTTACAAATGAGGTGGATGGAGGAATCCCCCCACTGGGACAGTGTGTGCTGATAGCGGCTCCCTCTGCTGTCAAAATATATATATATCAAATCTGTGCCACGCAGTACTTTACAGACATTGTGAACTAAAAATGATATCATGGGACAAGCCAATATTTCAGCAAGACTAACAATAAAATAATACTCCAATGTGTGCATAAATTCCTGCAGACGTGAGCATTCGTGAAACTGTTTATTTCAAAATGTGCCAAATAATTTTTTCCAGCTGTTTATAGTTCTTCAAATTGTTCTTTCACTGCTTGTGCATATCCTTTCACCAGCATTCATATGCTCCCACCTTATATTCTGACCCAATAATAGGTATAATGCTTGCCCCTTTAAGTGGGGTCTCCTATGCCATGGCCTTAAGTGGGGTCTGCTATGCCATGGCCTTAAGTAGGGTCTCCCATGCCATGGCCTTAAGTGGGGTCTCCTATGCCATGGCTGCCATGGCCTGTAATGAGTGTAATAGAGGATTAAGAAATCCTGATGAAGTACATTAGGTAACTTTGGGTGTCGCTCAGCCTGGAAGACTTGCGGGGTTAGACCACGGAGGAGGACTTTCTGTGGGGGACAGTGACAAAGAGGAAGTTGTTTTCCAATATTTGTTTTATTTCTAACTATATCCGACCATCTACTTCACCCTTGGGTGGATTGCAGAGGTTGGAGATAACATTCGTGGCATTGGAGACCCCACTTAAATGGGCAAGCACATGAGACCTATTATTGGATCAGAGTATAAGGCAGGAGCATATGAATGCTGGTTAATGGATATGCACATGTAGTAAAAGAACAATTTGGAGAACTATAAACACAGTGGAGAGCTGGAAAAAAATATTTAGCACATTGGAAATAAACAGCATCATGAATGTTCACGTCTGTAGGAATATATGGACACACTTTACTATTATTTTAATGTTGGTCTTGCTTTTGTCATATGATATAATTTTCAGTTCACAATATTTGTAAAGTACTGCGTGGCACTGATTTGATATATTTATACATTGCTGACACTTGTGGGAACACAGGAGGTGCGGGCAGCAATACTGACACTAGTCTTTATTGTTGGTTCTATTATTAATCTGATTATTTTTTATGCTTTGTTTTATATTTCTTTTCGTATATTTATGAATGCAAGTTTATTTATTTGGACTAAGTTATTAACCACCTCCCACCCGGCCACTGTACACATACGGCCGGGTGGGAGCCTCACCGTTCTGAGTGGACGTTCAGGTACGTCCCTCAGAACGGGTGCTCGCAGCGTGGCCACGAGGCGTGCTGCGGCTCGATCCTGTGATCATTATGATCACAGGATCCGGCCGAGCAGAGATCGGGATATGAGCGCTGTGATTGGCCCTCCCGATCACAATGTAAACAGACCCGTGTCTCTATGACAGTTCTCCTCCATCACCGCCAACACCAAATAAACCCCGATTTGGGTTATTTTTTACCAAAGAAATGTAGCAGTGTAATTTTTTGGTCAAAATTTATGAAGAAAAATTGCTTATTTGCAAAATTTTATAACAGAAACAAAGAAAAATGCATTGTTTTTGAAAATGTTCGGTCTTTTTTAATTTGTAGCGCAAAAAATAAAAAAACCCAGAGGTGATTAAATACCACCAAAAGAAGACTCTATTTGTGTGAAAAAAATGATACAAATTTCATTTGGGTACAGTGTTGCATGACCGCGCAATTGTCATTCAAAGTGCGACAGCGCTGAAAGCTGAAAATTGGATCGGGAAGGAAGGGGGTGAAAGTACCCAGTACTGAAGTGGTTAAGCACAATACTCTCTAGTGATTGCTCTGAGGTTTCTTTGATTCATTCTGCTGTCAGAATATATTAATCAGTGGCTGGAGTCACTATTGATAAAAGTTCTCCAGTGTGTCCCTTCAATAGAACCGGCTCATTGTATGCTAAGCTTAAGGCCCCTTTCACACGGGCGTATCGTTCGGGTCCGCCTGTCAGATTTTCAGGCGGACCTGAACAGACGCTCCATTGCTCTCCATGGAGCGACGGATGTCAGCGGTGACATGTCCGCTGACACCCGATCCGCTCCGATCCGCCAAAAACAGACGGATGGAAACCCTATCTTCCATCTGTCTGGAGGATCGGATCGGATGAACACAGACAGACGGTCTGTGTTCATCCGATTCTCCATAGAGGAGAATGGAGCTGTGACAGGTCAGAGACTGTCCTGCTATCCACCGGCTCAGCAGGGATCAACGGATGGATGCCCGCTAAACAGCGGAGCCCATCAAAACAGGCTCCGCTAGTGTGAAAGAGCCCTAAGAATATACATGGCTCTTGTATTTAGACAATATTTATTTAGCCCAGATTTCGGTTTCAAACAAACAGATTTCACTATCTCTCTATATAAAAAATTCTTAGTGTGTAAATTAAGTTCCTGTTGTCTGACTGAAGGGTTCTTTCCCAACAGAGGGAGATAAAGGGCTTTTGTTAGGCCAAGGACATTACAGCCTAGTACACAGGGGTCGAATGTTGGGCGACATCAGCCGGTTCAAAAGAAACATTTGGCCCATGTGCACTGCAGCTGGTCCGACAGAAGCTGGCCATTTGGCAAGGGGCATGACCAAAAAAGGTCTGCGGACCCACTCTCGATCAGCGCTCTCAGCCAATAGCTGAGAACACTAACCAGAATGTTCTGGCAAGGGGCCGTCCCCCTGTCAGCACACAATAGAACAGATCACAGTACTAACATCAGATTGTTAGTACAGAGGCTCCGACCTGAGCTATCAGTTTTTTTTTTGTTCAGCCCACTGGGTTGAATGAAAAAAGCAGAGGCAGTGAGGGACCAACCTCATGAGTGTTGACTGAACTGACCTGTTATTTGCGGTATATCAAGACTGTTGCAAATATGTTGTAGAATGACTTATAAAAAGTAGATCATATGGTTTCTATATACAATTTGCTGGAGTCTGTAAAGCATTTAACTACTGTACATATATGCAGGGACATACCTGTAAGGCCACAGTGGGAGAATTACAACTACATATTGCCCCTAAAGACTACTGCCTGAATATCTCTCCTTGTTTCTGTCCCTCATACTCTCTTTAGAAGACACTACCTGCCTGGAGATTGCATGTTCTCCCCCTAGTTTTCTCCCACACTCCAAAGACATGCTGGTAGGTTAATTGGATCCTGTCTAAATTGGCCCTAGTATATGTATGAATGTGAGTTAGGGACCTTAGATTGTAAGCTCCTTGAGGTCAGGGATTGATGTGAATATATACAAGATATATGTAAAGCACTGCATAAATTGACTGTGCTATGTTAGTACCTGTATTATAAAGTGTGCATGACAACGACCTTTGAACAGTAATTCTTGGACAAATGTAGCAGGCCAATAAAGGCCTTTTTACAGTGTGTTTGACTAGTAGCTTATGTCTGATTGCTATAGGAAAGACCAGGCAGCTGAATGGGAGGACCACCACACTTGAAGGCAACATGGGTTTGTAAGTTGAAAACTTCCAGAACCTAAAAAAGGGTATCCATGTAAGGCAAATTGCAAGAATCTGGCTTGGATTTATGTTTGCACAAAAAGAAAAAATTGTGCGCAGCCCCTCATCTAAATTAATTTAAATAGTCCGCCACACTCAAAACTAAGTAACCAATAACCAGCAAACAGTGCAGCACTAATCTTAATTGCACAGTGCAAAACATATTCCATAAACCTCATATATGCATCTTCAGTCCTGTTCCCCGAAATGTAAACACATGTACTACAAAATAAACATTATACCTGAATCAAACACAGTTAAATTGTGGAAATGATGAAAAATCAAGTGTAAACAAAACACAAAAAGTGGCTTCCCACAGTCCAACATAAACTGCTCCACTCAGTGCAATCATCCAAGAACAAGTTTCCTAAATGCATAACATGCCACCAACAGGTATCCCCTTCTTCCACCACCTGCCAGCCCAAGGCACACTTACAAAAAATGGTCTCTATGTGCAGCATAACAATGAGAATCATTTCCATTCACCCTGATCTCATTCTCATCTGCTTCACTGTTGAGAAAACAAGGCTACACTTCCTTGCAGAGATTGTCAGCCAGAAGGTGCCAGACAAGTGGGACAGCATCAGAAAAACTCCACTCCCGGCACCTTCTGGCTTACTATGGTGGGCACTCGGTGGGAGAGAGGAGCCAGGAGCACAAGAATCAAGCTTTTACAATAGGGTGACCAGATGTCCCCGGTTTCAGGGGACAGTCCTCGGATTGAGGACACTGTCCCCGACCAAATCTGTCCCCAGTTTTGCCCCCTGATTGGATTTGAACAGGGGCCCAAGCCATTTCAAAGACAGCCAGTGCAGAATTAAATAAAAAACTCTGCTGCTCCTACTAGCTTGGGGGGGGGGGGGGTGTAATTCCCACTCACATGTTCTTCTGCCTTGGCTCAAGTCCTGGCCAGCCGCCTGCCTGGCTATCTCCTTGCCTTCCCCAGCAGAGTAATCTTCCTCTGCTCAGTTCCGCTTTCTACCCAGTAGTAGCCGGGGCCCGAAGAGAGGCTGTGAGGCGGGCATTGGTGGTGACTAGTGTTGAGCGAACCCGGACTGTAACGTTCGGGTCCGTACCGAACTTTAGGGTGTCCGTGGCACGGACCCGGACCCGGACATTTCAAAAATCGTTCGGGATCATCCGTACCGACACTACCGAAGATTCCCGTTTGGTCACTTTGCGAACAACTAACCGACGGGACGTCGAAGAGTTGTGCACCTCATTTTATCGTCTTGGGGCCTGGCTTGGGCTTGCTAAAAACTTTACAGGCCCAGGCCCAGGCACGGTGCCTGTGGGATTTCAAGCCATGCCTGGGCTTGCAATGTCAGGCCCAAGCGAGTTGTGATCAGTGGTGGTTACGGGCGGAGTGTCGGAGAGAAGCCCGGGGCCGATGATGACCCATCTTTCGCCTTGACTCGTCTCCTTCTAATGAGACGACCCCTTCCGTTCCTCTATCGGTCCGTCCGCCGACCGGTCCTGAACTCGGTTCCGTCTTCTTGTACACTCACCCT
>BLSH010243468.1:1429579-1440581 GCA_018402905.1 Glandirana rugosa
CCCCATTTTTTGTAGGGCACTTGCCCTAGTTTGAAGATGATTTTAGAACAGTTATATGGCTTCTACCGTTAATTAATACTTTTCAGACACAGTTTGAAGATGATCCACATTCACCTCCATTTTTGCATTTTTTAAGTTTTTATTTTTTTAAAAATATTTAAAGTTATTTCCCTGTCCCCATTTTTTTGTAGGGCACTTGCCCTACCCTTACCCCCATTTTACTTCCTTTTGCAGCCCTCTGGGGCTTTCCAGGACTTTCCTACAGCCATTTTTGTGCCTAAAAGTTCGGGTCCCCATTGATTTCAATGGGGTTCGTTGTCCGTGCGATCGTTCGGGTTCCGTCCGGACCCGGACCCGGACTTTGTCCCGAAGTTCGGACGGACCAGCAGAACCCGAACTTCCAGGTGTTCGCTCAACTCTAGTGGTGACAGGCAGCTGATAGTGTCCAGCAGCAGGCACAGAGGGGAAGCAGATCCGATTGTGGGGCTGCCAGTGCCTTCAAGGCTTCAACACAGGTGTGCTTTGGGGGTGTCTGTGAATAGACTACATTGCACTGTGTCTGTCTCTCTGGCATAATGGATGGTATCATAACTCACAGGCAGCAGGGATTCTATCATGGCTCTGGCTGGCATTGCACTGCCACAGTGTGTCACATAACATAGCTGCTGGGACAGGGATCTGTGCCTTCCCTTAGTAAAAGCAACCTCCCCCACAGTGAGAAAACACTTGTTAGGCACACATTTAACCCTTTGATTGCCCTAGATGTTAACCCCTTCCCAGCCGGTGTAATTAGTACAATGACAGTGTATATTTTTAGCACTGATCACTTTATTAGTGTCACTGGTTCCCACAAAGTGTCACTTAGTGTCCGATTTGTCCGCCACAATATCGCAGTCCCACTATAAGTCGCTGCTTGCCGCCATTACCAGTAAAAATGAAATATGTCCCCGGATTTTATTTTAAAAATCTTGTCAGCTAATTTTACAATCACTTTAGGGTGTGAGTGTTTGGGTTGGCAGGTGGTGGAAGAAGGGGACACCTGATGATGACATGTTTTAATTTTAGGAAGATTGCACTGGGTGGCACAGCTTATGTTGGACTGTGTGTTATGTTTACACTTTATTTTTCGTCATTTTAACAATTTAAATGTGTTTGATTCAAATATATGTTTATTGTTTAGTATGATATGTGTTTTTATTTAAAGGAACAGGACTGAAGATGCACACATGAAGTTTATGGAATATGTTTTGCACTGTGTATTTATTCAGAATAGCGTTGCACTGTTTGTTGGTTACTGCATTTATGTTTGCCTAATTTGGTTTACACTCCTTCGCTTGTCAACACTGTGCACTATATTAATTGCACTTTTTGAAACTTACCATCGGGTTTCGAAGCAGTGGGATTTAGATGTGGATGAGAGCTGACTGGGAGAGCTGGAGTAGGTCCACCTGATACCACAGGAGGAGGTGCTTCATTGGCTGCTAAGAATAAATGAAGAAAGAAAAGTGTTACTATTACAATAGTATTTAACATAACCTGGAAGGACTAACTCCTTTTAGATCTTCAAGGGCAGACTGTGTTACTGGAGAGTTCTAGAGACATTGGGGTTGATTTACTAAAGGCAAACACATTATTCACTTTGCAAGGAAAGTTGCACTTTACATGAAAATCCCCAATTTAATCAGGCATGACTGAAGTGCAGGCCTGATTGTTTTTGTTTCTGGGCTGGGAGTGGCTCAGGTAGGACTGGATGATTCACAGATGAGGTCACCAGGACCTCCCACTTCTTTCCAGAAACTCAGAGAAAGTTCTGGACAGAGAGCTGGGAGGGAGGTGTAGCCATCTGGGGTATTTTAGGGAGCCCTGACCAATCCCCAATCTGGATTGGCAGGGGGCAGGCCTCCTTAAATACCCAGGGTCAGCTCAATCTGGGAGGAGTGAGAAGAGCTGGAATGTAGCTGAGGTTGCGGAGACCTCACCTAGGAGCCCCCAGTTTGGGGGGGGGGGGTGACCTTGAGGCCTGGGAGCTCCGGTGTATCCAGGAGGATCATGAGATGCTGGAGGAGAAACACAAGGGAGCAGGAGAGCAACAGACTGTGCTACTGGAGAAACTCATCAAGGAGTCCACCGGTGGTCGAAGAGTGACACACACCCTGGAGAGCTGTGGAAGCATGCCGGAGCGGATTGGGGGTTGAGACAACAAAGAATGCAGAAGTCAGTGAGGGACTGTGGTGTCATGGTGGGAGTGGAGAAGGCCAACACAGCTGAAGTAGCTGGCAGGGCCTGGAGCAAGAAGATGGGCTGGTAGCAGTAGTCCATCAGGTCGGCTAGAACAGCAGTGTTTTCTACACAAATGGGGACCAACTGTCCCTACCTGTAATGGGTGGTATTGAGGTCCTGCTCACAGCATGACAGGCCTCACCATGTGCTAGTCAGGCTGAAGAAACGGCGAGGCCTAGTAAATTTCCTTCTGGGCCTGGGGGGAAGTACGGTGCAGGAGAGAGGAACTGGAGTCTATAGAAGCTAGTGAAGTGCTGGAGGAAGAGGAGTGATGTATATACAGAATATACAGAGGTATATATAGAGGTTCCGTGTAAATTTGAAACTAATTCTTTGGTCATCCCACAACATCCCAACTCCCATCCAAGTTCAATTCCCCTAATAAAACAAAACAAAACGAAACAAAGTGCCAGCCTGTTCTGTGACTCTTCAGCGGTATGGATGTGATTGAGGGCAGTATGAGCAGGTGAACCACAACACTCAGCGACCCCTAAGGAGGCCATTGGCTACACAGGCATGGCTATGTTATACATAGTTACATTGATCCAGCTTGGACCAAGGTAACTATTTATATACCATGCCTGGATGATGCCCCTGGAAGCTGGAAATCACTATTCCAGTGATCTCCACTTGTTTCCTGGTCCCATGCATAGTGGCCAGCCCAGGCTGCACTGATGGGCAATGATGGGTACTGATAAGGTGGCACTTATGGGCACTGATGAGGTGGCAATGAAGGGCACTGATTAGGTGGTACTGATATGTGGCACCGATGAGCACTGAGAGGCGACACTGATGGGCACTGATAGGTAGCACTGGTGGACACTGATAGGTGGCACTGATGGGCACTGAAAGGCAGCACTGATGCGGTATGACCCCGATCTCTGTAAACAGCTGATGACGCGGCTCTTTTATCCATGTGATTGGCTGTGTCCAATCACAGTCGGTCACATGTGAATGCGGAAGTGCCGTTTATCGGCCTTCCTCGGCTCACACTGACAGAGTGTGAGGCAAGGAGAACCAATCAGTGGCATTTTACTCGCAGTGGAGACCAGGACAGGTAATCAGGGCACTGATCATCAGTGCCCTGATTACAGTAAAACCCCAGCAGTACCCATCACTAATGGGCACTAATTGGTGTCACTGATGGGTACTGCTGGGGCCCTGTTTACCTGTCCTGGTCTCCACTGCGAGGAGATGCCACTGATCGTCTCTCCTCGCCTCACACTCTGTCAGTGTGAGGCGAGGAAGGCCGATAAACGGCATTTCCACATTTACATGTGACTGGCTGTGATTGGACACAGCCGATCACATGGATAAAAGAGCCGCGTCATCAGCTCTTTACTGAGATCGGGGTCGCACCGTGTCCTAAGAACATGCCGCAGCTGTGATCGCTGGGCTGTGCGCCCCCTAGAGCGGCGGTTTTGACAATATGACATTGCCCAGAACGAGAGCCACAGCGCTCCGCAGTCATTTGACGGTGGGCGGGAAGTTGTTAAAGCAGTATTAAACCCAAAACCAAATACTGTTTGTAGCATGTTGCAGCTTACCAATCATTAGATGTGGTGGCTGCATTAGTTTTCCTTTTTTAGGCTGTTTTCCCAACTGTTCTCACCTGGGGATCTGGCTGGTAACACACCTCCTGTATTATACAGACACCACTCTAGATGAAGGAGAATAGTGGGCAGATGTGGACAGCAGCATTGTCAGTCTGGGGGAAGGGGGGTATTAGAAATACTAGCAGATTTACATACGCTAAAAAATTGAAGCTGAACTCCAGCTAATACTATATAATCAGTTACAGCAAACAGTTCTTTTTTTCCTTTTTGGATAAAGGTTTTACATTAATAAATAAAAGCTGATCATTTTAAGCACCCTTGTCAGTGGTAAATGGTCTGTTTCATCCCTGTAACTGTAAGATAGCTTTGCTCTGTTGAAAATCAACAGATTTACTGGCTGGATCACCAGATGAAAATAGAAGAAATAAAGCCTAAAAAAGGAAACTAATACAGCCATCACATTTAAGAACTGGTAAGCTGCAATATAATAAATATAATAATGTTTGCTTTTGGGATTGATACTGCTTTAAGAATACGTACTTGAATAGATTTTTTTTATTTTCAAACCAGTGTTTATTGTCACTTTAAACCCTATTCACACCAGACACCCTAGGTAGCATATATATATATATATATATATATATATATATATATATATATACTGTATATATTGTGTGTAACATTGTACCCCAGGTTATCTGGAGCATTCTATCATATGTTCTATTATAATTGTGAAACAAGCTTGTTATAGGTTTGATTGACAGGAAATTATGCAACTTGTGCAATGTCAGTATTACAGTTCAGGATAAGGGTGACCATACAGATTGAGAGTCCTGTAATGTGATATAAACATAATTGGTGTTTTCAGTTGTTTAACAATCATACTCTGATATATAAACCCAGTGGGGTGTTCATTCACCTTCTGTCTGATATTTATCACTTCTATTTTTATAATAACGCTAAAAGAGTTTAAAGTGGTTGTAAACCCTTCCTCCCTATAACCAGTGAAGTGACTGGCCTCGGGTGATACACAGAGATTAAACAAATCCTCCTACATAAGTTGTGCCTCTTTATCTGCTGTCTACATCTGTTCAAAGTGCAGAATTATAAAGCTTGTCTGAGTGTTTAGAAAAAAAGGGGGCGGAGAGCTGAAGTTACACTCTGCAGAGCTCAGTGAGGAGAGATCTGAGAGCTGATTGGAGGGAAGGGACACAGCCCCTTCACACAGCACACAAGAACTAAGCTGAGGCTGCCATTCAGCTGGAGATCCCTCCCCTGTCACCATTTTACTCTTGGTGTCAGGAAAACTTTTCAGAAGTAGGTTATGCTGAAAGCAGAGGAACAAAGCAGCAGACAGAAATGACACTTAGTGCTCCTAATCTAGACAAGTACGCACTATAGAGGGATATGTTTTACTTATATTCATGTCAAAGGTTTACAACCACTTTAATTAGTAGGCAGCTGTTAAAATATTACTTTTGCAATAAGGGTCTTTGACCTTCTTTGGCTACAAAACTGGTTAAATGCCAATATATTTTAAGTGGATTGGGAATCTTTGTGTTGGGCTTACTACACACTGTGCTGTTCTGTTTTTCAGAAGTAATGGTTACATGAGTAATTAACAACTTTCTGTGCCTCTATATAACCTTTACAGTGTATTATTTCACCACACTTTTATAACATCAGAAGAACCAATAGCTGCTGACTCTAACTTAAAGTGGTGTACTGGCCGAAATGTTACTTTTTAGATAAAAATACCCCTTTAATACTCATGCTTAGTGTATTAGAGTAAAGCTATGCTGTATACTAAGGTCCGTTTAGTATTTTTGCAGCATTGTTTTCTTACTTTTAGAAGTCCCAGCAGACCGCGGCCATCTCTTGTGTTGGTATCTGAAGCCAGAGAGTATCTTCCTGTATTCCGTGCATGATGTATACCCAGCATGCACCTGCCGATCTCGCGCCTGCGAAGTGCGGCACCAGCAGAATAGGTCAGGTTTCAACGGCGGCATTGGAGGAAGTTGCCGCCTCTTTGCTATGGAAACCTTTCCTCCCCCTAATGACCCGGCGATGCTTATTGGCTCCTGGGATTGATGACACACATATCCCAGGAGACAATGCAAAGCTGGAAATGACGCACGGAGGCAAGGAGGAAGTGAAAACATAAAAATGCTAAAATAAAGTGATCCCCCCAAAAAAAATGCCAATTCGTTACAAGTATACACATTAGTGCTGGATGGTGAGGAGTATAAAATGTGGGTGGACCTCCACTTTAAACCATATTCTTAAGGGATCATTTGTACAGGCTCTCAGGGGGTGGTAAAAACAGGTGGTTCAGTGACAGTTATACCACCCTCCCAAATGCCCACCTAAAGAACAATAATGCCATTGAATGGAACCCATTTAAGTGAATGGGGCCATGCCCCAAGCACCAGTGGCGGCCGTTGGAATTTTTTGTGGGGGGGCGGCAAACATTATGTCACCAACACCTCAAGTCCCCTCCCCCCGTCAGTTGGTCAGTCGCACTTAACCCATTGGGACTTCCCGTGCTCAGTGGCGGCCTCCCGTTCCCCTGCTCTTCATGGATCTCCATGGGTCTCCACGGTGGTGGCTTCTATTTCCTCCCTCCTTCTCGGCGGCCAGTCGGGGGTCTTCTATTTTCGGCCAATCAGAGAATGGGTTTCACATCCGCTTCTGATTGGCCGGATTGAGGATCAGTATTACAACAGCGAATATTCATTTGCTGTTGTAACACCTGCGTGGGTTTATGTCTGCGCCACGAGCCACTCTATCTTGAAGCCTATTAGAGCCTATGGCTCTAATCAGGTGCTTAAAAAAACCACCCCCCCGCTGCTGTAATTCAAGTGGCCGGCGTCCTGAATAGGGAGTGGTCATGGCGGTCATTGATAGATTCATGCTATGCATGAATCTATCCATTATGCATATAGGGGGTGACGAGGATAGAGGGGGCGGCACACCTGAGCGGCCCTAATGGATGGGCTGCCACTGCCAAGCACCCTGCAACCAAGTTATTAGAACAGTGGGTAAGAGTAAATCTTCCTTTTCCCTTGCTTTGTAAAAATTTCCACTTACCTTATGTTTTTAATTTGGAACAGGAAGGTAAAACGGATCATCACTGCAACTGAGCACCACAAACCAAAAACACTATTTAATTCATTTTTAATATTTCAAAGCAAACTCCACCACCCATCCATGTCTCTATGCTTTATTTTGTTGAGAAATCACTTTCAAAAACAACCCCCTAGCATTTCTGGCCGTGACCATCTTGAGTAAGGGCAAATGATTCATGTAGCATTTACTTCATGGAATCCATCTGCCCTTAGCTCCAGCATGCAGGCAGGAGGGGGTGCTGCACTGCATCTGAGCACCACAAACCAAAAACGTTATTTAATACAATTTTAATATTCAAAGCAAACCAACCCATCTATCCATGTCTCCATGGTTTTTTTTGCTGAGAAATCATTTTGAAAAACGACCCCCCTAGCATTTCTGGCCATGGCCATCTTGATTAAGCGCAGAGGATTCATGTAGCATTTACTTCATGGAATCCATCTGCCCTAAGCTCAGGCATGTAGGGTGGGGGGGGGGGGGTGTGCTTAGCTGAGAAAACCCCTCCTCCCCTCTTGAAGACTCCTGGGATGTATGACATAATTTGCCTAGCCAGGAAACCAGAAAGTAACTGAAGAAATGTAAAAAAAAAAGTTTAAAATAAGTAAATATGATACACTTTCCTATGTTTTTACTAATGCTAGCAGCATAAGGATTAAAAATAATCAATGTTGATTGGGAGAATGAAGTTCCACTTTAAGAGAGATCTCCCCAATGCGGTATAGGCACCAAAAGATTCCTATAGGAGCGTAGAAAGGCAACGGCAAGATTACCAAAAAATAGCTCTTATCATAGGTGTGCACAGCCTATTGCATTAGGGAGTGCACCCCAAAGCTCAAACACACATGCCTTTCTCTGCAGCCTCAGTTGCACGGGGCAGGGAATGAATGGGAAGTGCTCTGAGCCGAGCGGCTTCTTGTTCATGCACAAACGGAAGCATAGTAAACACAGTTTATTATTCTTCAGTTCTAAATGGACGCAGTTAGTGAGTGTGTTCACCATGTTCATTTAGAAAAGGAAGGTGCCGGTAAATTACATATTTACTAGGCCCTTCCCCTGCTCTCCATCCTGAAACATCCCTCTTCAGCATCCAGGGGAGAGGAGAGGAGGGAAGCCAACAGCACTGCAGAGAAGGTGGGGGGGCAAAACAGGGGGTAGCCCGGGCAGTAGGGGGAATCAGCATTGCACGTAGTGATTACAGTGGTGTAACGATAGGGGTTGCAGGGGTTGCAATTGCAACCGGGCCCCATGCTACAGGGGGCCCATGTGCCTCCCCTGTACACCTGGATAGGAGGGATGGCGGGGGCGGCATTTAGAGGAACCAATCTCCTCCATTTTCCTCCTAATGGAGGAGATTGGTTCCTGTATATGTTGCCCCCACCGCCCCTCCTATCCAGTTTACTTGTCTTCTGCTGTTGTCAGGGTCCCTGTGTGCTTCCCTGGTACCCTGCCCCCCCGCCACAGAGCTGCTGTGTTCCCCCCTCCTCTCTCCTGCCAGCTGCTGTAGATGATGGAGAGATGGGAACGGGTCGGTAAATTTATCATTTACCGGCTCCTTCCTTTTCTGAATGGAGAGACTCAGTGATTGGTACCAATTGGTTCATTAATAACTGAAGCATAGTAAACTGTTTTTTACTATACTTCCATTTCTGAATGAATGGGAGGCTCGGTACTCAACTATTCCTGTCCATTCATTCTGTGCAGCAGAGGCTACACAGTTGGAGATTGAGGGCTGAGGTTTGTTTAGACCCCTAATATCTCGTCAAAGCCCCCCCCAACAGAGCTCCTAAAAAAATTTAAAAAAATAAAAATACAATTGTAAAAGAAATAAAATAAAATGGTAAAAAAATAATAAAATTAAAATGAAAACCTACTGACACCAGTGAGGGAACTATCAGGATTGCAAAAGTTGCAATTGCGACCGGCCCTGGCATTTCACCACCATGGGGAAGCCCGAAGATGGCAGTAAGGGGGCCTGCTGCAGAACTTGTGAAAGGGTGCCGCTGCGGTACCATAATAAAGAGACCCGCGATGGGAGTAAAGGGCCCCAGGATCAGCGAGAAGAGGGAAGGGCCCTGGCCAGGGGTCAGGGGGGGCCCTTCATAAATTCTTGCACCTGAAGGTTCTAGCTATGCCTCTGGGTGATTAGGTTGTGCCCAGGCACATCTGGCACACCTCCTGTACATACCTGTGGCTCTTATCTTAGAGAGTTGTGAATGGAGTCATCATAAACATGCATTTGCCAACGGAAGTGATCTACAGTGCAAGGCTAATAGCGATACCCAGAGATCATAGTACTGCTTTACAGAAAGATACATAAAAAACAGTATTTGACTGTTCACATCTGTGAATTATTATACAATGTTCTATGCTGCTGCTCAGAATGGAGAGTAGTGGAGGTGGGCACAGTCCAATTGTGAACATGGCTGAAACCACAGTGCACTTTAGTTGTTTTTCCACCGCAAGCAATGTGAGTAAAGGTTTAATTGGTTGTATTTAGTGTCTTTCACCACCTAAAAAAACAATACAAAAAGAAAAAAATAAGCATGTAAGGCAACACTCATACTTTAGTCTGCTTACCCTTCACAGTGAGCTGCGTTTTGTCAGGCAAAAAAGAGCCTGGAATAGAAAGTTCGACAGTGAAGTTTCCAGAATCTGAGGTCCTGAGGTTTGATATCAATAAAGATCCATTATTCATGACTTTCTCTCGTCCTGTAAACATTTTTCCAGTAGTTGGATCACCTGTCTCAGGGTTGAGTGTCACAATTAGCTCGCCCCCCTTGTACCAGTTGATCATTAGAATTTTGCCTTCATAGTCGACATTCAATAGAACATTTTGACCCACAGTTGGATTTGGAGGTTCTATTGTGATGAGGGAGCAGCTGATCTCTATTTGTGCACATATAATAGCTAGGAAAGAATAGAGAAAATGTAAGTCATATCATAGGTTTTAATTATATGATTATAAGCATGTAAAGGAGACTTCACCAACTAGTTCTGTGTTTCTCCAATGTATTATACACCCATTTGAAACAACCTGCATTTATCTGTATCCATGGTGAGAGTTAATCTCAAATACTTTATTTACAGTATCTTTATAGGAATGACATACTAAGCAGAACTTTATACAGTACATAGATCCATTCATGCAATTAGTTGAAATTACCCTTTAAATGTATATTAGTGTGTTCCAAACTGGCTACACATCCCACTATACATGGGAGATACACAGTGACACATTCAGGGTTGGATACACTGGGTCATATTGATGGATGCTGTACCGGGTTGCTGAATTTGGTCTGATATCCTACTTTATACACAGATTCATCTGGATCTAGGCTATAAACGGTTTTAGTGGATGCCCAGTATCCTATTACAACATTACCTTAAGGAGTCTTGTGCTGCTACCAAATAACAAGGCTGCATTGGTTTATGTTGAATTATATAAATCTGGGTGCCTATATGGAGCTGCCATAGTCCCCTGTTTCTGCCCTATAGACCTGTGTTGTCTGCAATGCCTTCCCATGTGCCATAAATATGATACCTAACCTGTGGGTCTTGAACAAGCTACGCAATTCAGCAAGACGCATTGACCCTTGGAGGACTGAACCATCTGCACATTTCCAGCTTATTGTATATAAGTAATTTTTGGTGTTGGCAGGTTTAGGTATCATAGTATGGCACCATTTTCTTGTTGTATTTTACAAACAACACACGAAAAAAACAATCAAAGTGGGGGAAGGACAGTGGAGAGGTGTAAAAAGCTGCTTGTACAGCGGCTCTAAGTAGTGTGTGTATAACGGTGGATAAAGAGTGAGCTAGCTAGCAGCAGCAGGCAGTTTAGTGTAGCTAGCTGGTGACTGTGAAAAATATATTAGATAGATAGATAGATAGATAGATAGATAGATAGATAGATAGATAGATAGATAGATAGATAGATAGATCGTGCGATCTGTTTACAGTCAGTTAGTGCAGGCAGTGCAATAATATATATATATATATATGTATATACCTTACTAGTATATATATATATATATATA
>BLSH010243468.1:1460241-1472943 GCA_018402905.1 Glandirana rugosa
TGCAGTCCCAAATCGCAGGACAAGTTGCGAAAGGGGCCTAAATAACAAAGAAGAAACAAAGAAGAAATAATTTGCTCAAGGACCAACTAGACATAAAGCACTTATAGATCCTTGGAGCACAACAAATCAAAAGTAAAATTTATCACCTACCTGTGGTAGCTTGAAAATGAGCCATCACTACTGAAGGCAATCAGCCATAGCAAGAAGGCAAACCCTAACACTGGCAGCAATATAAACAGATATGCATGACAGTGAGAGGGCTCTACATAACGACTTCACACTACCCCTATCTCCACTCTGCTTGGTTTTGCAGCAAAACTGGCAATTTCACATTCACCAAAATTGCCATCGTACAGTGATGAAAATGAAAAGAAAAAAAAAAGAGAAAAATAAAGAAAAGAAGTTACCTACACCTAAGAGGTAACTTTGAACAAAATAGCCCCCTGCTAAATGGCATGGCTTAGTCATTTAAGGCAGAACTACACTGCATCTGAGCACCACAAACCAAAAATGTTATTTCATTTATTTTTAATATTCAAAGCAAACTGACCCATCCATCCATGTCTCTATGTTTATTTTGCTGAAAAATCATTTTGAAAAATGACCCCCCAGCATTTCTGACCATGGCCATCTTGATTAAGGGCAGAGGATTCATGTAGCATTTACTTCATGGAATCCATCTGCCCTTATCTCAGGCATGCAGGGTGGGGGGGGGGGGTGCTTGGCTGAGAAAACCCCTCCTCCCCTCCTGAAGACTCCTGGGATGTATGACATCATTTGCCTAGATAATAAACCAAGAAGTTACTGAAGAAATGTAAAAAAAAAAAAAGTTTAGGTAAATATGATACACTTTCCTATCTATTTACTAATGCTAACAGCATGCAGAATTAAAAATAATCAATGTTGATTGGGAGAATGAAGTTTTTAAGAGAGATCCCCCCAATAGGGCATACACACAAGATTAGTACAGGAGTCTTAATCATTTCAACTGGCCAAAGGGATGTCTGGGCACGGAAAGGCAACAGCAAGATGAATAATAAATAGCTCTCACCATAGAGAGTTGTGAATGGAGCCATTCATAAATGGAAACCAGGAAGTAACTGAAAAAATGCAAAGTAAATTTTAAAACAAGTAAATATGCTATATTTTCCTATCTATTTACTAATGCTAGCAGCATAAGGTTTAAAAATAGTCAATGTTGATTGACAATTCTGCTGTCTGTTTTCCGGTTTCCTTTTGTCTATTTGAAAGCCGGAGCCAATCTCCCAATACATAATAGGTAATAAACAGGCTAAATTCTTAGTGAGGTAGCACCATTGCCAAACAGGGTAGAAAATAACAAGCTTCATATAAAACAAACAGAAAAAGACGCTGGGGGCACTTCTAATTGAGGGCAAGCTTTTGCCGGCCATAGACAGTTAGAATCTCAGCTGGTTTAGCAGGAACCATCCGAGATTGGAACCGTGTATGGGCAGGCTCAATGTACCAAGCTGATCGATCAACTTGGATGCAACCAATCTGCCGGATTTTACTTGCGATTACAATCACTGTCTTCTCCCGGCGGGGGAAGCTGTCCCCCACCGGGAGAAGACAGTGATTGTAATCGCAAGTAAAAATGCTCAGCAGGAGGGATTCCCCTGTCAACACTGTCTGTTTTGATGGGGGAGTCAAGGAAATTTCTTTCCTGCAACCATGGGAAATTCACACAGTGTATGGCCTGCCTTATTGTGGTAAAGTTTCATTGGTTGCCATCAAAAACTGCATTTGAATTACACTTTAGCAGGGACACCCCATAATTGCTCTACTTTAGTATAAATATTACAATAGTGCATATTCTTAGCTATTATACATGTCATCCATTTGTATAAATAACAGATTAATGAAACAGAATGATTAATTTTCTTACAACGCCACACTTGTTATGTTTGTCTTTATTTTTTGGACAGTGAAATCATTAGTCATTAATGATAAATATATCTTTCAGAGCTGTGACCATGGTATGGAATTGCTCATCTAATGGTAGAATGTGACTAAGATTTAATGTTTCACAGCTTATTCTAAATTAGTACCAACATGGCAGCCTAAAACAGATGTGAGCATGCTGTGGCCTATGTTCCTGAATTGCTTATCAATTTGCTTTTGGTGTTTCTTGACTGACAAATGTGCAATTCATTTTAATTAGAATTGGCTGTTTAAGAAATGAATAGGTGCCCCCATGGGCAAATTCAACTCAACTTTGTGTCCTAAGATAAAATAGAGGCACATTAAAAAGACATCTTCCTCTTATTTTCTTCTGTTACTTTGTTTACATTTAAGACAATTTTATGTGACATATCCCACCTGGCTGTATATCTCTCACAGCCCACATATGGCTAGTTCACTCACCTTTTCAGTTTTACATCTTATTCCTATGACCAGTTTTGCTGTGGCTAAGCATGCACCTATGCCACCTTCTCAAAGCTATTCATCAATGTAACTTTGCCGTGTTTCAGTTCCTGGCAAAAAACGTATACTGCAGCTCCAGTCAATAACAAATCAAGGGGTCATGACAAATGTTGTTCCACATGCAGGGGTACCTAATAAACAAAAAAAATCAATATGGGTACTTTCTTTGACAGAGTAGAGAAATGCATCTAAGTCAATCATGCCTGCTTGGTAAAATTCAGGGTTCTCGGATGGATAAATATTAGATTCAGTTTGTCTGGTTAGGATATAAAAAACTTGATTTTAAATAGTTCATTGTCTTGAGGTACCTTCTATATTGTCTTTAGCCAATGTTTCTATCTTTCTACCTCAACACAGTTTCTCCTTGCCTGTAACAGCACTATAAATGAACTTGTGTGCAGGGGGGGAATGACATAGTAGAAAGTAGTAGTAAAAGAGAATAAAAGTTGGGTCAAGCACGTGACATGGAGATAAGGTGGTAAGAGAAGCCTCCACCTGACTATATTCCAAATAAAGTTAAAATATCTGTTATCGCTGACGCTACAACCCCCTGAGGCTGTGCCCTTGCACGAAACATGTTGGCTGGAGTTACATGCTGACGTCACACTGCCGCTCCCACATCCGAAATCGGCAGCCATCTTTCGCATTTCTTTCCTTATGGTTTTTGTTATGTATGTTTGAGTGTATTGTAAATCTCACACTCCACTTATCTAGCTGGATTGTTCTAATGTCTGAGATTTTAACTTTATTTGGAATATAGTGAATGTTCAATAAAAATACTACACTATTAGTTTTTTGTGGCTCCATTGCTAGAGCGATTCTTTCCAATGGTCACTGGAGACTGCCTATGTGATGAAGGTTGGAGGCTCGTTACTTTTGGAAGACAACAATATATGTGTGTTTGCTGCATTATGCAGTTTGACATTTGGTGAGCACAGAGTGGTGTTGGTTAAGAGAACACTCCGGGTGCAACATTTTCTCTTTTATGGTGGAAGTTTAAATAAAATAACAACAAGACTTGGTTTTAACAGAGCTTTATTTTATCACAATATAAGGACTGCTTGGAAGAACAATTTACTCACGTAGGTGGTGGACTATAATTGTTTCAGAGTTATATAATTGTAGCCATGTGCTCCCTGGGAGTAGCTGTAGTTGTGGTTCACCTGATAGCTGCCCTCAATCCCACCATATCTCACACATCCGTAGACACTGACCAGGCCAGCTCTTGTCATACAAATCTCCTGTCATGCGAATTGGACATGAGGAAACCAGCCTCCAATTCGCATAAGTGTGAACCCAGCCTTAATCACATGTAAGATTTCCAAGTCATGTCACAGACTACTTTGCACTAATATTTTGGGACTGTACGAACCATATTTTGGATCATCCTCTTTAAACTTTGGAGTTTTGTATTTTGTAGTGGAGCGCTGCACACCATTTATTATTTTTTATTATTTTGGAAAGTTGTATTCACCTTTGTGTGCCAGCTGCTGTTATTTGTATAGTGATCACTTTTTATTTTTTGTTTTCAGAAAATAGATCGAATAGATGTTGGAGGAGTTTCATACCAGGGTGCTCAGAAGTGTCAAAACAAATGAAAGGCTCATGCATTGCCGATATCCTCCTGCGTTTATCCTTCTGATGCATGAGCCTTTCATTTGTTTTGACACTTCTGAGCACCCTGGTATGACATCCCTCCAACATGATCTATTTTCTACTTATATAAATGGTTATTGTTGTCATTATTGTCATGTTGATTATTACAATGCAGACATTTGTTTCTTTTTTTCACTCATGCTTTGTATATTCTATTCATAGTGATATCTCATGCAGTACTTATAAGACTCCTTAAGAAGCCATGGTGAAACATGTAGAGCTGAAGTTACTGCATGTTTGCTCAAGCCGAATGGATATTCTGTGTGATGTTTTTAAATTAACACTGTGTTGGTCTTGTTTTTAAAGTTTTGTAATTGAATAAAATTTATTATTAACTTTTTACATAAAAATGTTTTTTGTGGAGTATTGATTTGGCACCTCAAAAGTCCCTACTTTTCGATGTACCTTTCTTATAAATAAAAACCTTTTTTCTAAAAAATAATTAACTTACTAACAATACTGAAATAACTCATTAAGAAAAGTTTAGCTTTGCCAGACAAAGGGTAGTCCAGACTCAACAGTCTTATCATTCTTTGCAAACTGAAATTAGTATGCATGCCACTGATCTAAATGGCCCAACAACCAATCCTGTGACATGAGAGTTGGTTCACAAAAATGTGGACAGTTTACAGTTGCAAGCTCAATAGAACAATTAATTCCAAACCCTTTTTAATTACAGTCATCCATTTAATTTATACAAGCCAGCTACATAGCCCAAAGGATGTGATTGCATCTCAGCTCACACAGATAGATATACAGTATACGTTCATGAACAAAAAGCACTAAATTGGCAGGACTGGCTTACATTAATTAGTGAAGCCTAGTTAAGCACATTGGTAGTCTAACCAATCAAAAGTATTTGCAAAGAATACTTAGAGGCAATTTAGCATGAAACATTTGTCTCCAATCCTTCTTTCAGAAGAGAGTAGACGTGCGTGAGAAATTTAAGCCGATCAAAGGGGTCTTTTCTATTTGAATTTTTTAAATGGTATTTTGTGTTTGGACTATCATAAAAAGGCAATAAACTTACTGGTCTTACGGAAGGATATATGTGTCCAATAAAAACTTGCAACACCGCTACTGACTATGAAATGGCATAGTCACTATTTGAAGGGAATGTATACTGTATTTGTAGTGAACACATAACTTATTTGCTTATTACTGTATATTTACTTTAAAGTATATCTAAAGCTTCAACTTTTCTTGTTACTTTTGGATAGAATATGGAAGAAGCAGAACACCTGTATGTTTCCTCACTAGGTGGATTTTACCCCTTTATTTGTTTTGACAATCAGGGTCACCAAAAAAAAAAAATGGTAGCAAATCGAAAATTTTAGCATTAATACTACAATAAATCTGGATATACAATAGTAGGATTTTGAAAGAATTTTGTACAAAAATTCTTAGGAAATTCTGTATGCAAAGAATTAGAAAATTCTCAGTACATTCCAATGTCTTTTGAACATAGTTCAAGATTTCTTTTGCTTTTAACATTTAATTTTGGAATGAATGAACTTTACTGAACAAAAACCTCATACACTGTTAGAAATGTGTACTTTTGAGAGAAAAATTTCCATCCTGTTCTTCTGAACTTTCTAATCACTGTGTTGGAAAACAAATGTAGATTTGACCCCACTAATGACTAGAAAAACAAATGAACTTTCTTACGACAAAAAATGGCAAATTCTACCCCACTTAAAGCTGGCCATAGATAAGTAGAAAACAGTTTGTTTACTATCGATTTCTACTACAATCCCTACTGCCTACATCCTTTCACATAAAATTTGTTTTGTACAAACGATCGACCATTAAACAATTAGAAAATTGTTCATTCGTGAAAAATTGTTCATTCGTTTTTTATTTTAAAATGGAAATCAAGTGTCACAGTGAGCACACTAACCATACAAAAATCGAGCATTATCGCTACTTTAAGAGGTGCAGGTAGATCTTCTAATAGAGACACCTGTTTTACTGACAACTGAATGACCCTTGCTTTGATGATAACATTAATAGGCATTCCCTACAATAGACTTTTTAAGGACATATTTTCTAAGGTTCTTGCATACAGTGATGGCAGGGCTGCTTCTTTGCTTACTTCAACAATAAGAATGATTAGGTGATAACAGTAAAGACATAGCCGGCCACAGAATGTTCGAAAATTGGCTGGTTCCTGCTGAACCAAGTATGGCAAGCTGAATGTACCCAAGTTGATCGATCAACTTTGGTACAACCAGCCTGACCGGATTTCACATATGATCATCACTAGTGGCTGGTATAGTCACTAGCAATAATGACCATCTTCTTCAGGTGGGAACGGAATACAATGGCTCGGTGGGGGCGATTCTCCTGTCAACATTGTCTGTGTTGATGGGAGAATCAACCCGTGGTTGCAGGAAAGAAATTTGCTCCGTGTATGGCTTGCCTAAATTAACAGTCATTTTGAGCAAGAATACAGAACAGGATTACATACATTTCTTTAGCACAGAAGCAGAAAAAAATCTGCACAAATTTAAAAAACCCTTGCGTGAAGTCTACCTAGTGGGTTTTCTAGACAATAAAACAGGAGTTTCTCTTTGAATTGTATGTGAAAATAAGCCTCATTAAAGTCTTAAGTATACTTTCAATGAATGCAATAAGAAGTCAGAAAAGCAAGTCATAGTTTAATATACATACATCTTCCACATAGTCCGGTTGACTATTACGCTGAGCAAAATTATAAACGCAACACTTTTGTGTTTACCCTTATTTATCATGAGCTGAACTCAAAGATCTACGACTATTTCTATGTACACAAAAGGCCTATTTCTCTCAAATATTGTTCACAAATCTGTCTCAGCCTAGGTTCACATTGGAGCGATTTGTCATGCGATTTGAGAGATCAAATCGCATGACTAGTCGCAGCCTATTGGCAGCAATGGCACTGTTCCAATCAGTGCGACACTGATTTTGCAGCGCCGCACTGATTTGCCAAAGTAGTTCCTGCACTACTTTTGCCGATTTCAGGTGCGATTTCAATAGACATTTGTGCATGAAGCCACACAGATGTCTATCAAGTAGCACCTGCAATCACGCTGACCTTGCTACTTTGAAATCGCGCTACTTCAAATGAAGTAGCATCAATGTGAACCAGGGCTAAATCTGTGTTAGGGCCGGTTCACACTGCTGCGTGCTGTGAGATTGGATATGATTCACACTGCACTGCAGTGTGAATCACATGCGATCTCTATGCGATGCGATTTCAGCCGTACAGATAGTATGGCTAAAACCGCATCGCATTAACTCACACAGGACCCTTTTTTTGGTCCGCAGCAGCATCAGATCGCATGGGTGTTCACACCCATGCGATCTGATTCCTGTGTGAGTTTGCAGTTCGCAGTGCGATATGCGAAATGATTTGGGGGTGTCATTAGCTTTGTATTGACACTACCAGTAGTTTGCATATGCAGTGTGAACTGCCGCCGGGAGACATGCGATACGGGAACCCGCAGTGGATTTACAGGGTTCCCGCATCGCAGCAGTGTGAACAGGCCCTTAGTGAGCACTTCCCCTTTGTCAAGATAATCCATCCACCTCACAGGTGTGGTATATCAAGATGCTGATTAGACAGCATGATTATTGCACAAGTGTGCCTTAGGCTGGCCACAATAAAAGGCCACTCTAAAATGTGCAGTTTTATCACACAGCACAATGCCACAGATGTCACAAGTTTTGAGGGAGCGTGCAATTGGCATGCTGACTGCAGGAATGTCCAACAAAGCTGTTGCCCTTGAACGGAATGTGCACAAACTGTTAGAAACCGTCTCAGGGAAGCTTATCTGCATGCTCGTCGTCGTAACCGACTTAAATGGGCAAATGCTCACATTTGATGGCGTCTGACACTTTGGAGAGGTGTGCTATTCATGGGTGAATCACGATTATTGTACAGGGCAGATGGCAGACAGAGTGTATGGCATCGTGTGGGTGAGCGGTTTGCTGATGTCATCGTTGTGTATTGAGTGGCCCATGGTGGCCGTGGGGTTATGGTATGGGCAGGCGTATGTTATGGACAATGAACACAGGTTAATTTTATTGATGGCATTTTGAATGCACAGAGATACCATGACAAGAACCGGAGGCCCATTGTTGTGCCATTCATCCACAACCATCACCTCATGTTGCAACATGATAATGCACGGCCCCATGTTGCAAGGATCTGTACACAATTCCTGGAAACTGAAAACATCCCAGTTCTTGCATGGCCAGCATACTCACCGGACATGTCACCCATTGAGCATGTTTGGGATGCTCTGGATCGGAGTATACGACAGCGTGTTCCAGTTCCTGCCAATATCCAGCAACTTCGCACAGCCATTGAAGAGGAATGGACCAACATTCCACAGGCCACAATCAACAACCTGATCAACTCTATGAGAAGGAGATGTGCTGCACTGCGTGAGACAAATGGTGGTCACACCAGATACTGACTGGTTTTCGGATCCCCCGGACCCCCCCAATACAGTAAAACTGCACATTTTAAAGTGGCTTTTTATCGTGGCCAGCCTAAGGCACAGCTGTGCAATAATCATGCTGTCTAATCAGCATCTTGGTATGCCACACCTGTGAGGTGGATGGATTATCTCGGCAAAGGAGAAGTGCTCACTAACACAGATTTAGTTTAGGTTCACATTGGTGCGGTAATAACAATGAAGCTGGGGTAGAGAGGAACAGAAGAGCCAGACCAATCTCAGTGCAGCATCATTTAATACATATGGTAAAAGATAACATAATAAAATGCACTCACACAGTGCTAAGGGGTTGCAGGCGTGTCTGGTGCAGCACTCGTTTGAGCCGCCGGAAGATCCTCCATGTGGGGTCTGAAAGACCATGCCTGTGTCCAGAGTGAAGCCGCAGTCTTGAGGAGGATCAGGTGGGGGCCGGCAGAATCTTTTGAGAAATGGGTGTGTCCGAGCTGTCAGGGTGAGAAACACCAACAATGTATTTGGCCAATAGAACGCGTTACAGAGGCTTAGGCCGCGCCTCCTTCTTTAGCTGGAAGGAGGCGCAGCCTAAGCCTCCTACCATATGTATTAAATGATGCTGCACTGAGATCGGTCTGGCACTTCTGTTCCTCTCTTCGCCAGCTTGATTGTTGTTACCGCACCCGGGTCCCCAGCCCTTGTCAGAAGCAGCCTCACACGCACCATTCATACATCCATCAACACTTCTCCTATGGGCTGAAGCCCACATAAGACTTACCACAGATACTTTCATCCTTGCAAATTTTTTTGCATGTCAATTTTTTATTAACTTTTCATCAACTTTTATTCATTTTTTCTCATTATTCTTATTTCCACCTTTTTAACTTTATCCTAAATGGACTTGGGCTCATAGGTCACTGTATGTTATTATTTAGACAGTCAGGCTCTAGCGCTGTGGTCCATAGACTTGAGGGCCATAGACTTCAATGTTAAACCCTCAAAGTTGCATGCAAATTGCACCTGAATAATATAGATGCAATGTCTGTACTATTTCTGTACGACTTGTTATATGTTTTCATTGTGCCAAAGTTGCAACAAAGTCGTACTGATCCAAAATTGCGGTAAAATTGCGGCAAAATCGGGCCACACAAGTGTGAAAGGGGCCTTAGGGAGTGTAAGAAGACATGAGGCCATACAATGAGGTAGGAGAAGCGTTTTAACCCTTAGGCCCTTTTCACACTTGTGCGACGCGATTTTACAGTGATTTTGCCCCAATTTTACCATGATTTTGGATCAGTACGACTTTGCTCCCACTTTGTTGCAACTTTGGCACAATGAAAACATATTACATAGTCGTACAGAAATCGCATCTACATTATTCAGGTGCGATTTGCATGCGACTTTGAGGGTTTACCATTGAAGTCTATGGAACTCAAGTTGCATCAAAGTTTGGCCAAAGTAATGCAGGGGCTACTTTGAAGTTGGCGCGACTTCAAAGTCATACAAATATGAACAATACTCTTTAGGAATAATGGGAATGACTTGTCATGTGACTTTGCAGTCCCAAATCGCAGGACAACTCACATAAGTGTGAAAGGGGCCTAAGCTGCATAGGGGGTTTTTCACTCTCAGGGTGATAAGGATGTAGAACTCTCTAAGCAGGAAGTAGTGATAGTTTTTAAAAGACTCTTTGACGTGCATCTTAGTGAAGACAATTTTCCTGGGATATGGGAAATGATTATTGACATGAACACAACCACACACACCCACAGGTTGAAACTATTTGCTAAGAAATGACTTTGAAAAACACCCCCTATCATTTCTGGCCATCTTTAATAAGGGCAGATGACTCATGTAGCATTTACTTTCTGGAATCCAACTGCCAGGGCCAGATTAAGTGCATTATGGGCCTGGTGCTAAGGATTTTGGTGGGCCTTAAGGACTGTGCATTGGCGTACGCCCTGAGATGAAAGGGTGCAGCGGCACTGGCCCAATGCTATGGAAGTCCCAGGCTTCCATAAAAGCCCTGCATCTGCGTGCGTGGCGCTCCCTGAGGTGAGGTTGAAGGGCACAACTGTGCAGCCCTAACACAACAGAAGCTGAACACCTTGCTTCCATTAGGACTGCCCGTGGTGCTCGTTATTAATCCCACCACCCAACCCAGGTGGTGCATGCGGAATGCATGACCCGTCAGGTCAGGAGAGATCTCCCCCCATTGGCCCATTGCTTTCCATGCATGGCCTGTTCTTTTTGGGCAGCTGGGCCCAGGGCTATTCTTCTCAGAGAATAGGTGCAGGAACTCCTCCCCCCTCCCTTCCTTTGGGGCAGCAAGCCATGTTATAGGGTGGGTGTGGCCAAATTGTACAGTGGGAGAGTCTTAATGGGACATTGTTCCATAAAACCAGGAATGCATAACACAGGGTTCAAGGAAGCATAATACACAGTGCTGGGTTCAGGAGACTGTAATACACAGAGCACTGGGGTCACGAGAGTGCAATACACAGATCGCTGGGTTCAGAAGAGTGTAATACACAAAGCGCTGGGTTCAGAAGAGCGTAATACACAGATCGCTGGGTTCAGAAGAGCTTAATACACAGAGCGCTGGGTTGAAAAGAGCGTAATACACAGAGCGCTGGGTTCAGAAGAGTGCAATACACAGAGCACCGGGGTCAGGAGAGCGCAATACACAGATCGCTGGGTTCAGAAGAGTGTAATACACAGAGCACCGGGGTCAGGAGAGCGCAATACACAGATTGCTGGGTTCAGAAGAGTGTAATACACAGAGCACCGGGGTCAGGAGAGCGCAATACACAGATCGCTGGGTTCAGAAGAGCGTAATACACAGAGTGCTGGGTTCAGAAGAGTGTAATACATAGATCGCTGGGTTCAGAAGAGCGTAATACACAGAGCGCTGGGTTCAGAAGAGCGTAATACACAGATCGCTGGGTTCAGAAGAGCGTAATACACAGAGCGCTGGGTTCAGAAGAGCGTAATACACAGAGTGCTGGGTTCAGAAGAGTGTAATACACAGAGCAGTGGGGTCAGGAAAGTGTAATACACAGAGCGCTGGGTTCAGAAGAGCATAATACACAGAGCGCTGGGTTCAGAAGAGTGTAATACACAGAGCACTGGGGTCAGGAGAGCACAATACACAGATCGCTGGGTTCAGAAGAGTGTAATACACAGAGCACCGGGGTCAGGAGAGCGCAATACACAGATCGCTGGGTTCAGAAGAGTGTAATACACAGAGCACCGGGGTCAGGAGAGCGCAATACACAGAGCGCTGGGTTCAGAAGAGTGTAATACACAGAGCACCGGGGTCAGGATAGCACAATACACAGATCGCTGGGTTCAGAAGAGCGTAATACACAGAGTGCTGGGTTCAGAAGAGTGTAATACATAGATCGCTGGGTTCAGAAGAGCGTAATACACAGAGCGCTGGGTTCAGAAGAGCGTAATACACAGAGTGCTGGGTTCAGAAGAGTGTAATACACAGAGCAGTGGGGTCAGGAAAGTGTAATACACAGAGCGCTGGGTTCAGAAGAGCATAATACACAGAGCGCTGGGTTCAGAAGAGTGTAATACACAGAGCACTGGGGTCAGGAGAGCACAATACACAGATCGCTGGGTTCAGAAGAGTGTAATACACAGAGCACCGGGGTCAGGAGAGCGCAATACACAGATCGCTGGGTTCAGAAGAGTGTAATACACAGAGCACCGGGGTCAGGAGAGCGCAATACACAGAGCGCTGGGTTCAGAAGAGTGTAATACACAGAGCACCGGGGTCAGGATAGCACAATACACAGATCGCTGGGTTCAGAAGAGCGTAATACACAGAGTGCTGGGTTCAGAAGAGTGTAATACATAGATCGCTGGGTTCAGAAGAGCGTAATACACAGAGCGCTGGGTTCAGAAGAGCGTAATACACAGATCGCTGGGTTCAGAAGAGCGTAATACACAGAGCGCTGGGTTCAGAAGAGCGTAATACACAGAGTGCTGGGTTCAGAAGAGTGTAATACACAGAGCAGTGGGGTCAGGAGAGCGCAATACACAGATCGCTGGGTTCAGAAGAGCGTAATACACACTGCACTCAGCTTTGCAAAAACGCCCCCCCCCAGCTCTGCAAAAACGCCCCCCCTTAGCT
>BLSH010243468.1:1473027-1491068 GCA_018402905.1 Glandirana rugosa
TCTGCAAAAAACCCCCCCCCCCCCCAGCTCTGCAAAAACGGGCCCCTGACCTTACCTCAGAAGCAGTCAGTCTCAGCTTCCCACACAGTCCATTCATGGCTCTGTCTCTCGTTCACTGGACAAGAGAAGCGTCCAGCAGTGAGAACCTCCAGCAGGGGGCGTCGGCATTCGAGCACCAGGCTGTTTCTCAGCCAGCAAGCCATTTGGTGATGCCCATGACACATCCGTGACCGGGCATCTGTGCCCTGTGTCCGAGTGCTGTGCAGGGAGATTCTGAGAGAGCAGCGCACTGTCACTTGTAGCACAGAAGCCAGGCTTCTGTGTTTACAAATGACAGAAAATAACAGTGAATCTGGCCAGTCAACCAGGGTCTATTTTATGGTAGGAGCCTGAAGCTTCAGCTCCCATAGCCCCTATGTTAATCTGGCCCTGCCAACTGCCCTTCGCTCAGGCATACAGGCAGAAGGATATGCTTAGCTGAGAAAACCCCTCCTCCCCTCCTGAAGACTCCTGGAATGTATGACATCATTTTCCTAGATATGGAAAACAGGAAGTAACTGAAAGAATATAAAATAAAGTTTACAACAAGAGAATATGATATACTGTACTTTCCTATCTATTTACTAATGCTAGCAGCATAAGGATTAAAAATAGTCAATGTTGACTGATAAAGTGAAGTTCCACTTTAAGCTTTCCCCAGCTCCCCCTCCCAAATACTTACCTGGCTCCTCTTTCGATCCAGCGCTGCTCTCTCTCTCCTCACAGGTCCAGAGAGAGCAGAAGGAGCCAGTGGCTCCCGCTTCTGCCAATCAAATCCTTTGAGGGGCAGGACTGAGCCACAGTGTGTGTCAAAGGACAAACAAAACCCAACTTAGGAGCGAGGCCACGTGAGTGCCCGCATAGCAATGGACTTGCTATGGGGGCACTTGGAAAGGAGGAGGAGCCGAAAACACCAGCAGGGGACCCCAGAAGAGGAGATCTGAGGCTGTTCTGTGCAAAACCATTGCACTGAGCAGGTAAGTATAAAATGTTTATTATTTGAATACAATATAAAAAAAATAAAGCTTTCCAATCACTTTAAATTGGTATTAAACCAAAACTGAAATATGTTGAAGCTTAGCAATCTTTAGATGTGATGGCTGCATTTGTTTTCTTTTTTAGACGTTTTTCCCGTTTTCATCTGGTGATCTGGCCAGTAGCACATCTCCTGTATTAGGGTGCACCACTTCGGCTGAAGGAGCAACTGAGACACCTTTGGACAGCAGCATTGTCAGTCTGGAAGCAGGGTGATGTTATATGCACTAGCAGATTTAGATACACTAGCACATTGGATCCAACTCCAGCTAACAATTTAATCAGTTAAAGCAACATTTTTTTCCCTTGTGGGATATAAGTTTTACATAAATAAAAACTTATTGTTGCAAGCACCCCTGTCAGTGTTAAATGGTTTGTCTCATCCCTCCAACTACTATATCTGCAAGCCAGCTTGTTCTGTTGGAAAACAACAGACTTTCTCGCTCGATCACCAGGTGAAAACAAAGGAAAGGAAGTCTAAAAAGGAAACCTAATGCAGCCATCACTGTTAAGAATTGGTATGCTGCAATATAATGAATATTTGCTCTTGGGTTTAACACAGCTTTAACTGTCTTAGGCTGGCCATACACGGTTCGAATCTCGGCCAGTTCTCAGGAACTGGCTGAGGTTCAACTGTTTATGGTGTAGCACTCTGGTCTTAAACAGGGATGCTGTCAAATCTAGTTTGCTAGGTGGTAACTAGCCTGGCCAATTGTTAGAGGATCTTTTGATTCTTTTCCTAACTCTGAGTTAGATGCACCTCTCTCCTCTGCCACTGGGTGGCATTGTTACTTATGGCATTGGAATGATAAGGTGCATATGAACTTGGAATATGAATGGATTGGCTGCTCTAGCCAATTGGCAGGGGTTTTCTTGGGCCCCATAGCCTGCTGGGAGAGCCTATTTATATGGGAGGAGTCAGGTGATCATTGTTCTGTGCCACCTAGACGGCTGTCTGGGTGGATGTGTGTTGAAAACTCCTGTCTGCCAAGCCAGAAGCCTGGGGCCTATCCGGGGGTACCTCGTTGCTAGGCAGTCTGAGGCCTACCCAGGACAAGAAGCAGCAGTGAGGGGTTGGGGCTTCATGCCAGAAGCCTAACCAAGTTACAAGGGTTCTGCCGGCCGGAGAACCCCTCTTTGTCGGAGGTGAAGGGACAGAGTTGCTAGCGGAGGACAACCGTTCCTGTCTCCAAGGCAAAGTGTGAACCAGGGTCAGAGGTAAAGGAGTAATTGTTGCCCTCAAGGGACAATGCTCCTGTTATCAGAGGCCAGAGTTTAAAGTCTGAGAGAGTACCAGAGCAGCCTTTTTCACTAACCGGGACGGTAGAGAAGTTGGGAAAGTCTCAGAGGTAGTCAAGCTAGCAACCCAGCAGGATAGAGGGGGTGACGCTTGCGAGAGAGTTCAGCAGTTGGGCTGAAGAGCCAAGTAAGGGACCCATCAGGTCAGTGTGGGGACACTCGGAAGGTACAGCGGTTGGCTGTGTGCAGGGCCGGTGCAAGGATTTTTGTCTACACAGGCGAAGGTGTATTTTGGTGCCCCCCTCCATCGTCCTACCACCCTCTTTCCCCTCCACAATATAACCCCCCACCTGCACATGGCAACCCATCTACAGCTAACCACATGCTATACAATCTGATTGTACCATTCTCTTTTAGATTTATTAACAATTATGTAGTATAATGGCCGGCCTGATTTGCTACTCATTAAAAATGTTCAGGTTTGTATTTATATGACTAATTTTGGTGAAACCAAAGGAGATTGTACAATCAGATTGTATAGTGTACAGACAGATTCCTCCATCTACAAAACAATGCAGATGGACGAGCACCCCCTTTCCCCTGTTGGGCTTTTGTATTCTGACAGTTGACACCACTGGCTGTCAGAATACCCGAACAAATGTGACTGCTGCATTTGTCTTCTTTTTTAAAGGCTTTTTTCCTCCATGTTCACCTGACAATCTGGTCAGTAACACACCTTCTGTATTAGATTGCCTACTCTGGATGAAGGAGCACATGGGTGCACATTTGGACAGAAGCATTGTCAGTCTGAGGGGAGTGTCTGGTGTACTAGCAGATTTATATACACTAATACATTGAAGACAAAGTCCAACTAACACTTTATAATCAGTTACAGCAACAGTTTTTTTCCTTTAGGGGTAAAGGTTTTACATTTTAAAATTAAAGCTGATCATTGTAAGCACCCCTGGCAGTGGTAATTGGTTTGTCTAATCCCTCTAAGTGCTACATCTGCAGGGCAGCTTGTTCTGTTAAAAAAAACAGAAGACTAAGACAGTCCACCAGCAGGTTAAACAAAAATAAAAAACAAAACAAAGAAAAAAAAGCTGACTTGCATTCCCCAACCATATCCTCAAGGTGGATGGGGGAATCCTGCCCACTGAGCGATTGTATTCTGAGCGCAGGGAGATTTTCCAGGCTATAGCTTGTGGTGCTAAATGAACAGGGAAAGTCAGACAGGTTTCCATCAATCATGAAATTCCACAAGATAATGTATGATGAAAGTCTTATATAGTGTATGTGCCACGCACCAAAAGACAACGCACAGGGGGCTCAACACAATCCGCAGCATACAGCCTATAGAAGGATAAAGACAATACAGGGACACAACTACCAGGACTGATCCCAACATACAGCAAGGAAGTCCTCCTTCTACAGGAGACAAAGCTCACATAGTGCATGTGTGTTCACCTATCCAATGCTGGGGTCATTTTGTTACATCTCACCTGCAGAGCTGTCATTTGTCACCTCCCCCTCCCTAGCAATAAATGACATGCAAATACATCAGAACTCCCCATCTCCTGATCTGAGTTTATAGGAGGAAGCAGGTAGCCTGGTCCTAAGCAGTGTGAGCCCAGACTTCAGGAAATCACCCCACCATGTCTGTAAACAGAGCTCGGGAGGGAGACAAGATGGGGAGAGAAGGGAGGAAGGTGGGGGAGAGAGTTCAGCCCTCATCACCAAATGCTGCTATCTGATGGCTCCCACAGGGACACCCATCATGCAGCCAGATGCAGCTGAAGCTGCTGTCACTTCAAATCTCCCGCCCACATCTCCTTTCCCATACTAGATCCACATTGGGCTTAGGAGTGTGGGCAGGGCAGACACAGAGGGGGAGGAGAGGAGGTGGAACAGACAGATTCTTCTTTCTCTTCTCATCCAAGCAGGGAGGGAGGGGGAGGAGTGGCTGGCTGGGCTCAGATTGTCACACTGCAGCCAGCCGCTCCTAAGTTATTGGGCAGCAGCTTCTTCCTCCCCAGGCATAAAGCCTATGGAGAGGATTACTGGGGGACACAGTGACAGAAGCATTGCCTTCTTCACATCCTCTAAGCCTGCAGAAACTTGTCCATAAATAAACACACATACCTGATGCTTGTGCCATTCCTGCTGGCCCCTCCTCCTCCTCTCACAGTATAGTGCTGAATGATTGTCTCTGCAGGATCCGTGGCTGAGGAGGGTTCCTCCCCCCTGGTCTCACTCAGCTCCTCCCCCTCTCGGCATTTGTGTTGGCTTAGCTGTGAGCAGGGCCAGCATAAGTAATTGTTGAGGGACGCCTGAGTTTGGTGCCCCCTCTATCCTGGAGCAGTAAGGCAGCCGCCTGTGTTGCCTTATGCTGGCGCCGGCCCTGGCTGTGTGCAGTTCAAGGAACCCAGTGGCAGTGGGAGTCCCAGGAGTCTTGTTAAGAGCCTGTGAGTTCAGGTTCATGAAGCTGCAGCTGGAGGCTGTGAGATGGAGGCCAGATCTACACAACGGGGATACCAAGTTTGGTATGTGTATCGATCTGTGTTGAAGTCAGAGGTACAAGTTCACTACCAAAGGAAATAGTTCTTGGCAGGCACAGTTCAGTTGGAAGGCCTGTGGGACTATACAACTACATTAGCGTCCTATTTTGTGAGTCTCAGAGTCTGCTAAGTGCTTTTGCACCTATCCAAAGGTTGTCCTGGCCCTAACCCTCTCTCCCCAGTTCTTTAAGAGAAAAATGAATCTCTTTTGTTCTGCATCATCAAAGTGTCTGGTGCCCAACTCAGTTCTTCTATCTGCACCCACCATGCCTAGTAACCCACCCTATGAAGATGCATGTCAGCTGTCCCTGACTCTGGAGGTCATCAATGGGCCTTCAGGGGTTGGGGTCATGGCTACAATGGGCAGGCTGAATGTACCAAGTTGATCAATCCACATGGGTAATATATAGGGATTATAGCCGCTAGCGATAATCAATGTCTTCTACTGGTGGGGATGGCTACCCCCGGCCTCCCCAGCCGGGAGAAGACAATGGCCTGGCAGGAGGGATTCTCGCATGAACACTGTCTGTGTTGATGGGGGAATCATACAAATTTCTTTCCTGAAACCCAGCTTGCAGGAAAGAAATTTGCTCCGTGCATGGCCAGCCTTACAGACAATAGATAACTTTCTTTCAGAGAGCAGATTTTACCTATAAACAATTGTAAAGAGTCCCTTTAAAATGTCTACTACCATCTGGAAAGCATACTCTTTAGAGAATTCAAATTGTATTGACATAACAGGGTAGTCCTAATCTGCGTGAGTGAATCTATAGTAAATGTAAGTGTTCCTTTTAAGATGTGGTAAAATGCAGCACAAGAAAAAAAAACATTTGTTTTGATGACCCTGAATTCTCCATCAAATGCACTTCCTCATTGTCAGGATGTAATTAGATCTCTTTAAAAAGCTTTAAAACATGTTATCCAGTGCAATTTGTATCTGAGTTCCACTTGTTCATTACAGAGCATAATGGTGAAATGTTCTTTGCTGTAGCTTGCTTGAGGAGCGGATGTGATTAATAATGCACTCTGTTTATATTTTGGTATTGGACAAAGCAGTGATGGAGGAGAGATGTTCTGTGCTAACATCAGAGCTATAAAACGGTGTTAAAGAGCACCTGTCCTACAGCAGTGTTTAGAGATTGAAAAATAGAGCATAATAGCCCTCCAGGAAAAGGTAACAGAACACAGGCACCACTTGAGGAATATTAGCTGCTAAACAATGATACTATTATAACCATCTGCATGCTCCAGGGCATCAAGATTGCTCAAAATGACAGTGTTTCTCAACCTTTTAGGGATTGCGCTCCATGAGCTTCCTCTCTGGCAGTAAAGTGATAGACTCTGGTCCAGTTGTGTGATTCCGCAGCTCCCGCTTCCCTGTGTCAGTGAGTGGCAGCTGCAGAAGAGGAAGGAGCACAGACAATGGCTGGAGCATGGGAGTCTATGAGTGACATCACAGCTCCCAGAATTCCCAGGTAAAACAATAAAACTAAAAGAAATAAATGAAAAAGGAGGAGAGGATGGCTTATAGCTCCAATCTACTGAAATAGGCAGGTCAAACTGGTGTTTTTGGCCTGTTAACAGCCATTTTGCGGTTCTCAGCTGATTTAAAAAGACTAATTAGTGGTGAATAAAATTTGCGCAGCCTGTGCCCTAACTTCCAAAAGTTACTGTTAGCTGAACATCAGGGTAATCACAAAGCCCAAGATACAAAACAAAGATGAAGGATGCAGTGCAGTTAGGAAGTAGGAAGAAACTTGGGACTTTTAAGGTGCCAAACACACAGGACATTTATCAAAAATTATCAAAAATGTATTAATACAACCATTAAAATTGCAGTATTGAATACATATATTTGATCAAAGTGATTCTGAAAAAAACAATACAGTTACATCCATTCTCGACATGTTTCGCCATATAGCGGCTTCTTCAGGAGAGAGTTTTGATGACACTGTTTGTAATCTGACGATACTGTTTGTAATCACTACAAGTCAAAGTAGCACAGTTAGGATAAGCAAATTCAAACAAAACATAAGTATATATACAAAAAATACATTTTTAAAGCATATACAGTAAATCCAGCAGGACTGCCTTCATTTTCCTCTCCCCCAAACCCACCAGAGCTCCCCTAATCTCACCTGAATAATAATCAAAACATACCTCAATGAGCCAAATATGTATAGCCAGGAGCACATTCTTTTTAGGGGATATGCGGTGATATGTAAGGCTAAAAGGGAATTGTTCCCTAGAAACTGATTTTCTGGCTCAGTCACAGATCTTGACGCAGAGATTTGTGGCTAAGAGCTATGCAAAAGATGTCCTGGAGAAGGAATTGGATAAAGTTAAGGATCTGAATAGACTCCTCTCTGGCAATAAAACGAAAGGGATCCCCTTCACAACAGTTTAAAATGATTCTGGATTATAATGTTCAGCATAAGAAAGTAGAACATATTATTCCCAAACAATTACTTAAGGATAGGATTCTGGTATCAGTTTTACCCAACCGCCCTGGTTTTATTTATAAATGTGCCCCAAATCTTAGGGACGTTATAGCCCCTGGTGTAGTTGACTCCCCAACCAATAAAGATAATAGAATCTTTTCTTTCCTCTCTGGATTCTAACCCTGTGGCTATTGTAAGGCATGTAGGTACTGTAAGGGCAATAAAAAAAACTGAAGGAATTAATTGCTTCAGCTACTAACAGACAGTACAGGATTAAAGATCTTATCACTTGTCACACTGAGGAAGTAGTGTACATGTTAGAGTGTCTATGTGGCCTCCAATATGTAGGGAGAACTTCCAGAGCATTGTCAGTTAGGATTGGGGAACACATCACGAATATTAAAAAGGGAGAAAAATCCCATAGTGTCTCCCGTCATTTTAGGGACCACCATAGTCGTGGTCCGAGTCAGTTAAAGTTCTGGGGGATTAAGAAGGTCCCCAGACATTGGAGAGGAGGGAATTATCAGAAGGCTGAGTCAGAGGGAATCCTTTTGGATTTTTGATACACAAGTGATGAAGCCATTTGGGTTGAATGCAGATTTCGACCTTAACTGTTTCATTTCTGACAGATAACATTATTATTATTTGCGCAGCGCTTTACAAAATGAAGGCAGAGAGTACAGTTACATCACAATTTGGTACAAGAGGAATCAGAGGGCCCTGCTCATTAGAGCTTACAATCTAAGAGGGAGGGTCAATTGATACAAAAGGTAATAGCTGTGGGTGATGAGCTGATGTAGAAAGTAAGACAGTGTATTAGATAGAAGCAGGATAGGCTTCTTTAAAGAGAAAGGTTTTCAGGGATTGTCTAAAGATGTATAGATTAGGAGACAGTCGGACAGATTGGGATAGGGAGTTCCAAAGGATGGGAGAAGCTCTAGAGAAATCCTGGAGGCGAGCATGGGAGGAGGTGACAAGGTAGCTAGAGAGCAGGAGGTCTTGGGAGGACCGAAGAGGGTGGCTTGGTTGGTATTTTGAGACTAGGTTAGAGATGTAGCTGGGGGCAGTTATTGTTAGTACTTTGAATTTTATTCGTTGGGTGAGTGGAAGCCAGTGAAGATATTGGCAGAGAGGGGTGGAGGACACTGAGCGGTTGGTAAGGTAGATAAGTCTTGCAGTAGCATTCATTATGGACTGAAGGGGGGATAATGTATGCAAAGGTAGTACACTGAGGAGAGAGTTGCAGTAGTCAAGACGAGAGATAAACAGAGAGTGAATTAGAAGCTTGTTGGTGTCATTGGTTAAAAAGGGGCGTATTCTAGAGATGTTGCGGAGGCTAAGGTGGCATGATTTGGACAGGGATTGGATGTGGTCCTGAAAGGGCAGTTCAGAGTCTAGGGTTATCCCTAGCACCCTGGCATGTGGGGATGCACTAATAGTTGTGCCATTGATCTTAACAGAGAAGTCAGGGGAAGGGGCATGTGGGGGAGGAAATATCATGAGCTCAGTTTTAGAAAGTGCTGTGACATCCAGGCTGATATGTCTGTTAGTAAGGCAGTGATCTGTGAGGAGACTGATGGGGTGAGCTAAAGGGTAAAGAGATAGATTTGGGTGTCATCGGCATATAAATGATAGCGGAAGCCATGGGAGGTCAGCTGACCCAGGGAGGACGTGTAGATCGAGAATAGTAGGTGTCACGGTCCTGGTGGTGGCAGGGCCGTCTTTAATATTGATTGGACCCTGGGCAAACATTTTCTTGGGCCCCCCATTGCAATTTCGCAGGTTGACTCAAAATCAATTTACTGAATCAGATCAGGCATTGATTGTGATTGGTGTCAGGTGGTGGTTTGTTCATTGAGGGCGCACGGGTGCTGCCTCCTATATCCCTGCCACCGCTGCCTCCCCTATCCCTGTCACTGCCTCCCTATCCATGCACCCGGCGTCCTGAGAGGAGCTTACAATTGCAGGGGTGTTTTTTTGAAAGTACCGATTAGAGCCAAAGGCTCTAACAGGCTTTAAAATAGGGTGGGCTCAGGGCGCAGAGAGTGCGCTTTTAGCCCACCCAGGTGTGTTAGAATAGTGAATGAATATTCACTATTCTAACACTGATCCTCCAATGAGAAAGCGGGTCTGAGACCTGTCACCCGATTGGCTAAAAGGACAGGCGATCCTATTGGACGCCTATCGCCTAGGAGGAGTAGACGCAGGGAAGATGGAGGAGAGGACAGAGCATGAGTCGAGGAACCGCTGCCCGTCACCCAAGACCCAACACCGCCCCCCCAAAAAAAAAACACCAGCCGCCACTGGTTGCCAGAGGTTACAGTACATCACTACTGCTTACTGACTGGTTGCTAGAGGTTACAGCACACATTACGGCTCATTGATTGGTTGCTAGAGGTTATAGCACATGATTTCTTCTTGTTGATTGGTTGCTAGAGGTTACTGCACATCATTACTGCTCACTGATTGGTTGCTAGAGGTTACTGCACATCATTACTGCTCACTGATGGCTGCTAGAGGTTATAGCACATCATCTCCTTACTGCCTGCACACCATGGACTGGTGAACGCAAAGTCACTTTCCTGACACCACAGAAACGTGCCGCCCTTTAGAAGATACACAGCAGTGCCATCAATTGTTAATGACACCCTCAAGGCATCTGCTGACATGTGCTGTGGCACCGTGCGATTTTGAAAAAGGGTTAGGGACTTTCTTCCGCATTTCTAGCTCATAGAGCAGCCCATTGAAATAAGTGAACTACCCTACACGTGACCTACATCTTTATCCATCCTGTCAGTATTCCTTTGCCTAATAAAACCCCCTGCTATACTCTGCACCCCAAACCTCCCCCATCCTCTCCACTCCAACCCTCCCCCTTTAACTCTACCTGCCTCCTCTGCTCATCTTTGCACCCTCCCTCCTTACCTCTAAAAATCCCCTCCTTGCTCACCTGTGTACTCCAAACTGTAATTCCTTCTCTGCCTACCTCTGCACACACCACACTACCCCCTCCCCAATTTTACCATTGCAGAACAGGCTGATGTTAGGCTTAATGACCACAGTTACAGGCTGGACTTTCAAGCATGCCCCTTTGTCTCTCCAGTGGGCAGCATTTAGCAGAGGTGATGGTGGATATGACCTCAGGGGGGCATGATATACATATGAATGCAGCCTCTATTTACATATCAATGCTGCTGGCTACCATTATTTACATATGAATGGCAGTGCTATTTGCATACCAATGCTCGTTATTTACATGTAAATACAGGGTCTGCAGGTGAGTCATCTGTACACAACAATAGGGCAGAGTTGGGAAGCATTAGTAGCAGCACTTCACACTTAGATATTGGGACACAGCACAGGATGAAAACTTCAAGGGACAAGGGAATTTAAACCAGGATAGTTGGCAAGTATGAGGCAGCTGCTTTGGGCCCCACAAAAATGACAGGGCCCAGGGAAGCTGCCCCTTTTGCCCTGCCTTAAAGACGGCCCTGGTTATAGCGTCTACAAACTAGGGTACATTTTCTGGAATTTCTGCAGCTTTTATTTTATGACTGTCTATCTCATTTCTTGAGGTGCTAAAATGGAAGGGCAGTGCAAAACCCCCCAAATGACACCATTTTGGAAAGTAAACACCCCAAGGAATTTGCTGAGAGGCATGTTGAGCCCATTGAATATTGTATTTTTTTGTCATAAGTGATTGAAAGATGACCAAAAAGAAAAAATGTACACAAAGTTGTTACTGAAATGATATATTGCTCACACATGCCATGGGTATATGTGGAATTACACCCCAAAAATACATTCTGCTGCTTCTCCGGAGTACGGGGATACCCCATATGTGAGACTTCTTATATTTTGCCACAAGATTCGGGGAAGTTACAATTTTTTTTTTCCACAAAATTTTCACTAAATGATATGTTGCTTAAATAGGCTATGGGTATATGTGAAATTACACCCCAAAATACATTCTGCTGCTTCTTCTGAATACAGGGATACCACATATGTGAGACGTTTTGGCAGTCTAGCCGCATACGGAACCCCAAAAACCAATCACAGCCTTCAGGCTTTCTAGGTGTGTAAAAAATAGGATTTTTTTGACTTACTGTAAAATCCTTTTCTCTGAGTTCATTGATGGATGCAGCAGCTCTTCATTACGCCTGGGGTTATGCCACCTTTCACTAGGAGTGGACTAGGCAGAATATCAGTTCAGCTAAAAAGCAGACACAGCCCCTCCCAGGGGGCGATCCTCCATCGTATAACCCCCCTCCAGGTAGCTCAGCCATTCAGTCCGTAACAAGCAGTGCAAGCTCTTAACAAACAGAGGGGTGGGTGCTGCATCCGTCAATGAACTCAGAGAAAAGGATTTTACGGTAAGTCAAAAAAATCCTATTTTCTCTTTCGTTCATTGATGGATGCAGCAGCTTTTCATTACGCCTGGGGACGTCACAAAGCAGTGTCAAAAGAGGGGTGGGTAACGCAATAACAAACCTTCACCCAATGGGGGAACTCTCCATAAAGAACCAGAAGAACAGCGGCCTGCAAAACCTTGCGGCCGAAATCAGCATCCGAGGATGCTGAAACATCAACTTTGTAAAATTTAGTAAAGGTGTGCACTGAGGACCATGTAGCCACTCTGCACACTTGAGAAACCGACGCCTGATGTCGGAAAGCTCAGGAAGTGCTAATCGCCCTGGTAGAGTGAGCCGTGACCGGAAAGGGGGGCTCGAGACCCCGCAAGGCATACGCACGGGTCACTGTTTGTCGAATCCATCGAGAAATGGTGGCCGACGAGGCCGCCAAGCCCTTGCGTGGTCCATTCACCACAACAAAGAGCGCATCCGACCTCTGAAAGGGGGCCGTGGTCGCCAGATACACCCGCAGAGCCCTAACCACATCCAAGGAATGCAAGGCAATCTCCTTAGGATGTGACGGGCACGGACATAGTGAAGGAAGGACATGTCCTCGTTAATGTGGAAAGAAGAGACCACCTTCAGCAAGAAGGAAGGTGACAGGCGCAAGACCGCCTTAGCCTTGTGTAGGACCAGATACGGAGACCTACACGACAGAGCCGCCAACTCTGACACCTGTCTGGCAGATGTGATGGCTACCAGAAAAGCCACCTTCTGCGAAAGCAGCTGTAAGGAAATTTCCCTGATATTTTCAAAGGGAGGCTTCTGAAGTCCAGAGAGGACCAGATTGAGATCCCACGGCGCCAAAGGCGTACGCACCTGGGGAGCGACATGTCGAACCCCCTGAATGAAAGTGTGGATCAACGAATGCATCACCAAAGGACGCTGAAAAAAGATGGCCAAGGCTGAAACCTGACCCTTGATAGTGCTCAACGCCAGCTTATGGTCCAGGCCTTGCTGAAGAAAAGGCAGCACATGGGACACCGAAAAGGAACGGGGGTTCCACCCCCCCCTCGCATCCATCAGGCGATATACACCCTCCAGGTGCGATGGTATATCTTACTAGAAGTGCACTTACGTGCCTTGAGCATGGTGGGAATCCCCGAAGCGGAGACCCCCGATCTCTCAAGACCTGGGATTCAATAGCCAGGCCGTCAAAGCCAGAGAGGGTAAAGCAGGGTGCACGATGGGGTCCTGGGACAGAATGTCCTCGCGAAGCGGGAGACGCCAGGGAACATCCATCACCATCCGCACCATGTCGGCGTACCACGGACGCCGAGGTCAATCTGGCGCTACCACGATGGTTGGAATCCCCTCCGCCTCTATCCTGTGCAACAGGCGCGGAATCAGCTTGAGAGGGGGAAAAGCATAGATGAGCCGATACCGGCTCCACTGAGCCACAAGGGCATCTGCCGCATCTGCCCACAGATCCCTTGCTCTGCTCACGAAGTTCTGGACCTTCCGATTGAGCCAGGACGCCAGCAGGTCTACGTCTGGAGTGCCCCACCTTTGGCAAAGTTGTCGGAACACAACCGGATGCAGGGACCACTCTCCCTGATCCAACCTCTGTCGACTGAGGTAATCCGCTTGCCAATTTTCTACGCCCGGAATGTACACAGCGGAGAGAGCCGGCATGTGAAGCTCTGCCCACCGCAGAATGTGAGCCGCCTCCGATGCTGCCGGCGAGCTTCTCGTTCCACCCTGATGGTTCACATATGCCACGGCCGTGGCATTGTCTGACTGGACCCTGACAGGGTGCCCTCACAGCCTTCCCGACCAATGGGAGAGGCAATGCCTGATGGCCCGGAGTTCCAGCACATTGATCGAGAGACGACTCTCCTCTGGGGACCAGCGACCCTGGGTCGACAACAACCCCAGGACCCCCCCCCAGCCGCTTAGACTGGCATCTGTGGTCACAACGGACCACACCATGGGGAGAAAAGACTTTCCCAGTTTCAGGGCCGGGGCCCTCAACCACCAAACTAGAGAGGATCTGGCCCGGCGGTCCAGCCTGACCAAGCGATCCAGGGATAAGGGAGATTTGTCCCACCGCAGCAGAATCAAGTGCTGCAGGGACCGAGTGTGACTCTGTGTATACGGAACTGCCTCGAAGGTGGACACCATGAGTCCCAGGACCCGCATACAAAACCTCAGAGAGGACCACCTCTCGGACAGCAGCGACCTCACCGCCTGCTGCAGCGTCCGCAGTTTTTCTGAAGGAAGAAAGACCCTTGCCCTGACCGAGTCCAGGGTCAGGCCCAGATACTCCAGATAGTGTGATGGGGTCAGCACCGACTTCGGCCGATTGATCACCCATCCGAACTCCTGCAGGGTGTGCAGTGTGATGGCTATGTTGTCCCTCGGGCTGAGGCCGACTCTGCCCAAAGAAGCAGGTCATCCAGATACGCTAGTACTGCGATGCACCTCTGCCGTAACAGAGCCAACACCGGGACCAGGAGCTTGGTGAAGACCCGGGGGGCCGAGGCCAGGCCACAAACTCATAGTGGTGATCCCCCACAGCGAAACGTAGAAAACGTTGGTGCGAGGTACAGATGGGGACAAGCAGATACGTATCCTTGATATGAAAAACATAAAACACAGCGCCACCTTTTAGATGAAAATAATAATACCAAATAGCAAAATAAATGAGTGTTAATCACCCTTCAACTTGTTGAGTGAATAACAAATCAGTGATACTCAAATATTAAACAAACTATACAAACAACAAATAGTCCATAAATAAGATAAAGTGCTCCGTGCTCAATCAAGTGCCAACATGTATATCGTGGTGCTCGGTGACAGCGCTTGATTGAAAGCGAAACGCGTTGACGTCATTTCCGGCTCCCCATATCCGCTGACGTCACATCCGCCGCATGTTGGAGACCACGCCACGCATCACCCACATGAGTATATCCATGCGAGATTACAACAGATTTTCTGTAAGTGTGATCTTTGTTTGCGCCCAATAAATCTTTTAACGGTATTTCACTATGGAAGCCATTCTTTTCTTTCTTACCTAACCATATGAGGATCATTGAGTCTCTGGAATTGAGTCCTGATTTAAGCGAGGGTCTCGTCACCATCACCACACATCCATCTGACCTGCACCAGGACTTGGCTTTTTTGATCCCCAGACTGAAAAGCTGGGGGTCCATTTGTTCTGGTGAGTGGGGTCACAACGGGGGATTGTCACCGAGCACCACAATATACATGTTGGCACTTGATTGAGCACGGAGCACTTTATCTTATTTATGGACTATTTGTTGTTTGTATAGTTTGTTTAATATTTGAGTATCACTGATTTGTTATTCACTCAACAAGTTGAAGGGTGATTAACACTCATTTATTTTGCTATTTGGTATTATTATTTTCATCTAAAAGGTGGCGTTGTGTTTTATGTTTTTCACGTTGTTTATGAGTGTGCACACTTGTGTAGCAGCAGCCCCTTGGACATGCATTGACTCCTGAATTAGACCTGTCTTTTAGGGATTGATGCATGTAATAATATAAATATTTATCCACAAGCGCAGATTTTCCAGTACGTAACGTATCCTTGATATCCAAGGAGATCAGGAAGTCCCCCTGGCGAAGGGCCGCCACCACCGAGCGGACTGACTCCATCCTGAATTTCCGCGCCCGAACAAAAAGGTTGAGCGCCTTCAGATCCAGAATGGGCCAGACCCCATCCTTCTTTGGAACCACAAACAGGTTGGAGTAAAAACCATGGAAATGTTCTGTGGCCGGTACAGGGACAACCCCCTGGCAGAGCAGATCTTGCACGGCCCCCAGCAGGGCCAACCGTCACCCCGGGGGAAGCCTCAGATTGGAGGCAAAAAACCTGTCTGGAGGCAGGGCACGGAACTCTATCTTGTACCCTGCCAAAACCACCTCGCACACCCAGGAATCTGAAACGCGAGAGGTCCATCATTCCGTGAACTCCAACTCATGCGGAGGAGGACTTCTCATCTGACTTCTCTTGCTTACGCTGCCACGGTCGCTTCTGACCACCTGCAGCAGCCTTGGAGGGCTGAGCGCCCTTACCCGCCGAACGGGGGGCACGAAAAAGCTTTTTCTGACCAGAGAACGAGGGGCCCGGCCTGCGACGAGGCTCCTTACTCCTCTTAGGCTCGGGGAGAAAAGTACTTTTACCTCCCGTGAGATCCTTGGTGATCTCATCCAGAGAAGCTCCGAAGAGGCGCCCTCCCTGAAAGGGCAAGTCCGTAAGTGCCTTCTTAGACGCCTGGTCCCCAGACCAGCACTTCAACCAGAGTACCCGTCTGATCACCACCGCGAAGGCGGACAATTTCGACAGTATGGGAGCTATGTCCAGAGCCGCATCATATAGATACCTGAGCCCCTGGGCGAGCTGATCAGCGAGCTCCACAGTTTCAGGCGGAACCTGCGCCCCGCTCAACCCACAGTGCAACACAACTGCCCATTCCGTCAGGGCTTGTGCCACCAGCGCAGACGCCAGAGCTGGCCGTATGGCTGACCCTGTCAATACAAACATGGCCTTGGCAACTGCCTCAGCCCTCCTGTCAGCCGGGTCCTTAAAGGACGGCGTGCCTTCAACAGGAATAGTGGTCGCCTTGCTCAAGTGGGACACCGGGGGGTCGACCTTAGGGGAGACCCACTTTTGTACCATACTATCCTCAAAAGGGTATCGCACAGCAAAAGGTTTTGGTAAAGGCAAAGAGCTCTGCGGCCATTGCCATTCCTTGTACACAAACTAATCAAAGTAGGGTACTGTTAGCAACTGCTATGATAACCCTCGGGTATCATCTCCCCGTCAGTCAGTCTTTAGGCTCCGGCGCCCGGGAGAGAAAGAATTCACCCAAAGAGATGCACACAGATACAAGTATGGTGAAATAAATCTCTGTTTACTGATAGAAAAAGTTAGAATGTGATCACTCAGAAGGCACATCTGCAAGGCTGCAGACAACAATACTGAATGCAGAATGTGCCGTTTGCAGAAACAAGAGCCTTGTCAGCATAAACTATTACACAATGTTAAAGCAACATTTACCAAACAAAATGGAGAGACTAAGGGTAATAGGTTCCCTTCCCCTTACAATCCCCTCTTAAAACCAATACTCATGTTTTTTTCCATACTTCCAGGACCATACAAGACGTCATCAGGGACATATAGTTCCCTAGGAAAGTTAGTGGACACTTTATATGATGAGATTCTTTTGTCTATGTCTTTTAATGTACTCAGTGTATTGGTCAGAATTTGAGGGGGTTGTCTGATTAGGAAGTAGGGAGGAATACATAGAGAGATTGTCAACTCCTTTACTAAGCATTTTCCTAAAACATGGAATGACACAGCATACCACTATACCTATAACTATGAGTATGACTAATGTGATAATATCTAGCTGAATAAGGGCTTGCTTCCAGTTGGTGAACCACCCAAAGTATTGATCCCAAGGATTGTCTATGCCTGAGTTAGTTACCAAAACATTGTTGATTATAATAAATGTAATTTATCCATTCCACGTTCTAATTAACAGTTATTATGGGGATAAGTGATTCAAATCCAGCTGTCACTTGATCTCTGGCTTTGAGTTCACCTTGGACCCCTCTTTGAACATCTATATATATGTACCCCTATGAATATAAAAATTTACACTGACAAAATATTATAGGACAGTGAACTATATGGCAGTAGTCAAAAGTAAAGGTGGCTACATATATATATGGTGTGTTATACCAGAATGTTGTGAGACTGGGAGTTTTACCCTTTTGGGTAATGACCACCTCTGTACTAATACGCATGAGAAAAGGTCAATAAAATCACTATAAATGGGGGTAGAATTAGGGAGATTAAGGGCCATTGTCCAAAATGTAGGTAGCAGTTCATTTTCAGGGTCAAGGTTGTCTACCTCCGTTAATACCTCCTTGTCTTAACTTTCTTTTTCGAGGTCAGGGCTTTCTGCCCCCGTTAATACCTCCTTTATTGCTCATGGGACCTCTGGGTCAGGTCTCTTCTTTACCAATTTTACTCCGGTGGCATGAATCCAGGCAGGGGTGTGTTCTGTCAGGACTACAGTTCTGGTGATGGCTATCACTGTAATCTTGGGGCTATAAATGAAGTCCGAAACACAGTACAACAGGTCTGCCTATGTGTAATCCTACTGAAAGTGAGGGCTTAAAATTTTTATAGTGAAAAATATGCATAAAACATACTCGTTATTTCCTCCATAATTGCCCCCGTCTTTCGGGACTGGAGCTTTTTCTTTCAATTCTGTTCCTCCATAATTGCCTCCATCTGTTGGAACTGGGACTTTTACTTGACGATGGATGTAAAACCTGTT
>BLSH010243481.1:4687-22089 GCA_018402905.1 Glandirana rugosa
CAGTAAAAAAGGTGTTCAAAAACTTTTTACACCTTTCTTTTACTTTTGTGTAAAAAAATTGTGTTTCAACAGGTAAATATTCTATAAAGATTGTGTATCGTACATGTATCGTTACCGCTACCTCATACCGCTATGGTGTACATACTGTGAAAATGTGTCGAACCGGTGTATGTCTCCGGGTTGTACGTCCCTCGTGGTAGTCCGTAAGATCCCCGTATTTATAGTTTAGATTAAACTGATGGATAATGATCTCAACTCGCTTGTGGACCTTCAAGCCCAAGACGACCAGGCAGGCTTGAAGCACTGTTTCAGGCCCAGGCCCAGGCCTGCCTTGGGCTTGCTAGGTCCGTGCGATCGTTCGGGTTCCGTCCGGACCCGGACCCGGACTTTGTCACGAAGTTCGGACGGACCAGCAGAACCCGAACTTCCAGGTGTTCGCTCAACTCTAGTAATAGGTAGTCAAATTAGATTTGATATTTATGCCCCTAGAATGCCTGATGGTGCTCCCTGCATGTTGGGCCTCTGTATGTGGCCAAGCTGTGTAAAAGTGTCATACATGTGGTATCGCCATACTCCATCGCCATTGCTATGTACATGCTATGTGTTAGAAATATCTTATAAATGGACAACTTTGTGTTAAAAAAATGTGTTTTCATTTTCTTTCCACATTTTTCAAAAACTTGTGGAAAAAATGACATGTTGAAAAGACTTGCTATGCCTCCTAGAATATACGTTGGGGTGTTTACTTTGCAAAATGGGGTAATTTTTTAGGCATTTCCATTGCCCTGGTGCTCCAGGACCTTCAAAAGTTCAAGAGGTAGTCAAGAAATGAGACGTGTAATTTATGCTCCCAGAATGCCTGATGGTGCTCCCTGCAGGTGTGGGCCTCTGTATGTGGCCAGGCTGTGTAAAGTCTCACACATGTGGTATTGCCATACTCAGGAGGAGGAGCAGAATGTGTTTTGTGGTGTAATTTGTGGTATGCATATGCTGGGTGTGAGAAATAAACTGTTAATATGACAATTGTGTGAAAAAAAAAGAAAAAAAAATCTTAATTTTGCAAAGAATTGCGGAAAAAATTACAACTTCAAAAAACTCACCATGCCTCTTACTAAATACTTTGGATAGTCTATTTCTAAAAAGGGGTAATTTGTTTTTTTTTTGTACTTTACGGGCATGTCAGGGTCTCAAGAAATGAGATAGGCCGTTAGTACATTGGGTGTAATCAATTTTCGCACCATAGTTTGTAGACTCTATAACTTTCACAAAGACCAAATAGTATCACTGATTTGGGTTATTTTTACCAAATATATGTAGCAGTATACATTTTATCCAAAATTTATGAAGAAAAAATTACTAATTTGCAAAATTTTATAACAAAAACTAAGAAAAATGCATTTTTTTTGACAAAATGTTTTCTCTTTTTTCATTTATAGTGCAAAAAATAAAAACCCAGGAGTGATTAAATACCACCAAAAGAAAGCTCTATTTGTGTGGAAAAAAAGGACATAAATTCATGTTGGTACAGTGTAGTATGAGTAATTGTCATTCAAATTGTGAGAGCACTGAAAGCTGAAAACTGGTCCGGTTGGGAAGGGGGTTTAAGTGCCCAGTGGTCAAGTGGTTAAGGAAGACCTCTACATGGAGTAACCACCAGGATTTGAGCAAGGAGATAACCTTTGTGTGTAAACTTCAGAAGAGCATCTACGGTTTTAAGCAATTTGCAAGGATGTGGAATGAGATGTGGAATGAGAAAGTGAATGAAGTGCTTACTAGAGAAGGACCCCTGTCTCTGCTCCGAGAATCAAGAAGACGGATTGATCTTTTCTATGTCGATGACATTCTAACATGTTTTTAACAAAAAGGGGATTACAATCAGTTCACAAGCTGAAAGAAAAAATTGAAATCAAAGAGCTAGGGAACATTAGCTACTATCTGGAAATCCAAATAGAGAGAGAAGATGGAAGTTATCTTCTCAACCAATCTCAGAAAATCTCCAAAATCTTGGAACAATTTCATATGTAAGATGCAAAGGAAGTGAAACCTCCTATGGAATTAGGCTATCAAAAGAGCAATGAAGCAGAAAACTTGCTACCCAACAATGATATGTGTGGCAGAGCAATCGGTAAGCTGCTATTTGTTGCCACTGTGATAAGACCAGACATAGCCTCAGCAGTGGGCATACTATGCTGGAAAGTCTCCCTGTCAGTGTGACTGGAACACAGTGAAGAGAGTGATGTAGCACCTCAAAGGAACAATTCAGATGACATTATGGTTACCAGCAACATCAAATCCAAAACTGGTCGGATATGTGCATGCTGATTGGGCCGGGGACTACACAGACCGCAAATCCACAAGTGGATTCATCTTCCAGTATGGGGAAGGAACCATAAGTTGGTCTACTTGAAAGCAGTTAACTGTCACTCAATCTTCAACTGAAGCAGAGTACATTGCAGCAGCATACACTTGTCAAGAAGCGATATGGATTTGTCAACTTTTTGTGGACATTGGGGTAGACATGTCAAAACCAATTTCCATTTTTGAAGACAACCAGGGATGTATAAAGCTTAAGAAAGGGTCAATGATAGGACCAAACACATCAACATCAAGTATCACCTACCAAGGGACAATCAAGAGCAAGGTGTTATTGACATTCAATACTGCCCATCAGAGGAGATAACTGATTCACTCACCAAACCTTTGTTGAAGCAACATCATAGTTATTTCCAGAAGAAGCTGAATGTAATTTGACAAGTACATGATGTTGCTTATAAACTGACAATACTGTATGCATTATACCTATCTATGCAGCAGGTGGCTCTGTAGTATTATAGTGTTATAGTGAGTATTCTATGATATAACAGGATGCATTGTCTATTTATGTTCAGTGTACTTGTTTGTGTTCTATTCCTGTCTACATGCTTTAAGATATGTTCTAATATCCTTCATGAAAGTAAATCCATCTCACTGCAAACAAGAAGCTTCTAACGCATGATTTCAGTACTCTGACAGCAATATATACATATACACATAAACACAAAACCACACTCGCAACACACTACACTGTTGTATTATTTTATTATCAAAAAAAATCAATGCATTTTACCATTTAATTTTAAAACAGAATTAGACTTTCAGAAAATAATATTTAGGGACAAATGTATAAAGCAATTAATGTGACATTCACCAAACATTCAGTGCAGATGAATTGTCCTGGTGCATGTGTTTTAAAGCAGAACTTCACTGGTGCCTGGTGTCAAATTGTGTCGCTGCCTATTTTTATCTCTCTTGCCACATCACTGTGTGCCTATGATTTTTCATTGAAGGCCATTGCGGCAAACACACTTCTTGTCTGCAGACACTACACTTCCTTCAAGACCCATTGACTGCCTTAGACCCTTCTTTTTGGCTACTGAAGGCATCATTCACAGCATCTTTGCCAATGTAATCTGGATTATAGGGAGTTTTCTGCAGACCCTTCCCTCTCCCTGTCCACTATAAAACTTGCAACACCATAAAACATGCAAGAAAATCCTCTGCAGCAGTTGGTATGCTAAGCAAACTTGTGTCTGTGCATCCCAGACTGTAAACACATGTTATAGCACAGTTTTTGAACCTGGATAAAATAAATACATAAAAAAGATCTGTATAACCCCCCCCCCCCCCCCACACACACACACACACACACACACCTCCCTGTGCACAGTTAAAGTGATTCTATAGACAATTTTTTTTAATTATTTTTTACAAATTACAAACATACAAGCCCAGATCCTCCTTTTCCAGTTCCCTCCTACCTCCTGGTTCCCCCCCATGAGTGCCCCCATAGCAAGCTGCTCCTTCCCCTCCTCTCTGGCTGTGATTGAGTTGACAGTAGTGGGATCCAATGGCTCCCGTTGTTGTGTCTGAGCCAATGAGCCAAGAGAGCCTCTGCTCTTGCGCACATCACTGGATCAAGTTCAGGCTCAAGTAAGTATGGGGGGGGGGGGTCTGGGGGGGAAGCTGGTTGCAGAAGGTTTCTTTACCTTAACCACTTCAATACTGGACACTTTTACCCCCTTCCTGCCCAGGCCAATTTTCAGCTTTCAGCGATGTCAAACTTTGAATGACAATTGCGCTGTTATGCAACACCCATTTGAAGTTTTTAGCATTTTTTTCACACAAATAGAGCTTTCTTTTGGTGTTATTTAATCACTGCTGTTTTTTTTATTTTTTGCTAAACAACTGAAAAAAGACTGAAAATTGTGAAAAAAAATGCATTTTTCTTTGTTCGTGTTATGACATTTTGCAAATAAATAATCTTTCTTCATACATTTAGGCCAAATGTATACTGATACATTTCTTTGGTGAAAATAACCCAAATCAGTGTATATTATTTAGTCTGTAGGAAAGTTATAGAGTCCACAAACTATGGTACTGTATATACAGGGTGGGCCATTTATATGGATAACCCTTCATAAAATGGGAATGGTTGGTGATATTAACTTCCTGTTTGTGGCACATTAGTATGTGAGGGGGGAAGCTTTTCAAGATGGGTGGTGACCATGGCGGCCATTTTGAAGTCGGCCATTTTGAATCCAACTTTTGTTTTTTCAATAGGAAGAGGGTCATGTGACACATCAAACTTATTGGGAATTTCACAAGAAAAACAATGGTGTGCTTGGTTTTAACGTAACTTTATTCTTCCATGAGTTATTTACAAGTTTCTGACCACTTATAAAATGTGTTCAATGTGCTGCCCATTGTGCTGGATTGTCAATGCAACCCTCTTCTCCCACTCTTCACACACTGATAGCAACACTGCAGGAGAAATGCTAGCACAGGCTTCCAGTATCCGTAGTTTCAGGTGCTGCACATCTCGTATCTTCAAAGCATATGGTTTTTTTATGGCTTTTATGGTCAGTAAAAACCAATACCGGGTGAGCTGCTCCTTCCAGGAGGTACCGCAATTCCTCCAAAGCCGACTTGATGGCCAGCAATTCCCTATCACCGACATCATAGTTCCAGCAAGATGGTGCACCACCACATTATGGGTGTCAGGTTCGAGCATTCCTAGATGAACAGTTTCCTGGAAAGTGGATTGGTCGTCGTGGGCCAGTTGAATGGCCCCCAAGGTCTCCCAATCTGACCCCCTTAGACTTTTGTCTTTGGGGTCATCTGAAGGCAATTGTCTATGCTGTGAAGATACGAGATATGCAGCACCTGAAACTACGGATACTGGAAGCCTGTGCTAGCATTTCTCCTGCGGTGTTGCTCTCAGTATGTGAAGAGTGGGAGAAGAGGGTTGCATTGACAATCCAACACAATGGGCAGCACATTGAACACATTTTATAAGTGGTCAGAAACTTGTAAATAACTCATGAATGAGTGGCAATGATCAGGGACACTGACTGGTGACTGTATTTTTTAAAATACTTTTTAAATTTTTTTTTACATTTTTCAAATATTGTTTTATTTTTTATTACATTTTTTCTTTTTTTAAAATTTTTAATTTTACATACTGTGACGAGAGCAATTCAGTGTTACCAAAGTAGCACTGTACTACTCTGGGGAGGTGATCAAGATTTTTTCTTACACACTATGATTGTTTATAACAGTGAATATCACTGATCACTGTTATAGGCAACCATTGTTACTGAATTAAATAGATTAATTCAGTTTGTATTGTTGTGATTGGCACACATCTAATTGCATGGTACAGATGGGCTCTGATTGACCCTGTCTGTACCATGTGATCACTGTGGCCAATCACAGTGATCAACACAATGGTACATAATGAATGGCATGAAAGGAAGCCATCCATTATTTATAATTGTAATGTGACCTGCTGTGATTAGTCACATGGTACCGGCAGCGGCCCAGTACAGTGATCTGTCATTCGCTGTGTCCTTTAGGACCACTTTGATTTTGGGACTCAGTGACTCCTCTGCATCGCATTGCAAATGCTGTGTTGCTTTCTATATGTACGTGCTTTGTTGTTTCTCAGTGACTACATCTGTTTTGCTGTGTTCCCTCTTTTATTAGGTAATTATGTATGCTGAATAACCACTTACATATACAGGAATAGTAAGGATTATGGAAGGTATCTCAGAGTAATGTTGAAAGCTGAACTTCAGGAAACCTGAACATTTCTTACTTGTGGTAGGGCTGCTTGTTTAGTCTAGGGCTGTGGTTCTCAACCTCAGTCCTCAAGCACTCCCAACGGGCCATGTTTTCAGGTTTTTCTTTACTTTGCACAGCTGCTTTAAATCAATATCAATGACATGGTATTGATACGAGCTATTTTTTCTAAGGGAAGTTTCCAAAACATAGCCAGTTGGGGTATTTGAGGACTGAGGTTGAGAATCACTGGTCTAGGGGATGGTAAAATAAATTTTACTTATTTGATCCTCTTATTCTCCAGAAGACACCCCTCCCCCATGCTCCAACAGTTGACTGTCCCTCAGCATTCTCAGTTCTAATGAGCCCTGCAACAGTCTTGATGATGTCAGAAGCCACTACACTGCTTAACATGGAGAAGAAGATGCTGGTCTTGTAATGCATAAGGTACCAGTAGGGACAGAGGATCGACTAGTAAATCTATTTTTCCATGTTACATACACCTAAGCAAGCACTCACGCTGCAAGGGGGGATTTCTAAATTTCCTGGAGTTCAGCTTTAATGCAGTGTGATCTGGACAGTAAACATATGTAACACATGACATTCAGTTTACTGTCTTATACTGTTTATACTGTGTAATCTGTGTATTAGCTAAGATAGCCATGATGATGAAAAATGTAAATCACTGTAGATGCAGGTTTTACTGCAGTAATGTGCTGGCTCCACCTGACTCTTCCCATTAGCCAGTGCACTGCAGGATGAAGAAAAGACTGAGAATGGGCATCGTGACCTCACTCCAGGTCTGAGGTAGAAATCACATTTATGGTTTAACTGCTTCTTGAGCATGCTATAGCTGAAAGATTGCTACAGTGAGGACGTCCAGTTCTGGGATGGTGTCCATGGATGTCCTCCCAAAACCACACCCCCACATGCCCCCTGTGGCTTGCATCTTGTGCTTTCTAGGATCACTGTGTCCTTTAGACACAGCTGATCAAAGACTGGGGTAAAGGGCCAATTACAACGACTCTTTACCATGTGATCAATGACAGCTTATTACCTGTAAACAAGCTGGTTATCAGCATTCCTTTCCTCATGCTCTGCCACAGAGTGAGGAGAGAAGAGCCGGTAACCAGCAAGTGTAACAGGGGACATGTACACAGTCTTGATGATGTCAGAAGGCATTACACTGCTTAGCATGGAGGAGAAGATGCTGGTCTTGTAATGCATAAGGTGCCAGTAGGGACAGAGGATCGACTAAGTAGATCTATTTTTCCAGGTTACATACACCTAAACAAGCACTCACGCTGCAAGGGGGGATTTCTAAATTTCCTGGAGTTCAGCTTTAATGCAGTGTGTTATGGACAGTAAACATATGTAACACACAACATTCAGTTAACTGTCTTATACTGTTTATACTGTGTAATCTGTGTATTAGCTAAGATAGCCATGATGATGAAAAATGTAAATCACTGTAGATGCAGGTTTTACTGCAGTAATGTGCTGGCTCCACCTGACTCTTCCCATTAGCCAGTGCACTGCAGGATGAAGAAAAGACTGAGAATGGGCATCGTGACCTCACTCCAGGTCTGAGGTAGAAATCACATTTATGGTTTAACTGCTTCTTGAGCATGCTATAGCTGAAAGATTGCTACAGTGAGGACGTCCAGTTCTGGGATGGTGTCCATGGATGTCCTCCCAAAACCACACCCCCACATGCCCCCTGTGGCTTGCATCTTGTGCTTTCTAGGATCACTGTGTCCTTTAGACACAGCTGATCAAAGACTGGGGTAAAGGGCCAATTACAACGACTCTTTACCATGTGATCAATGACAGCTTATTACCTGTAAACAAGCTGGTTATCAGCATTCCTTTCCTCATGCTCTGCCACAGAGTGAGGAGAGAAGAGCCGGTAACCAGCAAGTGTAACAGGGGACATGTACACAGTCTTGATGATGTCAGAAGGCATTACACTGCTTAGCATGGAGGAGAAGATGCTGGTCTTGTAATGCATAAGGTGCCAGTAGGGACAGAGGATCGACTAAGTAGATCTATTTTTCCAGGTTACATACACCTAAACAAGCACTCACGCTGCAAGGGGGGATTTCTAAATTTCCTGGAGTTCAGCTTTAATGCAGTGTGTTATGGACAGTAAACATATGTAACACACAACATTCAGTTAACTGTCTTATACTGTTTATACTGTGTAATCTGTGTATTAGCTAAGATAGCCATGATGATGAAAAATGTAAATCACTGTAGATGCAGGTTTTACTGCAGTAATGTGCTGGCTCCACCTGACTCTTCCCACTAGCCAGTGCACTGCAGGATGAAGAAAAGACTGAGAATGGGCATTGTGACCTCACTCCAGGTCTGAGGTAGAAATAACATTTATGGCTTAACTGCTTCTTGACCATGCTATAGCTGAAAGATTGCTACAGTGTGGATGTCCAGTTCTGGGAGGGTATCCATGGATGTCCTTCCAAAACTACACCTCCACATGCCCCCTGCGGCTTGCATCTTGTGCTTTCTAGGATCACTGTGTCCTTTAGACACAGCTGATCAAAGATTGGGGTAAAGGGCCAATTACAAGGTCTCTTTACCATGTGATCAATGTTATTACCTGTAAACAAGCTAGTTATCAGCATTCCTTTCCTCATGCACTGCCACAGAGTGAGGAGAGAAGAGCCGGTCCCAGCAAGTGTAACAGGGGACATGTACACAGATAATCAATGCAGCCCCAACAGTGCCCATCAGTGCTGCCTGTCAGTGCCCATCAGTGCAGTCTATCAGTGCCCATCAGAGCTGCCTATCAGTTCCGACTATCAATGTCCATCAGTGCCACCTATCAGTGTCCATCAGTGTCGCCTCTCAGTGCAGTCTCATCAATGCCTCCTCATCAATGCCCATCAGTGACGCCTCATCAGTGCTCAACAGTACCGCCTCATCAGTGCCAATCAGTTCAGCCTATCAGTGCCCATCAGTGGAGCCTCATCAGTGCACACCATTGAAGGAGAAAATTACTTATTTGCAAGTCTTTTATTTGCAAAATGTTATAACAGAAAAATGTTTGTTTTTTCAAAATTTTTGGTGTTTTTTCATTTGTTTAGAAAAAAATAAAAAAAAAACAGTGGTGATTAAATAACACCAAAATAAAGATCCATCAGTCTCAAAAAATTATATAAATGTCATGAGGATATAAAGTGCAGTGCTTAAAATTAATTTATAAGTGTCCACTTCTTATGTTAGAAATAACACATATAAAAAGTGTCCAAAGTGATAAAAATCAAAAGTATGAAAAAAATGTATACATATAAACCATATACAGTGCTACTTATAAAAAGTGTCCACTGTCCATACAACAAGCAATAGACGTCTTCCGGAGTGACGTCTGATGAGACAAAACTATTTGAGTTGCCGCTTGGAGCTTCTTTTTGTTTGCATGACTGTTGGGATCTTCATGCTTGAGGAGATTTTGATTTAAAATCTTGGGGAGACATCCATGTGTGGTGAGGTCGGTGTGGCTCCTCCTTGCTGGTGAGTGATACAGGCGCATAATCTCTGTAATTCTAGAACTCCCGTGATGTGAACTGTGGATGCCCGTATGGTCACGGTCTGCACTATAAATGGAAGGGATTAATGGAGTCCTGTGAGTGATCGCATTATCCATCATCTAGAGCAGGGATATGCAATTAGGGAACCTCCAGATGTTGCAGAACTACAAATCCCATGAGGCATAGCAAGACTCTGATAGCCACAAGCATTAAACCCAGAGGCAGAGGCATGATGGGACTTGTAGTTTTGCAACAGCTGGAGGTCCAGTAATTGCATATCCCTGGTCTAGAGGATACCGTACCTTTATTTCTCTGCTGGTGGCTTACCAGCTTCTGGTAAGCATATAAATAAACACAGTGGTGGATTTGTCACGGAATCTAGAACTCTGGCACTAATCACTTTGGAATTTAATCAGGCACCAGTCACTTTAAATGTTGTTTGGCATCGAATTATGTTCACTCATCCACTAACCAAAATATGCCCTAGTGTTATTTTATGTCCACATCGAGGACTTTTTCAACCCGGGCATTCTATTGCTTGTTATATGGACAGTGAACACTTTTTATGAGTAGCACTGTATATGGTTTATATGCACTGGACACTTTTATTCGTATAGTGTATACAATTTTTTCATTCTTTTGATTTTTATCACTTTGGACACTGTTTATATGTGTTAATTCTAACATAAGAAGTGGACACTTATAATTTAATTTTAAGTGCTGCACTTTATATCCTCATTTGTTACAATTATTTTGTCTAATGGTTGTGCTAGCAGCTGTAACTTATATATCCATTCAGTAAGTGCGGTATTCCTACATTTTCTATTTTTCAATATAAATTTCATATAGGTATAGTGTTGCACGACTTCGCAATTGTCATTCACAGCTGAAAGCAAAAAATTAGCCTGTGCAGCAAGGGGGTGAAAGTGACCAGTATTGAAGTTGTTAATCAATATGTCAATATATTTTAAAAATAAAAGTCCCCTTATTTTGGCCATGTATTTTCTGTCCACGCTAAGAATAACCTGTGGACCCTTTGTACAAGCTTCCTGTCGAAGTGTGTGCACTGTAGTGGCAGATGCATAACGGTTTAACTTGGTGACTATGCAAGAACAGTCCAGTGCACTGTTAGTTGGCATGGCTACCTTCAGTGCTACGCTGGGGTGTGCATAAAATGGTGACAACGCTGCAGCAGAACAGTGATTCAGAAGGGAGATATGTCTGGATAGACTTGGCTGATTTGATTTAAATAAAAGTAGATCATATATAAAAATAAATGAATAAAATATTTTAAAAAAACAGGGATTTAACTTTTAGATAACAACATGAGCAAAAACATATTTGGTGTCAAGTATTTGGGTTTAGGTACACTTGTTTAAATATATCTACAGGGAGGGGGCATGGCTTGGCGCATGGAGCAGGAGGACGTGTGACTCGATCGTTCCCGGTCCTAGCAGCGTTCACGGGACTGCACATCCTCCATTTCGCCTTCAAAACCCACCAAACTGTTCAGATGGGTAATGGGAAACCCAGGGAACAAAACAAGCCAGGCGGCAGCGGAACGAAAGGTGACCTGGGCTGCTTCTTCACTCGTTCCTCAGCGGCCTCTCAGCGCCAGCCGCATTCCAAGATGGCGCCGACGCCTTCCTCTCCTACACACTCGGAGCCTGTGGACACGTTACAGGTGAGACCCAGAGGTCGCTCTGCCTCACTCACGGACTTTGATGTCCCCATGCACCGCTCTCAAAGCCCCTCACTACACTCCCAATGTTCTGGGGATGGCTGGGACCTAGAATCCCAAATGCGTTTCCTGCATGGCTACCTACGCTCCCTGCCTACCAAATCTGACTTTGAACATTATGTGAAACGTATAGAGAAAACATACAGGCAAGAGATTTCAGAGCTCAAGAAGGATATAGGGGTTCATATGGAAGACATTGAGAACACTACAGAGGGGATCTGCACTGCACTACAAATCACATGAGGAAACGCTGAACACCCACACTGTAATGATTCAGCAGCTCATGTACCAGCAGGATGAAAATAGGAGCAGAAGGAACAATGTAAGGATCAGGGGCATCCCAGAGTCGGTGGAGCATAAAGACATCCCAAGTGCGGTAGCAGCCATATTAAACCAAATCCTGCAACTCCCAAAGGAATCCCCCATAGAATTAGACAGGGTCCACAGAACCTCGGGCCGCGGTCACCTGACCCTACTTTTGTACGGGACACTTTATGCAGAATTCACTTTTACAAGATTAAAGAACAGATAATGAGAGCTGCTAGCACGCAGGAGTTCATACTCTTTAACGATACTCCAATCATGCTCCTCCCTGATATATCTCGCCAAACACTGGCCATGCTGGCCATGCTACAGGAACGACAGATCAAATATCAGTGGAGATTCCCGTTCCAACTACGTGTACGCCACAAAGGTAAAAGTGTGGTTTTCCGCACCATGGGGGATCTACCCAATTTCCTCAGCACTCTGGAACTACCCCAGGTTACCCTACCCGACTGGCCCTTCCAACCTGCCATACCTGGCCTTCCATACCTCTCGCGATGGCAAAAACAAAGCAGGAAGCGGAATTCCAGGTCTTCTCTGCGAGTACCTCCAGATGATTGAGAGCCCTGCTCTCTCTAAGACTCTCTGTTCAGCACCCTGAAGAGCCTGGGTCGATCTGTTGATGTCCTAGGGGCCGTACCCCTCATCCCTGGATTTTCGGGAGTTATATCTGATTATGGTTTGCTGCTTTGACTGTTCTGACCCGTCATCACCCAGGGAGAGGATGAGCCCTACAGGCCTGCAACCCCCTGCCTGTTACCCCTCCTTTTGGTTCCTATGAGTTCCCACTGACCCTGTGATAATTAACAGTGGAGGATGCTAACTCGTTTGACTGTTCCCCATGTGTTCAACTTTTCATCTCTGTTTGTTCGTTCTGGTTTTTTTTTCTCCCCTTTTTTTCCCACTTTCCGTCTGGACGGCGATTATCCGAACGAAGAGCTGAAGGTCTATCCTTCACACTCATGTGGACACAGACTCTTTTTCTCATTTGCGTCTCGCACAGTTTCCCCCCCGTAGGTCGCGCAGTGTATGCCCATACACAGCGCAATGTACACACAAAGTTCTTTTTTTTTGTTTTTTGTAATACTTTACATATTATTGCTTGGTTCCAAGATCAGTTGCTGCCACCTAGTGGCCTGTTTTCATAACGCTGTTGAGTGGCCTTTCTTTTCTATGACTTTTACGCCATATTTTCCTACACTTCGTACTCGAAGGCCACCCCACTCATCTATTCGCTACTCTTTTCTATTCCTGCATATCTTCTTCTCTACTACTTTTTCCCTTTCCTATCCCTTTTTTCTGAGCATGCCTGCCAGTGACTGTGCTGTCCTAGAACTCACTTGCCTTCAAGATTTAATGATATGCTTTTTTTTTTTAGCCATGCAGTCACGTATGAACATCACCTTATCCTGCTACAATTGTAGGGGCTTCAATACGCCGGAGAAGAGAAGTCAGGTATTGTATCATTTTCATAAAGCCAGAACTAAAATCCTACTCCTCCAGGAGACACACTTTAGGGGTCACTAACATCCCACTTGGCAGAAACCGCTACTATCCTACATGGTACCATAGTATGAACCCACATGCTAAAACTAAAAGTGTCTCCATAGCATTCCACAATTCATTTCACCCCGAGGTAATGGACTCCCTGGTTGACCCTCTTGGGCGATTCCTCTTCCTTAAACTAAAATATCAAAACTATTTTCACAGTGGCAAATGTGTACGGAGCTAACCAAGACCAAGGCTCCTTCCTATCAGAGGTTACGGACAAATTGAGAGTTTTCGGGGGTCCTTGTTTCATTTTAGGAGGTGATCTCAACGTGGCCCTGTCATCATCGGTGGACACATCCTCTGGTGAGTCCTCTCCACACTATCACAAATTAAATGCCTCTTACACTCCCTACAAGTGGTGGATGTTTGGCGCATCCAACATCCCTTTGAAAGGGATTACACCTGCTACTCCGTGTCCCACAATTCTTACAGCCGTATACATTATTTTTTTATATCGCAAACAATGTTAGATCTGCCCATCAAGACATCTATAGGGAATAGTCTCTGGTCTGATCATAACCCCATCCACCTCCACTTAGACTACTTATTCAGGAAGCCGGGGAAGACGTCCTGGCGCCTGAATGACAATCTACTAAAAGACACTCCGTGCATAGCTGACATCAAACAGGCGATCCTGAATTTCTCCAAAGATCATGCCCATGACAATACCAGCCCCCTAGTTCAGTGGGAAACTTTAAAATGTATACTGAGAGGGATTTTTATACAACATGGTTCTCGCCTTAAAAAAGCCAGGACGGCCGACATTGCCCGCCTATTATCCACTATAACCTCACTAGAACACGTACACAAACAAACTCAAAACCCTGAAATATATGTGGAACTGTCCAATGCACGTCGCAATCTTTTGCGACTTTTAGACTCAAATTCCCTAATTGCTAGAGATAAGGCACGCAATTACCATTACTCCCTAGTGAATAAATGCGGACAACACCTGGCACGATTCTTACACCCGAGACCCCCGCGACACCCCATTCAATTCGTACACAACTCAAACCAACAGCCGATCCATAACCCCCAGGGTATCTCAAACACCTTTAGGCAATATTACTCTCAACTGTATAACCTCCACCACGCCTCACCCTCCTGACACGTTGTCCTCGCCACTAACTGACTACATTGAAGAGACAGCCCTCTCATTATATGCCGATGACCTCCTGGTGTATCTGCAGCAGCCACACACTTCCCTACCCTCATTATTGCAGGAATGTAAGCGGTTTGGGGAATTCAGTAATTTCAAACTAAATATGGCAAAAACCGAGGCTCTTAATATATCACTGCCAGCTGCTACTCTTACCCAGGTCCAGTCTAATTTTCCCTTTCAATGGGGTAATGGAAGCATCTCGTACCTAGGGATAAAACTTCCCACTAACTTAACACACTTATATACGCTGAACTATCTCCCACTATTGTCCCATATTAAGAGAGACTTGGAAACCTGGAAGACCACCCCCATGCCCTTGTTCGGCCGCATAAATACACTCAAAATGGATATTTTGCCCAAATTACTTTACCTTTTCCAAACAATCCCAATAACCATCCCCACACATTTTTTCAATTCACTACGCTCCATAGTCACCCGTTTCATTTGGCATAATGGCATGCCCCGAATTCGACATACTTTACTTACTTACCCCAAGATACAGGGTGGAGTAGGGTTACCAGACTTCAACCTCTACCACAAAGCGGCGATACTCGCTCGAATACTGGAATGGTTTCCCCGTCCCTTCCCTAAGGCATCCACCATGATAGAACAAGAACACGCGCCAACTGACCTACGTGCCTCCCTATGGGGATATGGAACAGAGGTCCAGAAATTCTCTTCCTCATCTCCCCTTACTATCGCGGCTCTGACCATGTGGTATAAAAGGAGACTCTTACCACTGATGTCTTCTGACCCCTCCCCTATTACTCCTCTTTTTGATCACCCTTCCCTACCCCAAGGGATGGGCTCCTCCAGACTAGGCCCCTTCACCCGCTCCAACTGGCCGTTAGCAAATTCCTTCGTACATCCAGTCTCTGGTAAGCCGAATGTCCCGGATGAGCAAGCTAACTGGCTCACAGCACTCCGGCTCTCCTCATTTTGCTCTACCCTATTCTCCTCTACTCAAACCCACAGACAACTGACGGAAATTGAGCGATTATGCTCTCTCAATGAAACGCCCAGACATTTACTCTCAACACTATATAAACTATTACAGACTCTAACTCACGATCAACTCCCACCATACACCAGGGGATGGTCCACTGATTTAGGGACAGACATTAATGTAGCAGACTGGCAAAAATCCTTCCATTTCACACATAAATCTTCCACATCTAGCTATGCTCAAGAGAAAATTTTTAAACTCCTCTCCAGGTGGTACAAGGACCCCCAGACTCTACATAGAATATTCCCGGATGCCTCCTCCACCTGTTGGAGATGTGAAGCCGCAGAAGGATCCTACCTGCATATTTGGTGGGATTGTCCTCTAATACAACCTCTTTGGTCACAGGTTTTCTCTGTACACAATGCTATATACAGTGAATCCCTTAAACCCACCCCGGAAGTAGCGCTTTTATCCATACTACCGGGTACCCTTGCCTCCCAAAAGAAGACACTCCTCCATTTCTTCTTGTCCGCAACACGACAACTAATCCCATTATTCTGGAAAACGACTACTACCCCCGCTCTCTCTCTGTGGGTCTCCACTGTGAATGATATAATGTGCATGGAGGAAATGCTGTCACTAGATAATGATACTTTTGATAAATTTAAAGTATTATGGCTCGTCTGGCAAGACTTCTCTTCTTCGGACACAATAAAACAGATGCGGTCTTGGAATCCACAGAGGACACTTGGCTCAGGTACCATCACTGGCATGGCAACCTAATGCTCGCTCCTTCTACTCTACACCTATTATCTCCCCGCGCTCTTCTCTCCCTCTCTCTCCCCCTTCTCTCCCCTCTATCCTTTGCTTTCCTCCTACCTCTCTTTCAGCCTTACCTTACTTACTTCTTCATACTTCAATCTTAAAATAAGATATCACTTACCTCTTTACTCATACTATTCATGGAATCAGAAATTGATGTAGCGTTAAATGTTATTTAAATATTTGATGTCAGTACATTGGTAGATACCACGCAGAAAGTGAGACTGTTAATATTCCTTTTGCATTTTATATTACTGTATCTACACTTCTATGGTCGGCCACAGGCCGCTTCCAGATGTATGCTGCATATGTTTTTGTTTACCCAATAAAAAACATATTTGACTCTAAATATATCTACAGTAGTCCCCTGTAGCTGTCATATTTTAGACGCATCAACTAATGCAATGGGATCATATTTTGTGTAGTTTGATGTAGACATTATTCTAAATAATATATTTTAAGTGTCTTTTCTTTAGCATAAGATTATCATCTACAGAAGTGAATGCAAATCTAAACTTGAGCTTCTACAAAAGATGTAAGATACTCTGCCTCCTTGACTATGAACATCATAAGGTGTGAATAATTAAAATATTTTTGCCACATACTTTTTTGAGGGTTTTTAATTTCCTCGTGACTTATTGATTCAAAAAAATGCACATTCTTTTTACAAACCCTGACAGGATACTTGCATTTATAATGAATTACCTTCTGGCAATGGTCTCAACAGGATTCTACTTTGCATATGAATTGCTTCTTACTCTGCCATAAGCAAAAAAATTGTTGCTCTAATGATCCTCAAAGGATTTACTGAATAATTTGGTTTGCACAACAAACAGGTCAACTCTGAAAAGTAGAAGAATTATAGCTGGTAATTGATATATACCTTTTAGCTCATGAAAATGAAAATAGACGTCTGCTTATTTGGAAAAATGGATGTTATACATACTTCCAAAAGGTATTTTGTCTGATGAGGCTATGCAAGATGAATTGGCAAAGTGAAAAGTTCCCTAACTAGTAGCATCCAATCATATTTCAGATTTCTGTAACTGAAGACTGGTAGCATTCTAACTAATTGGTTGCTATGGATATTGCATTTTGCACATTGCTTTTTCCCTTACCAAATAATCCTGAAAGTGGTACAGTGTTTTGATCATTAGAATAAAATTATTTAAATCTCTTCCTGCAATGGAATTATGGATGAATGTC
>BLSH010243481.1:47973-69095 GCA_018402905.1 Glandirana rugosa
ACTACTGTCAGAAGGTAAGTCGGTTAAAAACCCATACAAACCCTTTATTAGATTATAGATCCGGTGTGTACATCTGTAGTTACAAGCTCCTAAAACCCTACCCTCTCTACGTTAGTTTACACAACCTTAACCTTATGGAACAAGTAAAAGATAACTAATTGGACACTGTTTGACACGTGTCAGATGAAGTCGTCACACTAGAGAGGTAATAAAACCTTTTTGTTACTAAAATACCGTAAAATGTAATAGTCATCACAACTCGCTTGGGCCTGACATTGCAAGCCCAGGCATGGCTTGAAAACCCACAGGCACCGTGCCTGGCGAACCCGAACGATTTTTGAAATGTCCGGGTCCGGGTCCGTGCCACGGACACCCAAAAGTTCGGTACGGACCCGAACGTTACAGTCCGGGTTCGCTCAACACTACTGATAATGTAAAATGCCATAAAATCATTGTTTTTCCAAAATAATGGAGAGATCACACTGCTGAAGTAGACTGTGCACAGTTTGTCACAGGTTAATCAATAGAAAATGAACAAGGTATTCCAATTCCAACACATTTGATTGCATCTCTCCCATCCCAAAATCCTCGAACATTGATGTCTACATGTGTGGCCTAGATATTAGATTATTTCCCAAACATACCCAAAAATTGGCTGAATGGAAGACTGTCATCAAGTGTCTTAGTGCACCTTTAGATTACATATTCTGTAAATTGTATTTTACACTTAAATGTGCAAGGATTATTTGTGTTTTTAATGATTTTTGGGGCATATTTACGGTAGAAATCATTTTCAAAAAGGGTTCCCTGCAATAGATATACAGAAGGAAAATATGTAAAACAAAAATAAGTTCAGTCTAAGTCACAATGAAGGTATAAATGTACTGTTGCAGTGTAATGTTAGATAATAATACTCTGAGAAATATCCATTACCAGATGTAAATAATATTGTACACACTGTCCACTGTCCACTTGGGTGATGTGATCATATATATATATATATATATATATATATATATATATATATATATACACACACACACACACATGAAGGAAAGTGGGAGCTCTCCCTTGTGTCTGTTAAGTAACATTACTAACAGATTAAATTCCAAGAGACACAGATTTATATAATGGGGAGTAGGGTGTAGTATGTAACTTATAGGGGGGCCCCCCATATATATGCTCTTTAACTCCACTATAGCCTATATTACATTGGACATAATTTAGGCCTTATTATTATGATCCTCTGTTATCTATTGCTCACATTGTGACATATGAAAATACATCCACTTTTGGGAGCGGTGTATGGATTACTTAATCGCATCCGGAGGTGTCAGCGAGAAAGCTGTGTTAAGACCACAGATTGAGACTCTGAGATTATGTATATATTTTGTAGTAACGCTGAGGTATGTGCTTAGTGGTGTTGAGCTATACGCCCAGTAACAAATGATAAATGTTATTGATACATATGGTATTATTCATTCTAGTGTTTGACAATGACGTCATTTCCTGAAGAAGCGGGCTATTTCCCCCGCAACCTGCGTTGGAGAGTCATAACAAGTTGCTCATCCCCCACTGTTTTGGGGTTGGTGAGATAACACTAGGAAGAGCGGTACACTGTCCTTCTTCTAACATTGTATCACTATTATGTCATACATGTTTTTCCATGTCTTCTTGATTTTACCTTGTATAATAAACTTTTTTGATCATTTTATAGGATATATTGGTACCATTATAATCCTTTCCATTTAGTGGTTAGGGTTTTTTGTGCAGTCTATTTTTTATTAGTATTATTTTTTTTTTTTTCTTCTTAACACACAGTTGTTGTTTTTTCTTTCTGCAAGGAGAGAGAGAGAGAGAGAGATACAATATATCTCTGCCCTCTATTCACAGAGAGAGAAACACAGGGGCCGACTTCACAGCGACTTATCACTGTGATAGTCAATCAGAAGCCATCACAGCAATCAGATAACCCAGAACTGGGAGCTCCAGGAACCAAACGTTACTACGGGGCCCGGGGCTCCTGCTGAGACCCTGATCTCTGTGCTGGGAGTGCACTGTGTGGCGTGCTCCCAGCACAAAGACAGATATGCAGATATGCGACCCCACGGAAAAAAGGCCAGTCCAGTGAGGCCACATATCTGCATACTGTCGTCGTGAAGGGATTAACCTAGCTATTATTAACCTAGTTATTAACCTAGTTGTTATTTTATTAGCCATTTTCATTTAGGAATTATAAAAAGATAATAATATGATATAGATAATACTATACTGTATATACAGTACAGTATAATATCATAAATACAATAATTAAGATAGCACTCAGTTAATTAGATGATATTAAATGATCAGGAAAAAAGCACTGTTTACCAAAAATAAGTTTATTTTTTCAAGGATATAGATGGTGCTGAAATCATTTGATGGCAGTAAAACTGTGTAGGAGTTCATTTTCTATGATTAGATATAGTAAGACTCGTGAGATAACAAATCAGCTTTAATGTGATTGCCTGATTATCAGAGATTTTCTGTAGGAATTGTAGCCTATTCTGCATGCTTTCCTTGTATCTATTATATAATAATCATGTTACCTATGCCCATTTAATACTTCTTTTATCCTTTTTCTCTAAGTGTGTTAAATATATTCATATTCTTTAACATTACGTACATAATTAATTAAATAAAACGGCTATGTGGTTATTACCACATAGCCGTTTTATTTAATCAATTATGTACGGTGACTTTCATGTAGAATATCAATATACCACTATGGCCCACTGCATAGATAGCTGGGTATAGTCTATTGGTCTATGGGCATTATCCAGTTATGGTATATTGCTTATTTATTTAATCTATTAATTGGTAGAGTTGAGCGAACCCGAACTGTAAAGTTCGGGTTCGTACCGAACTTTGAGGTGTCCGGGACCCGGACCCGAACCCGAACCCGGACTTTTCAAAAAAAGTTTGGTTTTGGGGTTCTGGTATTTTATTCCACATGTTGAATAGCTGCCAAGGGCAGCCAATCAACAAGTGTTTCACTGGTTTGCCCTTAGAAGCCATCACAGCCATGCCTACTAATGGCATGGCTGTGATTGGCCAGTGCATCACGTGACCCAGCCTCTATATGGGGCTGGAGTCACTGTGCTGCATGTCATATGCTCTCAGGCAAGTTTAGGGAGAGGATGCTGCTGGCTCTGTGAGGGACAGATTGCAGATGTTATATAACATCTCATCCTGCATTACTGAACAATCTGATTGTGGACTAGGTAGAGATTACTAGTACTGCTGCTTTGAGGGACAGATTGCAGACCTCATCCTGCTGCACAGAATGATCTGACTGGACTAGGTAGAGTCTACTGCTTAGAGGGACAGATTATTGTTCTAAAACCATCTCCAAGTTCTATAGGGAAAGGTTCCAGCTGTTGCTTTAAGGGACAGATTATTGTTCTAAAATCATCTTCAAGTTCCATAGGGAAAGGTTCCAGCTGTTGCTTAGAGGGACAGATTATTGTTCTAAAACCATCTCCAAGTTCTATAGGGAAAGGTTCCAGCTGTTGCTTTAAGGGACAGATTATTGTTCTAAAATCATCTTCAAGTTCCATAGGGAAAGGTTCCAGCTGTTGCTTAGAGGGACAGATTATTGTTGTAAAATCATCTCCAAGTTCTATAGGGAAAGGTTCCAGCTGTTGCTTAGAGGGACAGATTATTGTTCTAAAATCATTTCCAAGTTCCATAGGGAAAGGTTCCAGCCGTTGCTTAGAGGGACAGATTATTGTTGTAAAATCATCTCCAAGTTCTATAGGGAAAGATTCCTGCTGTTGCTTTAAGGGACAGATTATTGTTTCTTGCACAAAATTAAAAAGTGCATCTACATTGCTGGTTTAAAAAAAAATATTCTAAAAACTACATTTGCGGCCAGCGGTGCATTTCTTGCACAAAAATAAAACAAATGTCTACATTGCTGGTTTAAAAAAAAAAACATTCTAAAAACGACATTTGCGGCCAGCGGTGCATTTCTTGCACAAAAATAAAAAAAAAACAGTGTTGGCTACCTCCTCCTCCTCCACCACCACCACTTCCACCTCCTCCTCAACCTCCAACTCCATATCCACCTCCATTTTTTTTTTTTATGTGATTTTAGGTTAAAAATTATTTTAAGTTATTTCCCTATCCCCATTTCTTTGTAGGGCACTTGCCTGACTCTTACCCCCATTTCCCTTCCTTTTGCAGACCTCTAGGACTTGCCAGGACTTTGTTACAGACATTTTTGTGCCTAAAAGTTCGGGTCCCCATTGATTTCAATGGGGTTCTGGGTCCGGGATAAAGTTCGGGTCAAGTTCAGTCCCGAACCCGGACTTTTTCCCGAAGTTCGGCCGAACCTGCCGAACTTCCAGGTGTTCGATCAACTCTATTAATTGGTATTGTGTTGATTTTCTTTTGCTTTTCAATTGCCCCTTTTTTTACCCAGTTATTGGACCCAACACCTCTTTTCCTATCAATTATGTATTGTGATATTTATGCAATATCTATATGTTTACCTGTTTAATCTCCTCCTCCTCTTCCCCTCTTCCCTTTTTCCTCCCTCTTTCCCCTCTCCCCCCTTCTTTCCCCCTTTTCCTTGCCTTTCCTTTCCCCCTCCTGCTTCTCCCTTCTGTTCTCTTTCCCTGTCTTTATTTACACTTTTTCTCTCCCTTGGGTTCCTCATCTATTATCCATCATGTCTTGACTGGCTGTGGCCTCGCACATCCATTTTGCTCTTGGCCCAGCATTGCCCTATCACCGCCTACCACCGGGGGCTGCCACCGTCCCAAGTGTGGACGATGTGCGTACCACCCTGCACGTGGGCTCCACCAGAGGGCGCCTGGGATGGCTGTTTACTCTGGCTTCCCATGGGCCCCTCTGTGTAGGAGCAAGCTTCTTATCTCTCCGGTCTTCCGTCCACCAAGACACATCCGCCAGCGGGGACTGATGCGTGATGTAGGGTTGCCACATCATCCCTTTAATCCAGGACACATATCGATTGCACAGGTTCTGTGGCTGATTAAGGTGGTAATTATACCCATTTGGTGCCTTAGCTGCATTAAATTAGCCTCAGAACCTGTGTAATTCATATGTGTCCTGGATTAAAGGGATGATGTGGCAACCCTAGCGTCATGTCATCCCGCCCATTGTGGGTGGGGCATCGCCATGCACCACTCTCCTGGGGGGGGCTGTCTGGCATCTGGCCATGCAGGGTTGATTGCTCACCTGCGGTCAGATGGCCGGCACACCCCCCCTGTTCTCGGATTGGCTACTGACAGGGATCATTTTCCCATATAAGCCAGGTTAGTACACTCCTGGCTCTTACCCAGCCCACTACATTGGAGACGTACTTTGCCTCTGGTTAACATCAGGTAATACATACCTTTTTGCTTATCGTGGACTCACATGCCCTGGATTTTTGGAAGCACTTTTTTTTTATTCATGGAGGCCTCCTTGTGGGGCTTCCATTTTTATGTTATGCTACTTGTTAAGTTGTTGATTATACATTCTAGCCACTCTATCCACCCCTTATTTGAGAGAGGGATACATGCTTAGCTGGATTACAATATGTACATATTGCTTCCTCTCAGAATACTTGGCATGTGTATGATGCAGTCCATGATACTTTAATACTCTTATTCTCAATCCCTGTTGCTGTACATATATATATATATATATATATATATATTGGTCTTATACTCCTTTTTATGCTGCAGACATATTGCGGCCAACCGGCATAGCCACAATGCATCCCCTGTGGTCGCACTGTTGCAACGCCCACTTCGGGACTACCTCTGGCACCCCTCACACTTGACCGCTATGGGCATTTAGCTGGGCCTCTCTGGGTGGGTTGGATGTGCTTTGCTTGTGCCATTCGATACATGTGTAAGTGTGCCTCACTCCTTGGGGAGTATATTTATGACTTACTGTATATTAACGTTTACTGCACATTGAACATTGTTGTCCATTTTTCAACATATCTTGTTTTACTTGCAGATAGGAATTACTATATCTAGTTCTCAATGTAATGCCCCCTGAAGAAGGATATAACTCTCAGACATGTCAGGATTTGCCCCTAGATTCCATTTAAATGTGGTTATACAGGCGTGCAACCTCTGCATATTGAGTACTGTTATTCCGTATTGTATTTTGGCACTCATGTATTGTCATTGTGTGTACAATATATATATATATATGTTTGTTTTATGCTTCTAGAAGAAAATTCTCTTATGACTTTTGGAACTTTTTTTTAATTACTAAGAACTACGGTAATAAAAATGCTTTATACATTTTCTGCCCTTAAAGTCCAGTGGATCCTTTATGAGGTCTCAGTTTTCATACTGATTCCTTTTAGTATTTTTCTACATTGTTGAAGGACGTTGGCAGAACTGTGTCTCTGGTTTTCCGTTGCACTCTCAATAATATTCAATACATATAACATGCAAGTTACAGACCACACTGGTATCAGAAAAGAACAAAAACCTCTAAGAAACAGAAACAGCGTTTTTCGTGATTTCCAATGATTCAGTATTTTTGCTAGAGCTTATTAGCTGCCTTAAACCACATTTGAACTCTATTCTGTCATGAAGAAGGACATAAAATCATAATGCATAAATGGAGTGAAAAGAGAGAAAAGGAAAAAAGAAAAGAAAAAAGGGGTAGTAAGATAAGAAAGAAACTGAAAGTTCATAGAGTGAGATTTCCGTTGGTTCAGGGTGGGTCCTTTTAAAAGTGCCACAGCTCCCACACTTTGTCGTGGGCTTCCAACTTATCCTGTATCCTTGCGGTCATTTTCTCCATTAATTCAACATCTTTGATCCTAGCGTATAAAATATCAGGGGAGGGGAGTGCTGTTTCCAGCTGAAGGAAAAATAAGCACCAAGCAGCTATAAGAATGTGTCTAAGTAGCTTCTTATTTGGTTTAGATAGTTTCAGGGTTGATAGGCCCAGTAGAAAAGACTTTGGTGTCATGGGTACAGATATTTCAAATAGGGAGTCAGCAGCTGCTGTACAGTACGCCAGAATGGAAGTATCAGGAGGCAACTCCAAAAAATATGTATCTTATGTATGTACCTTTTTCTCTATGACATCGCCAACTGCAGTCTGAGCTAGAGGGGTAGATAGCGTGGCGCATGTCTGGAGTTAAATACCAGAAATAAATAATCTTATATACATTCTCCTTGTGTAGCGTACAATAGGAGCTCTTAGCTGCTTGTGTTCAAATAATCCACCACTACTCTAGGGGTATTTCCTCACCCAGTGCACACCCCCACTGAAGCATATAAGCGTGTTTATCCTTAGCTGGTATGGAATGGACATTGAGTAGTTGCAAGTCTGGTGCTATAGTTAAGGCATAGTAATGAATTTGCAGATACCCATAGAACACCTGGCTAGGTAGATCAAACTTATCCCGGAGCTAATGGAATTGCAACAACTTGCAAGACCTAGGGTCCACCAAATGTCCACATTTTCCATTTTTTTTGAAAATCTTTGTGCAACCTGGCTGATACTTTTGGCTGAAGGTGTTGTCTGTATGTGTACAGCATCTGTCCATTATACAAGAAGAGTCAAATAAGAAATAGAGGTATGCCCTAGCATTGTGGGAAGGTTGCAGCGCATATACACCTATTTTCCCTGCATGTCCTAGCATTGCACAGTACAGTGCCTTGAAAAAGTATTTATATCCCTTGAAATTTTCCACATTTTGTCATGTTACAACCAAAAACATAAATTTATTTTAATGGGATTTTATGTGATAGACCAACACAAAGTGGCACATAATTGTGAAGTGGAAGGAAAATGATAAATGGTTTTCAAAATTGTTTACAAATAAATATCTCAAAAGTGTGGCATGCATTTGTATTTAGCCCCCCTGAGTAAATAATTTGTAGAACACCCTTTTGCTGCAATCACAGCTGCAAGTCTTTTTAGGTATGTCTCTTCCAGATTTGCACATCTAGAAAGTGACATGTTTACCCATTCTTCTTTGCAAAAAAAAGTCTTCCAACAGATTCTCAATTGGATTTAGGTCTGGACTTTGACTGGGCCATTCTAACACATGGATATGCTTTTATCTAAACCATTCCATTGTAGCTCTGGCTGTATGTTTAGGGTTTTAGTCATGCTGGAAAGGGAACCTCTGCCCCAGTCTCAAGTCTTTTGCAGACTCTAACAGGTTTTCTTCTAAGATTGTCCTGTATTTGGCGCCATCCATCCTCCCATCAACTCTGACCAGCTTCCCTGTCCCTGCTGAAGAAAAGCATCCCCATAACATGATGCCACTACTGTGTTTCACGGTGGAGATGGTGTGTTCAGAGTTATGCGCAGTTTTAGTTTTCCATCACACATAGCATTTTGCTTTTAGGCCAAAACATTACATTTTGGTCTCATCTGACCAGAGCACCTTATTTCACATATTTGCTGTGCCCCCCACATGGCTTCTCGCAAACTGCATACGGGACTTCTTATGGCCTTCTTTCAACAATGGCTTTCTTCTTGCCACTGTTCCATATACAGTAAGCCAGATTTGTGGAGTGCACGACTAATAGTTGTCCTGTGGACAGATTCTCTCACCTGAGCTGTGGATCTCTGCAGCTCCTCCAGAGCTACTATGGGCCTCTTGGATACTTTTCTGATTAATGCTCTCCTTGCTCAGCCTGTCAGTTTAGGTGGATGGCCATGTCTTCGTAGGTTTGCAGTTGTTGCGGTTGCGCAGTGACTTCCCGAGAGACTGTTTGTTTGGCATCCTCTTACTATGGCATCTGATATTTAAGAGCGGGTTGGCTACATGGATCCGATCCCGCTGATGAAGTCCCGTCTACAAACGTAACATGTACGGGGGGAGGAGTCCCGTATAATGTCACCCACGGCCATCTTTGCGTTTAGAAATGCCAACTTGTACTTGATGCTTGCACTTGGCTTAAGTGCTTTTTATGTGAGTGGAATTTAAAACATTTTTTGATTAAATTTTGCATACAGAGAGCATTCGATTTTTGTATTCTTTTACATATGCTCTGTGGAAAATGTCAACATATTTATCCGGGAGCTGGGGGTCCATACCTCAGGAGTTCTGTGTGACCTTCTTAGGTCGAATCTATGAGGTGAGAGGCTAGTGCTTTCTGTGGTGGAAGGGCTGGAATCACCTTTACACTGTGTGTTGGATGTCTAGCACCCATTTCACGGAGGTTGCTTCCTGGCTCATCGGAAAATACTCATAGACATAAGGATAGTACTTTTAGATGGTGCTGCACTGTTTTATTGATTTAGGTTTGCAGTTGTGCCATACTCTTTCCATTTTTGGATGATGGATTGAACAATCTTCCATGAGATATTTAAAGCTTGGTATATTTTTTTATAATCTAATCCTGCTTTAAACTTCTCCCCAACTTTATCCCTGACCTGTCTGGTGTGTTTCTTGGCCTTCATGACTCAGTTTGTTCACTAAGGTTCTCTAACAAACCTCTGAGGACTTCACAGAACAGCTGTTTTATACTGAGATTTAATTACTCACAGGTATCACAATAAAAGGGGGCCGAATATAAATGCATGCCACACTTTTCAGATACTTATTTGTAAAAAAAAAAAAATTGGAAAGCCATTTATCTTTTTCCTTCCACTTCACAATTATGTGCCACTTTGTGTTGGTCTATCACATAAAATCCCGATAAAATACATTTACAATTTTGGCTGTAAATTTAAGGTGTGTAGTATAATGTTACTTTTTTTGAGCCTAAAAGATATCTTGGATAAAATAGATGAGGCATTGTAATTTACTGTATTATGAAAGCACTCATGGACAAATCATTCATCATCATAACCATGTATTGTCTATAGGTAATAAAAGAATACACATTTATATATAAACGTCTTAAATGCAACAAATGTAAAAAATATAGCTATCAACATCACAACAAACTCATAATTCATTTTGTTCAGGCTATGTTTTCCAGCTTCTCCTCCTCGTGGCAACTATTGCAAATTATTTGTTTATTTATTTAACTTTTGTGAAATTGAGGGCTTCAATATAGGAATGTTAACATCCAAATTTTTCTGGATCTGTAGAAATTCAAGTACACAAAAAAAATTAATTTCCCCTGGGTTGTATCAGCTTTTAGACAGATTGATTTGAGGTCACTTTGAAATTACTACAAATCTTGGCTGTCACACACACTGATGCTAAAGAAAAGGTTTATGTGGCAAACAGAAGCAGCCTATAAATTATTAACAATATATTGTCTCAGGTGGTAAACAGAATGAATGCAAAAAAAATGTTCTGAGGAGAGCAGCTTCAAATCTGTGCACCTTTAGTTTTACATGTGCCGAGTTAGTAAAAAGAAATTTGAATTCACTTGTTAAGACAAATATATTGTTTTTTTAGATATATTTTCTTTACTATATTAATATTATGATAAATATTACAATATTTTTTTTATTCATTTTTAATTAGACACATATAAAATAGCTCGTGTTTCAAATATTTCATGTTTGCTCTTGCAATTAGCAGATAGAGCTGTATGCATTTTTATACTCTGTGAAGGTTTAGATAGCAGCTATTGTGCCAGTAAGATATCTGAATGAAAAAAACAAAGTAGAGATAGATCCCTCCCTCACTCTTAGGGATTGATTTAATACATGTAAATGGGTCATTCACTTTGGAAGGGAAGTTGCACTTTGCTTGCGAAATTTCCCCAGATATTAGTGAATGAGGTGAGGTTCTGCTGACTTCCATCATCCCATAACATGCAAGTAAAAATGTGTTTTTTTATATTTTCATTGCACATGATTTGATTTTCAATGCAACAAGAAATTTCAGGAATTATGTAAATAAAAAACCTGATTAAAGCTCAAACCGGGAAGGTTTTGTTTTTGCTATTTTTGTTTGTTTTAAAACCTGCAACCTTTTACCAAAATAAACCTGGCAACCAGACAGATTTTAAGAAATTTTTGCCTACAAACTGCCTTCTTCCCAGGAAAGGTGATCCACACTAGCTAATCGCCCACACGTGGTGGAGTTCAGCAAGGCAACTTTCCAAGATGGAGGAAATGTTGAAGGCTGTGCTGCAAGCCAATGCAGCCCAACCGAAAGGTCGCAGAGGCTGCTGCAGCACAACAGGCAGCTCAGCAGAAGGCAACTCGGCATGCCATTGCAGCTCAGCAGGAAACCAACCTCCGGGTCGCAGAGGCCACTGCAGCTCAGTGGGAGGAAATTCGCCAGGCTTTTGCAGCACAACAGGAGATGAACCGACAGTTTACGGAGGCCCTGCTGGTGTTAGGGGCCGGCACCTCGCGTGACAGTGGAACCAAAGTTGGTACACGCTTCTCACCACATGCAGATGATGACACCTGTGGATGACATGGCAGCGTACCTCATGACCTTTGAAAGAGTCGCTCTTCAAGAAGGATGACCAAAAGAACAGTGGGCGGGACTGTTAGCATTTTTGTCCGACAAACCCCAAAAAGCCTATTTTGATCTGGAACTAGATAAGGTCCCCATCACCCTATTTTCATAGTCTCCTTGTTCCACATCCCATTATTGAAGTGCCATTTCATCAATTTGTCATGGATCTCATGGGACCAGTAGTAAAATCTGCCTGGGGACACCAGCACATCCTGGTGATCCTGGACTATGCGACCCGCTATCCTGAAGTCATACCCTTGCAGAACACCTCCGCTAAGGCTATCACCAAGGAGCTGGTCCAGGTGTTTAGTCAGGTGGGGATACCTAAAGAGATCTTGACAGAGTTGTACAAAATTTCACATCTCCATATCTCTGTTTACCACCCCCAAACTGATGGTCTGGTGGAATCATTTAACAAGACCCTCAAGAGTATGTTAAAAAAGGTGGTGGATAAAGAAGGGGCGAAATTGGGATTTTTTTGTTGCCGTACCTCATGTTTGCCATATGAGAGGTTCCGCAAGGCATCTACGGGGTATTCCCCCTTTGAACTCTTGTATGGCAGACATCCCAGGGGCTGCTAGATGTCGTAAAAGAGACGTGGGAAGGAGAGGCCACCCTAGAAGTGTCATAGAGCAAGTCTCCTTGATGCCAGACTGAATCGTAGCTGTTCTGCCCCTTTTACGAGAGCATATGGAGCAAGCTCAGGAGGCCCAGAGAGGGGTTTATAATTGGGGTGCCAAAAACCAGACTTTGAACCCCGGAGACAGAGTGCTGGTGCTAGTCCCCATGGTTGAAAGCAAATTTCTGGCAAAGTGGCAGGATCCCTTTGAGGTTAGGGAAAGAGTAGGGGAAGTGAACTACAAAATTTACCAGCCAGGAAAAAGGAAACGGAGCAGATTTACCACGTTAACCTCTTAAAACCATTGAAGGACAGGGAGAGTTTGTTGGCAGTGCCCACTCCCCAAAAGGACAGGCTACCCCTGACCCATAACTGAGTCCTTGTCATTGATGCAACAAAATGACGTAAAGGAATTTGTAAGTAAAAATAGAGACTTTTTCTCTCCCCCAGACAGACAACCGTAATACAACATGAAATAGTTACTGAGCCAGGGGTCCGCGTAAATGTAAAACCCTACCGGATACCTGAGGCTAGACGGGAGGTGGCAAAGGAAATAAAAAACATGTTGGAGTTGGACATGATATAGGAGTTCTACAGTGCCTGGTAGAGCCTCATAGTGCTGGTCCCAAAGCCTGATGGCACTATCAGGTTCTGTAACAATTTCAGGAAGCTGAATAACATGTCTAAGTTTGACACATACCTGATGCCATGGATAGACAAACTTGTGGACAGGTTGGGAGCTGCCCGGTACATAATAACCCTAGACCTAACTAAGGGCTACTGGCAGATACCCCTAACAGAGTCAGCCAAGGAGAAAATGGCCTTTTCTACTCCCAAGGGCTCCTTTTAGTACAAAATAATACCGTTTGGTCTGCAAGTGGCTCCTGCATCATTCCAGAGGATGATGGACAAGACGTTGAGGCCACACTGCCCCTATACAGCCACCTACTTGTATGATGTGGTCACCCACAGTCCTGATTGGGAATCCCATTTGCACCGAGTGCAAGTGGTTGTGGATTCCCTCAGGAAAGCAGGGCTCACAGCCAACCCCAAAAAGTGTGCCATCGGTCTTGAAGCGGCCAGATTCCTTGACCACATTATTGGACGGGGACTCGTTAAACCACAGACCAACACAATAGAGGTGATTCTGAAAAAATGGTCCCAACTCTGAACTAAAAAGCAGGTACGTGTGTTCCTGGGGATCACAGGGTACTGTAGGCGCTTCATACCAGACTTTGCCGCCATCTCCGTTCCCCTGACAGGCCTGGGGAAGAGGGTGGGTTATGGTAAAGTGGAGTCCGGAAGCCGAGAATGCATTCCAGAAGCTAAAGGTAAAAGTACAACCGGTGCGTGTGACCCTGGACTTCACCAAAGAATTTGTGGTGCAGACCAACGCCTCTGATTTGGGTCTAAGGGCGGTACTGTCCCAGATCAGAGACTGGGAGGAGCACCCGGTTGTATACCTAAGATGGAAACTGAACCGGCACGAGAAGAATTATGCTATAGTCGAAAAGGAGTGTCTTGCAATTAAATGGGCTCTGGAAAGCCTGAAGTATTATCTGTTGGGCAGGCCGACCATGGTCACCGACCATGTCCCCCTGTAGTGGATGTGCAATAACAGGGAAAAGAATAGTCGGATGACAAGTTGGTTTTTGGCCCTACAGCCCTAGAAGGTCAGTGGAACATAGGGTGGGAAAGCTGCAAAACAATGCAGATGGCATCACCTGGGTCCACTGTATGGGTGTAACAATTGCTCAGCCACAGGGGCTTGAGCAGAGGGGGGGATATGTGACGTTATGTAAGGTGCAATAGTGGATGGGTGTTATTTGTCACCTCGCATGCCTTCACTTGGAGTGGACTGTCGAGAGTCCGAGCCGGGTTTTGCCAGCCACCATGGCAGGGCTGGTTCCAGCCCAGAGTTTCTGGTCCCTCCAGATCCCTCTCCAGCTGCATATAACGACCAGGAAGAGATCTGACAGGAGCTCACCCTGGTACTCAGTAAGCTAGACTGAGGGAGCTAAGAGCGTGAGTTTGGTTGCTCTAAAGACTGCAAAAAGGTAAAGGTTTGCATTTGTTTGTTCGAAGGTATCAGGGACAAGCCCAACATCGTATAGAGAGGTATCCTGTCTGTATTAGTTTAGCACCAGTCGGCAAGGTTTTGTTTTTGCTATTTTTGTTTGTTTTAAAACCTGAAACCTTTTACCAAAATAAACCTTGCAACCAGCCAGATTTTAAGAAAGTTTTGCCTACAAGCTGCCTTCTTCCCAGGAAAGGTGATCCACATGAGATAATCGCCCACAACATACAAATGCAAAATTGGTACCACAAAACATACAAGTTTAAAACTCAAATCCACCTCTCATACTCCCTAAGAAAATTGTCATCCTTTGTGCCTAAATATTAGGACTAACGTCCATATCAGTATAGACAATGTAATCTCTCAGTGTTTCAAAAATGAGTATACCTGAGGAATAAAATATTATGTGTAAACCATGGGACCTTTAAGATTGGACATTCAGCTTAAAAAGCGATCTCATAGTAGGTAATTGCATATTTCAGAGGCGTTGACTCAGAGCCAGTTTAATCACAGTTCCTTGCCACTAGAGGTGGACACACGTTTCATTCCTGTTTGTAATCCACAATATAGGGTGCTGTAAACCAGACTTTGTATACAAACCCAAAGAGGTCTATGGTGGTCCAGAGGAGGTACTTCCCAGCCCGGTTATAGAGTTGTAGTCCTTCACCGGGATATTTCACCACATTGGTTACTTCCCAGGGACCTCTCTCACACCACATATTCAAAGCCAGCTCTCTAAAGGGACCATAGCTATATAGTGTCAGTTGGTACTGTTGGAGTGTTCAGTAATGAAGAGATTAAATCAGGCTCATGGAATCTCACATAGTTTATAAATATGCACATATCTCTTAAAGAAGTACTTATCAACTCCTTTTGATCAGGAACATTCGTTCAGTCTTCAGTCCAATATTTCCATATAGAAAGATCCCAGCGCCAAAGGTATCATTATTCCTCCATAAATCGGGAGTAGGGGATGCATTGGTTACCTGCCTGACCGATTTTGCCGATCACCGCTGTCTGCGTTAGAGGCTAGTGGGGAACTCCAAACATGAAAGTTCACCGCATTCACTAACCTCTTGGGAAAATTCCCTTGCAGAGTGCAACTCCCTTGCAGAGCAAATAGCCTATTCAACTTTAGTAAATCAACCCCTGAATGTAGACAGTAACATCCTAATTTGCCATCTAAGAGAGACATCCACAATGAAAAAAAGCAGTCCTGGGTTTTTAATTGGTTTTGTAAGCTGAGAATCATCGATGCTGCTTGAAAAATGTTCACTGGTTGAAAAATACTTTATACAGATTTTAGAAAATATATAAAAGATCAGTTTATACATGTGTAAATGTTAAGAATGTAAAATATAACTGACCAAGAACCACCACAACATCCCTTCATATAAGGCTCCATTCACACCTAGGCGATTTGAAACGTGGGCAGAATTCCACATTAGCGAGAAAATGGGGGGCACATTTGCGATGCCATTATTTCTCAATAGCACCCCAAATGCGGACAGATTTTGCTGCAATTGTTGGAAGGAAAGAATTAGCAGATAGGAGTGGGTTCACCTGAAGTGTACCCACCTCTCTCGGGTGAAGACAATGAACATGGAAAGTAGGACCGCATGGGACATATGGTATGGAGGGGTTTGTCAATAGCAAGTTTAAGTTAGCAGATGTTTGGAGATGGAGACAACAGGCCCATGTGTGAGTGAATTTGGAAGGGGTATCATGGGCTATATAGATAAGCTCTTCCATTTCTGTGACCTTCTGAATACATTTAAACCAGTCAGTGAGTGTTGGGGGCTCCGTGGAGCCCCATCTTGCCAATATGCACATTCTAGCTGCATTACCAATATGTATTGCAAGAGATTTGTAGTATGCCTTTTTTAGAGTTTGAGGAACTGTACTGGATGAAGTCTAAGGTGTAAGTGGTTATCTGGGTAGGGATGGCATGGACTTCCTTCCAAAAAGGGTGCAGAGTGGGGCAGCACCACCAAATATGCAGAAAGGTACCCAGCCTACTACTACATGTACCACACTACACATCTTCCCATCCATGTGTGAGGCTAGGGTATAATAGCTCAAAAGGGAAACTTTATCAAAAAAAGTGTTTGGCAGAAATACAGTGGCCAAAGGTCACGCAGAAAGGATGTGGACATTACTGGTGGAAAGTCAGGGTTTTATTGAAGAGGGGTTAAGTCTGTATGGTAGGGCCATTGAGTGGATGATCTTTATAAGTGGATGTTTTGTGCAGTCAGCCATGGAGTCATGTGTAGGGGTATTGGAACAAAGGTATTTTAAAGCTTGACCCAGGCTTTTGTCTGGACATGCACATTCCCCTACACTATTCTGGTTAACTGGTAACCCCAGTAGTAGCACAATATATCAGCGAGTCCAATCCTTCCATTCAGTTTCGGTAGAGTTAAGAGTTCTTAACTTATTCAGGGGTGTTTGGATCCCCAAAGTAAGATAGTGGAAGCTTTTCGGTAGGAGGAGAAAAATGCTTGGGGCAAATTGATTGGGACTGTCCATTAAAGCGGAGTCCTGGCCAAAATATGACTTTTTAGATAAAAATACCACTAAAAATGTCATGTCTCATGCAATGTAACCGGTATGCTGATAACTATGCCCAGCTTTCTATTTGTGCAGCATTGTTTCCTTACTTTGTGAAGTTCCTGCACAGCACAACCATCTCTAGAGTGGACATCTGAAGCCGCAGTGTCCTTCTTCCTGGATTCCATGCATGCTGGCTACCCAACATGCACCTGCCAATCTCATGCATGTGCAGTGCAGTGCAATCTTGGTCAGCTTGACATGGCACAGCTCAAGTAACATTTAACATTTGCTTCTATGGAAAATCTTGGTTGGCTTGATATGGCACTGGAGCAGTGCCATGCCAAGCTGACCAAGATACTCCATAGATGCCAATGTTAAATGTTACTGGAGCCATGCCATGGCAAGCTGACCAAGATTTTCCATAGACACCAATGTTAAATGTTACAGGAGCAGTGCCATGTCAAGGTGACCAAGATCTCCCAGGAGCCAATGCAAAACCAGAAATGACGTGGCCCCTAAAGGAGGAAGTAATATTAGATATAGACATAAATTCATTTTAAGGATGCACATTAGTGCTGCATGGTGAGAAGTGAAAAATGTGGGTGGAACTCCACTTTAAGCACTTTAAGTAGAGCAGTAATGGTAGGATATTAATTATTAATATGGCTGCTCTACCAAACCAGGAAAAGAGACATTGATTCCAAGTCTGAAAGTCCCATTGCAAGTCTCAGAGGGTAGGTTGTAATAGGTATGTTGGGAGCTGAATACCTAGATACAGAATGGTATCCTATTTCCATATAAATTGAAAATTGGATTGACAGTAGTCCACGGTTTCTCATGGTAGGGAGATGTTCAAAGCCTAAGATTTTGAGTAGTTGATCTAGAGGTAAGAAATAGTGTTGAAATGAGCAAAGTCTCTAAGGAGGTTTGGGATTGTAATTTGAGGGTTAGGTAAAAAGAGCAATATATCACCCGTGAAGGCTGCAAATTTAAAGTAGAACTAGAGAGGCAGTGAAGGAGGGGTTCTAGCATCAGCACAAATAGGATCAGAGATGGGGGGCAACTCTGTTTAGTCCCTTTGGAGATTGGGAAAGCATTTGATAGGTGGCCATTAACACAAACTTTTGCCGTTGGGGTAAAGTATAAGAAAAGAATAAAATGTAGCATATGTTCTCGGATGCCTATAGCCTTCAGCATTGCTTTTATATAGTCCCAGGCCACTCTATTAAATTCCTACCAAAACATCTAAAGAAAGGAAAAACCTGGTTGTTTGGAGAAGGTAAGCCAGTGATGTAAATTTAGGGCCTTAATAGTATTGTCCCTGGCTTCTCTGCCAGGGATGAAGCCAACCTGGTACTTTGTGATAAGATAAGAAAGTAGCGGAAACGGGTGGTTTGTTATGTTCTTTGGAAAGAGTTTGAGGTCAACATTATGGAGTGAGATGAGTCAATAGTTAGTTATGAGGGATGGGTCCTTTCCCAGTTTTGGTATCACTGTAATGTGCACTTCTATGAGACTATGTAATTGAGGGGTATGGGAGGTTAAGGAATTGTAGGAGGCCAAATAGGGTGAAGTGAGGACATCTGTGAAGGTCTTCACATAGGCGTTCAAGATTCATAGCTTCCGACGTTATAAATTTAGGGCAATACTAATGCAGAAAGTCCACGATGAGGCCTATGATCTGGGGACTATTGTGTCTCTGATTGTGGTGATAAACTGTATACTAGATAAAGTGATTTGCAATGTCTTCATTGGATACTGGTGAGCAAGTGTCTCAAATATTGTGCACCGACATGGCTGTCCTTGTATTGCAGTGCTCTAGCTAGGAGTTATCAACACTTATTCCCTTGCTCATAGAGCAGTTTCTGTTTGGAGGACAAATTTCTATTCTATGGCTTCAAGGAGTAACAATTTGGTTTGGAGTAGCTCTTGGAGTAGCTCTTGAGGGTTTGGGTGGTGTTGGACTTTTTATGCGCTGGTTCAGGGGTTTTTACTTGGGCAAGCAGTTCCTTAATGCGGACTTGATTCACCTTCTTTCTTTTGGCTGCAATGGAGATTAATGTCCCCCTAATGACAGATTTGTGTGCCTCCCATTGTAATAGAGGGGGCATCTGGGGTGTTATTTTTGAGAAAGTGTATATGAAGAAGTGTGCAAAGTTCAGCCTCCCTAGTTTGTTCAGCTAGTAAGGAGTAGAGTTGAGCGGACACCTGGATGTTCGGGTTCGGCAGTTCGGCCAAATTTCGCAAAAAAGTTAGGGTTCGGTACCGAACTTGACCCCGAACCCCATTGAAGTCAATGAGGACCCAAACTTTTCGACAGAAAAATGGCTGTAAAAAAGTCCTGGAAAGTGCTAGAGGGCTGCAAAGGGAAGTAAAATGGGGGTAAGAGTAGGACAAGTGCCCTACAAAAAAAATGTGGATAGGGAAAATAACTTAAAATCAAATTTAAAAAAAAATAAAAATGGGAAGGGGGGTGGATGTGGAGTAGGAGCCTAGAGGTTGAATAGGCTGTGGCCGTGGCAGTGTAAGTGGAAGTGGCGGTGGTGGAGGAGGAGGTAGCCAGGAGCAGCAGGAACCTCTCCCTATAGAACTTGATACTTATATGGGACAGGGTGCATATATATAACTTCAACAGGAGTATTGGTTTATTCTAAGGGGTAGGAAAATCAATAAAGATGAGCAGGCATGTAAGGGGTTTTATTCTTGGATTACAGTACATGTTAGTTGTTGGTTCATGGGTGGTACCATGTAGAGTTGATCTAACCTCTGGAAGTTTGGGTTCTGCAGGTTCGGCCATACTTCGGGAAAAAGTCCCGGTTCGGGACTTGACCCGAACTTTGTCCCGGACCCCGAACCCCATTGAAATCAATGGGGACCCGAACTTTTAGGCACAAAAATGGCTGTAACAAAGTCCTGGCAAGTCCTAGAGGTCTGCAAAAGGAAGTAAAATGGAGGTAAGAGTCGGACAAGTGCCCTACAAAGAAATGGGGATAGGGAAATAACTTAAAATAATTTTTAAGCTAAAATCACATAAAAAAATCAAATATGGAGGTGGATGTGGAGTTGGAGGAGGAGGAGGTAGCCAACACTGTTTTTTTTGTGCAAGAAATGCACCGCTGGACGCAAATGTCGTTTTTAGATTTTTTTTTTAAACCAGCAATGTAGATGCACTATTTAATTTTGTGCAAGAAACAATAATCTGTCCCTTACAGCACCAGCAGGAACCTCTCCCTATAGAACTAGGAGGTGATTATAGAACAATAATCTGTCCCTTACAGCAACAGCAGGAACCTGACCCTATAGCAGTAGGCGATGATTTTAGAACAATAATCTGTCCCTTACAGCAACAGCAGGAACCTGACCCTATAGCAGTAGGTGATGATTTTAGAACAATAATCTGTCCCTTACAGGAGCAGCAGGAACCTGACCCTATAGCAGTAGGCAATGATTTTAGAACAAAATTCTGTCCCTTACAGGAGCAGCAGAAACCTCTCCCTAAAGAACAGGGAGACGATTTTAGAACAATAATCTGTCCTTTACAGCACCAGTAGGAACCTCTCCCTATAGAATTAGGAGATGATTATAGAACAATAACCTGTCCCTTACAGCAACAGCAGGAACCTGACCCTATAGCAGTAGGCGATAATTTTAGAACAATAATCTGTCCCTTACAGCAACAGCAGGAACCTGACCCTATAGAACTAGGAGATGATTTGAGAACAGTAATCTGTCCCTCAAAGCAGTAGACTACCTAGTCCAGTATCAGGTTGTTCTGTAATGCAGGATGAGATGTTATTAGATCTGCAATCTGTCCCTAAAAGCAGGAGTGGTAAACTCTACCTAGTCCAGAATCAGATCGTTCTGTAATGCAGGATGAGATCTGCAATCTATCCCTAAAAGCAGGACTAGTAAATTCTACCTAGTCCAGAATGAGATCATTCTGTAATGTAGGATGAGATCTGCAATCTGTCCCTCAAAGCAGTAGTAGTAGTAATCTCTACTTAGTCCAGAATCAGATCGTTCTGTAATGCAGGATGAGATGTTATTACAGTCCTGCTCACCATTATTGGCACCCATGAAGTTTATGTACATATTGTGGAATATTTACTGAAGGAAATGTATCAAATTAACCAACATATTACTACAGATAGCTTGTGTTTGACAAAAAACTGTAAATGATAAATAACATTTAAAAAGATAAACATTATGAGGAAAACAGAGAAAACCATAATGCTTGCCTTGTCAGTGGTATTGGCACCCTTTGCTGCAAATCAGTATGGAAACCCAATTTGGCTCACCTGTTGCAGATCTCAAATGAGGATCACCTGTGATGAATTGCCTCCACCCATGTGACCCAAATTAGCCAATAAATGAACATTTTGGTTTTATAAAAAGCCACCTGTTATTCCCTCTTCATGTGTGACAATGGTAAAGACAAAGGAGCTGTCTGACGACAC
>BLSH010243481.1:69823-81954 GCA_018402905.1 Glandirana rugosa
GGCATGGTTTGAAACCCCACAGGCACTGGGCCTGGACTTGGGCCTGTAAACTTTTTTTCAAACCCAAGCCCATAAAATAGGGCGGACAACTTATCGACGTCCCGTCGGTTAGTTGTTCGCAAAGTAACCAAACAGGAATCTTCGGTAGTGTCGGGACGGATGATTACCGTACCTACACTAACCGGTCACGTAGTACACTGGGTCGGAGACATATTCGACCTCAGTACATCACGACGTGCAGTGTACGAGAGTCCGATCACATCCCTCCTACGCCGACCGTGACACTCCCTGTCTAACGTCTATATGTCAGGACGGATCCTGCTGATATAAATTTGGTACATTTCCATTTATTTCTGAAGACATTCACTCAGTTATGCAAAACATGAAGGGGTGCCAATAATGGTGAGCAGGACTGTATATCTGCAATCTGTCCCTCACAGTGCCAGCCGCATCCTCCCTACACTAGCCTGAGAGCATGTGACGTGCAGCACTACATGACTCCAGCTTATACAGAGGCTGGGTCACATGATGCACTGGCCAATCACATCCATGCCATTAGTAGGCAGGGCTGTGATGGCTTCTAAGGACAAACCAATGAAACGCTTGTTGATTGGCTGCCCTGCAGCTATTCAACAGGCGGGATAAAATACCCGAACCCAAACTTTTTTTCAAATGTCCGGGTTCAGGTCCGGGTCACGGACACCCCAAAGTTTGGTACGGACCCGGACTTTACAGTTCGGGTTCGCTCGACTCTAGTAAGGAGGAGTCGAGGTGCCAAACATTAGAGCGAGCTTGGCTGTTATAAAATTGCAGAGTTAATGTGATCGGATGAACATGGATGAGAGGAAGTCGTCCAGCCGTGTATAGCAGGCATGGGATACTGAAAAAAAGGTGTAGTCATGCTCATCCGGATGGAGGTTCCACCAAGTATAATGGAGAAGGTTTTGATGTTAAAGCTTAATGGTTCTTAGGACCTTGTAAGTTAGTGCAGAGGTGCCAGTTGAGGAGTCAAGCAGGGGATTAAGAGGCAGGTTAAATTCTCCCAAAATGAGGATGCCCATTTGAAAAGACATTAGTATATTCACCATTGTACCAAAAAGGGTTACTTGCTTAACATTTGGGCTATATATGTTTGCTAAAGTGATGGGATTTTCTCAGAGTTTTCCTTGATTTCCAGTTTCCTGAGGGACTGATGCCATACTTCTTTGTCGACTAAGAAATCACTTACTCTGCTTTAATATCTATATATCTTTGCTATGGTATATGTCAGCTGAAGCAACTCATCCACCCTTAACAGGACTCTGCTTTACTCTCTATGTATCTTTGCTATGGTATGTGGCCTCCTCCATCTGTTGCCCTGTGTGCATTATTATAATGTTTTTGTTTCTCTGTAGTGTCTTACCCAAGTTTTATGTGCTGCTATCTTTATGGCCCATCTTTAGTCTGTCTTAAGTGAAAGGTTCGCTTGATTGTTAGGCATCCTTACACTCACTCATGATTAATTAACACATTTCCACCCCCACCCTTTTACCAGTATACATTTGAGCACCCTTATGGGGTCGGCACATTGCTGGTGGAGCACATTGCTGGGGCTTCTTTCTTGAAGTGATTCTTTCTACAAGTGATATGCACTTCAAGCTCTGCACTTCATCGATTGCACAAAGCAATTATACATAGCAAACTGCACTGGAAACACCCAACAGGCTTCAGGTGACCCTGTCTCTCTATTTAGCTCTACTTCCACTCTATAACATGCACTCTCTACCACTCCTTCTGGCACTTGTGTCCTCTCTCCTCAAACCCTCCTACCTTCACCCCTCTTTTTCACCACCTGGCTTTTATATATCACCCCACCTTCTGTCCTCTCCCTATTACTGCTCCCACCAACTCTTGCTCATTCTACATCCATATACTGAAAGAACCACCAGGACTCTGAGGCATACCCCTCCATTTAAATCACACTCCCACATTACCTCACTCACCCTCTTGCTTCTCCTAACCTCTGGTGATATATCCCAATACCCTGGGCCTCCATCATCTGTCTTTGCCTGACGCTCCCATCTCCCAACACCGTCTGGCAGCAGCCGCAACCCACAGATCTTAGTTTCTATTCCTCTTCTTCCTAATACCAGCCTCCCCTTCTCCTGTGCCCTCTGGAATGCCCGCTCTGTCTGCAACAAACTCACTGTCCTCCATGACCTCTTTATCAATAATTCCTTCAGCCTCCTTGCCATTACCAAAACCTGGCTGTATCTGACACTATTGCTCATAGTGGCCTTCTCTGGACGCACTCCCCTAGACCAAGTGGTCGGGAGGGAGGTGGAGTGGGAATCCATCTTGTACCATGCAGCACCTATCAGGTACTCCACCCACTCCCTCTCTGACACTCTCCTCGTTTGAAGCACATTGCATCCGTCTATTTTCTCCTAAAGAGTTGCTGTCATTTACCGGCCCCCTGGGCCGGTATCAACTTTCTTTGATGACTTCTCTGCCTGGCTACCCCACTTTCTCTCTTCTGAAATGCCCACAATCATTCTTGGTGACTTCAACATCCTTGTTAACGCTATCACTACTCTTACTTCAAAACTTCAGTCTAACCTCATCTCTCAACCTGAAGCAATGGATACAGGCTCCTACTCACTCCAATGGTAACACCCTAGACCTTGTCTTCTCTTATCTGTGCACTTCGTGCAACATTTCCAACAATCCTCTCCCACTCTCTGATCATCACCTTATTAGTTTCAACCGTCTAACAGTTACCCGTAGAAACCTTTGCCACCTCAACCCTTCTCTTCTCTACTCTGCAACTGACCACCTCTATGACACCCCTGTCCTGCCCCAACCTAGCCACACTCGTCTACAACAACTCACTGTCATCCTCCCTAGACAAGCTCGCCCCCTCACTACACGCAGAATCAGGCCCCGGCCGCTACAACCCTGGCAAACAGACAACACCAGAAGTCTTACAAAACGTAGCCATGCTCTTGAGCATCTGTGACATACGACTAAGCTCCAAGAAGACTTCAAACATTACAAATCTGCCCTCCTAAAATAATATTCCTGCCTCCAAACTGCCAAACAGACCTACTTTATCACACTCATTAACACATTATTATCCAGTCCCCGTCAACTCTTCTTGACCTTTAACACTCTACTCTGTCCTCCACTGCCTCCACCCTCTAATTCACTCACTGCCCAGGAGATTGCCAATCACTTTAAAACTAAGACTGTTAACATTCGTGAGGAAATCTCCAATGCGCACAAACCACCCCCACTCAACACCCCATGTCAACAGATACAATCACTACTTTCCACATTCAACCCTGCCAGTATTAGTGAGGTTGCTAAACTTTTATTGAACACCCATCTAACCACCTGCCCCCTGGATCCTGTTCCCTCGCAAATGCTACACTCACCCTGCGACTCGATTCTACATTCTCTAACTCACATTTTCAACCTTTCCCTCTCTTCTGCCATCTTCCCAAACTCTAAAACATGCCCTAGTCACCCCTATCCTTAAAAAGCCCTAACTGAACCCCACCAATATTAACAACCTACGCCCCATCTCCCTATCCCCCTTCTCCTTCAAGCTCCTCAAAAGACTGGTCTACAACCGACTGAGTGACCATCTGACCATGATCAAACTTCTTGATCCCCTTCAGTCCGGATTTCGCCCTCATGGAAACTACTCTTCTTAAACTCACTAATGACCTAATAACATCTAAAACCAACGGACACTATTTTGTACTACTACTCCTGGATCTCTCTGCTGCCTTTGACATAGTGGACCACCCCCTCCTCCTCAAAAAACTCCACTCCTTTTGTCTTCATGACTGTACTCTTCGCTTTCTCATCCTACCTATCCTACCGCTCCTTCAGCATCACTTACAACTCTACTTCCTCCTCTCCTCTCCCTTTCACTGTCAGTGTCCCCCAAGGTTCTGTTCTTGGACCTCTCCTTTTCTCAATCTACACCGCCTCCCTGGATCAGTTGATTGCCTCCCATGGCTTTCAGTATCATCTCTACACTGATGACACACAAATCTGTCTCTCAACCCCCCAGATCTCTCCATCTGTCTCCTCACGCATACAACCAACTTACTAACAGACATATCAGCCTGGATGTCACATCACTTCCTCAAACTCAACCTATCCAATCCCGAGCTTATGATATTTCCTCCCCCATGTGCCACTTCCCCATATTTCTTTGTCAAAATCAACGGCTCAACTATCAACCCTCCCCCCAGGCCAAGGTCCTAGGTGTAATCCTGGACTCCAAATTAACCTTTCGGCCCCACATCCAAACGCTATCCAAAATTTGCCGCCTCAACCTCCACAACATCTTCAAGATATGCCCCTTCCTAACCAATGACACCACAAAGCTTCTAATCCACTCCCTGGTCATCTCTCGCCTCGACTACTACAACTCCCTCCTCACTGGCTTACCTCTAAATAGCCTATCCCTACTTCAGACCATTATGAATGCTGCCACCAGGCTCATTCACCTTAAAAAATCCTTGGTGTCTGCTACACCACTATGTCAATCCCTCCATTGGCTGCCACTCAACCATATTAAATTAAAGATACTAAAAATAACTTATAAAGCAATCCACAACCTGGCCCCCAGCTACAGCATAAACCACTTCAATACTATGCACTTAGAACACTTTACTACCAGACCAATTTTCAGTTTTCAGTGCTGTTGCGCTTTGAATGACAATTGCACGGTCGTGCGACGCTGCACCCAAACAGATTTTTTATCATTTTGTTCCCACAAATATAGCTTTCTTTTGGTGGTATTTGATCACCCCTGCGGTTTTTATTTTTTGCGCTACAAATAAAAAAAGACCGAAAATTTTGAAAAAAAAAAAATTCTATTTTTGTCACAAAACTTTGTAAATAAGTAAATTTTCTCCATCACTGGTGGGCACTGATGAGGCTACACTGACGGGCACTGATGTGGCAGCACTGATGAGGCGGCACTGATTAGGTGGCACTGATGATGAGGCACTTATATGCAGCGATGATGAGCACTGTTAGGCGGCACTGATAAGCAGCACTGACGGGTACTGAGAGGTGGCACTGATATACAACACTGATGGGCACTGCTATGCAGCACTGACGGACACTGCTAAGCGGCACTGATGGGCACTAATAGACAGCACTGATTGGCACTCATAGGCGGCACTGGGCACTGATAGGTGGCACTGATGGGCACTGATAGGTGGCAATAGTGGGCACTGATATGTGGCACCGGTATGCATTGATAGGGGCACTGGTGGGCACTGATAGGTGCACTGGTGGGCACTGGTGGGCATATACACTGATAGGGGGCTCATTCCCTGGTGGTCTAGGGTGGCATCTGAAGGTGGCACTGGGTGCCATCCACACTGGGCACTATGTCACTTACCTGGTGGTCTAGGGGGGTCTCCCCGGTGGTCCAGATCAGCTCCCTGGTGGTCCCTGGTCAGCTCCCTGGTGGTCTTGGGTGGGCACGTTCCTGGTGGTCCCTGGGCAGGCTCCCTGGTGGTCTAGGGTGGCGATCCGAGGGAGGGCTGTGCTGATAAATCATCAGCACAAACTCTCCCTGTCAGGGATGCAGCCGATCGGCTCTCCACTGATCAAGTCTGCAGACCTGAGTACAGGAAAGCCGATAAACGGCTTTCCTGTGTTACACTGTGACCAGCCGTGATTGGTCACGGCTGGTCACATGGTAAAGTGCTTTGGATCAAAGCGCTTTACCGAGATCGGTATTGCGGGGGGTCAGACTGACCTCCCACACCACCAATCGCCGCGATGCGCGCCCCCTCGGGAGCGCGGCGGCTTATCCTGAGGACGTCATATGACGTCCAGTCAGGATAACTAAGCCACTTCCCGGCCGTCATTTTGCATACGGCGGTCGGGAAGTGGTTAACCTGGTCTCAAAATACCAACCAAATCGATCTATTCGCTCCTCCCAAGACCTCCTGCTCTCTAGTTCCCTTGTAATCTCATCCCATGCTCGCCTCCAGGATTTCTCCAGAGCCTCTCCCATCCTCTGGAATGCTCTACCCCAATCTGTCCGACTTTCTCCTACTTTGTCCACCTTCAGACGATCCCTGAACACTCATCTTTTCAGAGAAGCCTATCTGGCTCCCACCTAACAACTGTACATTTATCTTCTCCATCAGCACATCCCCCACAGTTATTACCTCTTGTTTCTCTTGACCTTCCCTCTTAAATTGTAAGCTCTAATGAGCAGGGCCCTCTGATTCCTACTGTATTTAAGTATATTGTATTTGTACTGTCTACCCTCAAGTTGTAAAGCCTTGCTTAGACTTTTGGCGCTATATAAATCCTGTATAATAATAATAATAATAATAACTTGCATAGGGATATATTTAGAAATAAGGATAGAAACCCCTTTAGATTTGGAAGTGTTATACACTGCATAATAGGCAGTAGGGTAGGATTTATTAGTAAGTTTGGGTATGGACTTCGTCCTAAAGTGGGTCTCTTGCACAAATATAATGTCTGTTTTGTGTTTCCATAAAAACAAGAATTGTGGATGTTTATTATGGATGTTATGGCCCTGAGCATTGAGTGAAACAAATTTCAGGCTAGTTAACTGTATCAGTATAGAACGGCAAGGGGCAGAGGGAATTATTTCACAAGCTGTGTAATGTAAATGGGAGGAGAGGAGGTGGTCCGAGGGAAGTGGAGTATGCGGTGGCAGAGAGAGAGAGAATAAAAACCCTGAAGTCAGGAAGGCAGCCCCAGAGCTGGGTAAGAACCAGCTAGCCCACCCTAAACTCTAAAAGTAGAGTTCTAAAAAAATGGTGTATAGCGTCATGCCAACTCACAATGCCTGCTTCAGCATTCCTCTGCCTTCTCATCCTCTCATCTCCCCTCTCTTTTTCTCTTTCTCCCCTATTACCTGATCTTCTCTTCTCTCCTTGTCACTTCACTTTCTACACCATCGCATAGGATGGCAAGTTAACCTCCCCTACACCCATGCTCATTGATAAACATTGGCTCAAAATACTATGTTTACCCTTATACCGTGCTATAGGTTAGCAGTGGCTCAACCCACTTTTTGGTCTACCTTGTACACTCCTATGTGTTAATGTTACTCAGGTTCCAGTTCAGATACATCATAAAGCTAAGCAATATCGACGATAGAGAGGTTGCTCATCTGGAGCACTAAGGGTACTACTCCCTGCTACTCCCAACTCACTCACTAGTTGGTCCCTCCCCTTGCCTCATAGGTCGCAGTTTGATCCCACAAGGGGCGACATTGAGGTTACTGGAGGTGACCTAGCACCCGTTTTGTCTTAAAGCACATTAAAGAGGCCCTCTCCTGGCTTTGCTACTGATTTTGATTCTAAATGCTATCCTATTTATATGATTATATACAAGAAATGTATATGTGAAGTTACATGTATGGTATTCTGTTACTATGTATGAAAACCAATAAAATCTTTTGACAAGAAAGTAGAGTTTGGAAGAGGTCAGCGGGAGCGTGTTGGTGCTACTACTGCTCAGATTGTGCACGCAGGAGTTGCTTTGTGTTGGAAGTAGAGTTGATACTACCCAGTGATCTCCCATTATACGGAGAAGAGTAAGATGCATGTGAAGCAAAAATATCCAAAAGTAGTCTCACAGAATGATAGGGATTTGGGGAAAATTACCAGTTTTCCCTTTACCAAAAAAGGTGCTGCAATTTAACCACAGAACTGCTAAAACGTTTATTTAATATAAAACATGAAAAAATACAGACTTTTTTGACTTGTACCAACATAAAATCAACAATAAATATCAAAGTCAAATCCTCTTGACCAAACATGGAGGAACCAAATCGTCATGTAGGGTTATATTTATGAAGCAGAGAATGTAATATTTACTAAACATTCATTACAGATGTAAACTACTGTTGCATATGTTTTACATTTTAGTGAAAGTTTGACAAGTGATTTCACATTCATTACTTTATACATTGTACCCTTAATATTTAAAAAATTAAAATTTTGTCAGGGATGGAAACAGAGTATGTTCTGCTTTTTCTGATATTAGTGTACGGCTGTTTAAAAACAGATACTACTGAATTATGTGCAGAGGCTGAATTAATTGTGGCCATAAAACAAATTCCTGGAGGTGCAAATGTAGATTTGTGGCAGATACTCAACTGACATTTCCAAGCTGAAAATAAGATATGAATTAATATTTGTTCCCCTGATTCTGATTATTGAAATAAATGAGAGAAATGGCAGCACTAAATGCCAATGCTCTACAGGTGTTCTTGCACGTTAGTGATCCAAATAATAAATGTCATGCCTGTGTCTTGCCTTAGCTTCAAATATATAAGAACACTAAAACTAAATGCCTTGCGATATAAACATTATTTCCTATCTAGGATAAAAATAACAAGAACAAAGAGAATTGAGATTATAAAATCTGCTAAACAAGGGCATTTTCAAAGCTATAGCAAGTGTTTATGATTGTAATAGGAAACTGGGCTTTGAATCAAATAGAAGTCTTTTAGCTGTGTCAGTTTCCTTTACCTGCTTCTTAGGAAAAACAATTCGTTTATATGGCTGTGGATATAGTGATTTTCTCCAGGCCAAGGCCTAGACTGCATCACATGGGTTAGCTCTGTAAAATGTTACGTACCAAGGCAAAGTTTAAAAGGGTGAAATCATTGAGACTGAACAGGAAAAAATAAAATATACAAAAGTAAACAATAATGGGTAAAAAAAAGGGTATTTTATATTTAACGATGATCTCCAAAAGTATATCTTTTGTTGCTTTTCTTTTGCTAAATATTAACTTTTCTTACTCCTTTTAGAGTTCAATACTGTATCTGATACAATACTAATATTGTTTGTATTGTATTGTTTTGACTGCACATATATATCATAGATATAGATATCATCATCTATATAGGTTTGTATGCGTAGCCTCCTTGACAGTATTCCCGCGTGTGGCTCAGAGTATATTTTCACTGCAAATAGCGTTAACCCCGAGCCACACTCAGGGATTACATCTCTGTATCCAAGGCTGGGTTACTTACCTTGTCCCCTGGATCCAGCAATGTTTCCCCTGCTGTGTCTGCAGGCTGTGTTCTCCTCCCGATGCCTGTGTCATGCCAGGCTCCGTTCCCTGCAAAGCCTGGCGGGAAATTCAAAGGGAAACATACAGTAAACATACAGTACACTCTAATCTGTAAGATTACATTAATGTATCAAATCATTTCACATCCCTTTTGTCCCAAGTGCTTTGTCCAGTGCCCTGCATGCACTTTTATATTACATATGCCATTCTTTCTGCCTGGAAACTTGAGTTTTTATTTTTACATGCGGTTTCTATTATGATCTTTGGGAGTATCTTTTAAATTAAATAATGCAGTTTTATAAAGGTTAATGCACTATAGCTCATCCACTTTCCTCCATGTCATCTGGGGCCAATTCATTATTGTGATCATTGGGGGGTGCTGGCAACATTATCCGAAAAGGATTGAGCGCTTGATTAAATTGCTGCAGCGGTCTGATGCCTGAGTGTTGTAGAGTGATGACATCTATCCTTATGGCTGCCTGGGGACCTTGTTGTGTGGTTTTATCCACAAGCACCATTTGACCACAGCATTAGGTGATCAAACTATCTGGTAAGGAGGTGGTGTTTGCTTGTGGTGTTGGAGCACTGATGTTACAAACCTTGTGGCAGAGCCTGGCTTGTAGAGGGAGGCCTCTCGTACAGCCCCAGCTCTAAGACCACTGATGTTGTGAAAGTGGCCATGAGAGCCCTGCGAGGTATGAGTGCCTGTAAGATGTTCTGTCAGCCACAGCAGTGGCAAGCAGATGCGTCGCCAGAGACGGGTCACATTGCTGAAACTGCAGATGGCAGCAGAGACAGCTGACCCCAGATTGGGCAGACTGCATGTGGCAGGTGCAGAAGAACTGGCAGCACTCAGCAGGGACCAGATAGCATGCAGAACGGGACAAGTGGATAATTGGATGCAAGGTCAGAGCCAGGTCAGCAACAGATGGTCAGATACAGGCATAAATGGCAGGCAGAGAACAGTCAGCATACAGGCAGAAGTTAGCAACGTAGAATCAGGCAGATGAACAGATACAGGGACATGGGTAATAGCTGTAGATCAGACATCACTGGCTAATTGAACTGCTGTAGTTTAAATAGTCCCATTCGCACGGTTATACACAGAAAAACGGGTGCCCAAACATCTGTGCCTGTGCACCCATATACATCTTGAGGCTTCAGCTGTACTTTGGCTAGTGCCTTCCTGGCAACTGCAGTCTGCCTAGTGGATTGTTAGCCCTTGATTTTCAATGAACACATGGGCTATGTTTTTGAATGTTTCAGAGAATCAGTTTCCACATTTATTCACTACTGCAGTTTTTACTTTTTCTACTGTTCAAACAGATGCCGTGCAGTTTTTTTATATGTCGCATGATATGTGGACTTGACAGTGGCTGCACTTTCTATTTGTTTTATGTTTTTTTTTTTATATATGTATACTGTATATTGTTCATTTTTTGTCACGTGGGATTTATATATGGTGGAGCAATTATTGCACAACATTTCATTGTCACATATTTTTGCACTTTGATTAATATGGTGATTTAATCATTCACAATCTTTTTTTAGCTAGCTTTTAAAGGGACAGTGCAACTATTTTCATCTAGTCAATTGGAATGATTGCCCATCATTTCTCCTCCCACTTACTTACTATCACCAGGACAGGAAGCGAGAGAAAATCTTTTTAATCACTTGCCGACTAGCCACCAGGTCAGGCTCTCCTTTCGCAAATTGCCTTCATATGACACCAGGCACGGGAGCATGTATCATGCTCAAGCGCTCACTGACTAGAGGGGGAGCCATTCAGTGGCTGAGGAGGACTCGGTGTCTGCCGGCAAACCGCGATCGCTCCCCCGCCGTGACAGAACGAGGATCTGCGAGTGTACACAAGCAGATCTCCATTCTGACAGGGGAGAGGAGAGTGATTGAGAGTTATCCCAGTAAATGGGAGCAGTGAGCTCTCTCCTCCCCCAGTCATCCCAGCCCCCACACAGTTAGAACACACTTAACCCTTTGATCACCCCTAGTGTTAACCCCTTCCCTGCCAGTGACATTTATACAGTAATCAGAGGCTATTTATAGCTCTGATTTCTGTATAAATGTCAATGGTCCCAAAAAAGTGTCAAAAGTGTCCGATCTGCCTAACGTAATATCGCAGTCCTGATAAAAATCGCAGATCGCCGCCCTTACTAGTAAAAAATAAATATACAAATAAAAATGCCAAAAATCTATTCCCATAGTTTGTAGACAACTATGATAGATAACTTTTGCTCAAACCAATCAATATACGCTTATTGCTAATTTTTTTTTTACCAAATATATGTAGAAGTATGTATATCAATCTAAACTGCTGAAGAAATTTGTTTTTTTTTATTTTAGTTTGGATATGCAATATAGCAAAAAGTAAAAAATACTGTTTTTTTTTTCAAAATTGTCACTCTGTTTGGGTACAACGTTGCACGACCGCTCAATTCTCAGTTAAAGCGAAGCAGTGCAGTATCTCAAAAAATGCTCTGGTCAAGAAGAGGCTAAATCATTCCGGGGCTGAAGCGGTAAAGATTATCTAAACAGAATAACAAACAATGTATAATTATGCAGCTTACTAGTCCTTATATACAGGGTGGGCCATTTATATGGATACACCTTAATAAAATGGGAATTGTTGGTGATATTAACTTCCTGTTTGTGGCACATTAGTATATGTGAGGGGGGAAACTTTTCAAGATGGGTGGTGACCATGGCGGCCATTTTGAAGTCGGCCATTTTGAATCCAACTTTTGTTTTTTCAATAGGAAGAGGGTCATGTGACACATCAAGCTTATTGGGAATTTCACAAGAAAAACAATGGTGTGCTTGGTTTTAACGTAACTTTATTCTTTCATTAGTTATTTACAAGTTTCTGACCACTTATAAAACGTGTTCAATGTGCTGCCCATTGTGTTGGATTGTCAATGCAACCCTCTTCTCCCACTCTTCACACACTGATAGCAACACCGCAGGAGAAATGCTAGCACAGGCTTCCAGTATCCGTAGTTTCAGGTGCAGCACATCTCGTATCC
>BLSH010243481.1:111005-151947 GCA_018402905.1 Glandirana rugosa
TTTGTAACAAAGGTCCTGCACCCTTCCTGTAGGTATCGGTTTCGTGGACAACGTCCATACGGCGGACCCTAAAGGGGACTAACTTGACCGATATCCTGTCGAGTCTCGCAACACGTGATCTCAACTCGCTTGGAGACCTTCAAGCCCAAGACGACCAGGCAGGCTTGAAGCCCTGTTTCAGGCCCAGGCCCAGGCCTGCCTTGGGCTTGCTAGCGTGCCTGTTGCTTGGGGTAACTTTAGTTACCCCTGGGCTTGAAAATACGTGTTTTTACCGACATTGTTTCAGGACCTTTCGGGATCTCCCGACGTTTTCCCCGTGCGATCGTTCGGGTTCCGTCCGGACCCGGACCCGGACTTTGTCCCGAAGTTCGGACGGACCAGCAGAACCCGAACTTCCAGAGGTTCGCTCAACTCTAGTGCACAACGCTCTGAGCTGTCCTATAGCCAGTTCAATCAGGGGAAATCCCAGGCGGCATACCTGCAACAGGTGCTTTGGCTATGGATGTCCTTCCCACGTCCTGGAAACAATGTTTAGAATGAAGAAAAGATCCGGCACTCCGCATCTGCTGTTATGTGAAATTTATTGATAGTAGATCATGAACAAAAATGCACAAATGCGTTTCGGCATGTAGCCTTGTTCACTGCACATTTTAAAATGTTACAAACAATCACTTAAATACAACACATTTAGAGAATGGGGAATGCTTTGTCCAATCAAGTTTCAGCTTCAATCAGGGTTCAATCTCTGGCAGGTTCTTATGTGTCTTTCACCTGGTCCATTGGAAAGAATATATAAGCTGCAATTCTAGGGCAAAAGGAGAAAATATATATGTGCCAAGGTCCATAGCAACCCCAATGAAAAACAAATGAATACAACAAGGTTATCTTAAAAGCAAGGAATACAATGGACAACGTAATAGAAACTAAGGAATATGGATACATATCTGTGCAAAACACAGTGAAGTGCTCTACATAACCGATAATTAAACTGATGTTAAAACGCATGTGTGGCAGAAATGTAGGGACTGTAAACACAACATTACTGACAATAATTAAACTGATGTAAAGACGCATGTGTGTCAGAAATGCAGGCTCTGCAAACACAACAATACTGACAACAATTGAACTGATGTAAAAACGCATGTGTGTCAGAAATGTAGGGACCGTGAACACATTACCGACAATAATTGAACTAATGTTAAAAACGCATGTGTGTCAGAAATGTAGGCACTGCAAACACAACATTACTGACAATTAAATAAATGTTAGAATGCATGTATGTCAGGAGCGTAGGCACCGCAGACAGACAAAATGAAAAAGTGTCGGCACTATAAGGTGCAGTCACAATGTGCATACCGTGCCAACACTACAGGATAAATAAGTAATATGGCATGCTTAGAGAAAATGGATTGGCTGCCATGTTATACATTATGTTCTCTATTGTGCATTATTTCTGTATTATGGTAAACAATAACTGTCAAAAACAGTATTAAATACAGAGATAAGGTGCATGTATAAAAATGATTATGTAGGAGCGCATGCGCGGACCTCCGGAGAAGACGTGATCTCTCGGAGCTCCGCACTGCTCTGACCAGAAGCGATCCCCGAGCTGGATTCAGCGACCCCGGACCCAGCATCTGGAAGCCTACACAGTGGGGGACAGAGTGGGACCTCTTTTATTGCAGAAGATTGCACAGTTGTGCTGAAACTAGAGGTAAACCGCCAGTTGAAATTCCCGGAGCCGAGGCCTGGGAACTCCAAGATGGCGACCGCAACACGGTCAGGATGGACACAAATACAAAGCTCCTGGGTACAGTGAGTCCTACTGCCCCTCTGGGGGGTCCCGGACTCGCCAGAGACTGTTTTAAATAGACTAATAGAGGCCCCTCCATCTCCTGCCTCTACAAAGTCTCTGCTAGACAGAGTCATGGGAGACATGCACTCCCCTTCTATAACACACAGCCCCCTCGGTTCCCTGCATCATGAGAACTTTGATATAGGACATAATTCCCAGAAACAGGATTTGGGGCACCTTCTCAATCGCTTTTCTGAAATGCTGGTGGCTGGGCTGGCACAGAACGCTACACAAATCACTACAGCCATCAAAGCAGACCTGGCCAACATAGGCACCAGGATTGATGCTATTGAGCAGTCTGTCGATGAAACGGTCGCAAGGGTTAATCAAAATTCACGCTGCCTACAGTCAGTTCAGGATCAACTTGAGGAAGTTTTGTCCAAAATCGATGAACTTGAAAACCGCAGCAGACGGTACAATTTTCTTATAAGAGGTTTGCCCGAATCTCTTGTGGACATACATTCTGTAGTGAAGGATTTCATTAACCACTTCAGCCCCGGAAGGATTTCACACTTTAGAACCAGAGCACTTTTTGCGATTCGGCACTGCGTCGCTTTAACTGACAATTGCGCGGTCGTGCAACGTTGTACCCAAACTAAATTTGCGTCCTTTTTTTCCACAAATAGAGCTTTCTTTTGGTGGTATTTGATCACCGCTGTGTCATTTCTGATCGCCGCTATAAATAAAAAAAAAGCGTCAATTTTGCAAAAAAGAACAAATTTCTTACTTTTTGCTAAAATACAAATCCAAAAAAAAATATAAAAAAACATATTTTTTCATCGGTTTTGGCCAATTTATATTCTTCCTCATATTTGTGATAAAAAAAAAATTGCAATCAGCGTTTATTGATTGGTTTGCGCAAAAATGGCCGCGTTTACGGACGATGAGAATTCATTTCTGGGGTTTTTATTTTTTACTAGTAATGGCAGCAATCTGCGATTTTTAGCAGTACTGCGATATTGCAGCGGACATGTCGGACCATTTTGACACTTTTTTGGGAGCAATGACATTTATACAGCGATCAGTGCTATAAAAATGCACTGATTACTGTGTAAATGCCATTGGCAGTGAAGGGGTCAACCTGCAGGGGGCGCTGTAAGGGTTAACTGTGTTCCCTGGGCGTGTTCTAACTGTGTGGGGGCTGCCCTAGCAGGGGAAGGGGAGCGATCACAGCTTCCATATAGAGGAAGGCTGTGATCACAGCCCTTCTCCCTCTCACAGAACGGAGATCCGTGTTTACTGACACAGACCTCCGTTCTTTCACTGCAGGGGGGGCATCGCGGGTAGCCAGCGGAGATTGAGTCCGCCCTACCCGCTCCATACCCGCTCCCTGGCCCCCCCCCGCTACTTAATAGGTAATATTAACACCCGCCATATGGGTTATTGTTCTAAAATAACCATGATACTATTTGTGTTGCAAGGTTTTTCACCAAGTTATCTTGATCTAGTTTTTTGGGAACGGCAGGGTGGTTGTTATGGCTGGGGTCTCCTGCATTCTTGAAAGGTAGGTCACAGCGAGCTCCCATGGGGGTGACCTACCCGTCAATGTGGGTCCCTATCCGGAGATTCCTCCCATTGTCACTTTCCTTTTGTTATGTATTGTTTATTTTTCTTTTCTCTTTTTTAATTGTTTTTCTTGTATTTCTCAACTTGATTACATCTTATTTCTTGTGCATACTACTATTCTGTTTGTAAAGGAAGTTGGATACGGTCAAACATAAGGTCTGAATAATCATTGCCTTGTAATCTCGAAGCCGACACATTTACCTTGTTTAGTCTAAGAATTTTTAATGTCTTCCCTTATTTCTTTTGTATGCCAGACTTGGCAACATTTTCTTGTACTACCCTGAAAACCTTAATAAATACTTTAAACACAAAAAAATATATAAAAAGAAGGATTATGTACTCAACAATATATAACGTCCAGAACATACAAACATATGTGTACAACCGTCGCCAAACAATCCAAAGCAAGAGACGGAGACATCTATCTATCATGCCAATTGGCACTCTGGTATGGAGATGGAAAATCCACTAGACCTCACATTCGAGGAGTATGTGATAAATGTCTCCCCCCTCTTGGCGATGCCTCTACCCTTTGGAGACCATAAAATTTAAATTAGGACATGTTGCCTTGATGCTGATGTTTAAAATGGTTAGATACGTTTGATAGTCCCTTTTCAGTTTCATATGAGACACCGTGATAATGCTCGATGATGCGTTTTCTTAAAGGTCTTGTTGTGCATCCTACATATTGGATGTTACATGTGGTGCACTGGACTGCATATACCACGTTTTGACTCCCGCAGGTAATTAGAGTTGAGCGAACACCTGGACGTTCGGGTTCTCCGGGTCCGAACGAACTTTGGGAAAAGTCAATGGGGACCCGAACTTTTACGCACAAAAATGGCTGTAACAAAGTCCTGGCAAGTGCTAGAGGGCTGCAAAAGGAAGGAAAATGGGGGAAAGAGTAGGGCAAGTGCCCTACAAAAAAATGGGGATAGGGAAAATAAATTAAAATCAAATAAACTAGGAGAGGATTTTTGAACAATAATGTGTCACTTACAGCTGCAGCTAGAACCTCTCCCTTTAGAACTAGGAGATGATTTTTGAACAATAATCTGTCCCTCTGAGCAGAAGCCTCTACCTAGTGCAGTCAGATCGCTCAAAGCAGCAGTATGTTAAATCTCAAACTACTCCCACAATCTGATCGTTGTGTACGATCGTAGCGATCGTTGTGTTATGCAGAGTTTGATCTGCAATCTGTCACTCAAAGCAGCAGTATGGGAAATCTCAAATTTCTGCAATCTGTCCCTCAGAGCAACAGTAGTAGTAATCTCAGGATGCAGGATCAGATGTTAAAATGTCTGCAATCTGTCCCTCACAAAAACGCCGGCAGCATCCTCTCCCTACACTAACCCAAGAGCATGTGACATGCAGCACTGTGACTCCAGCCTCATATGGAGGCTGGGTCACATGATGCACTGGCCAATCACAGCCATGCCATTAGTAGGCATGGCTGTGATGGCTTCTAAGGGCAAACCAGTGAAACGCTTGTTGATTGGCCCTGCAGCTATTCAACATGCGTGATCAACTACCAGAACCCAGAACCCGAACATTTTTTGAAACGTCCGTGTTCGGGTCCGAGTCCCGGACACCCCAAAGTTCGGTACGGACCCGAACGTTACAGTCCGGGTTCGCTCAACACTACAGGTAATGTGTTCTTTGATTGGGAAAATTTTGCCTGTGGAGCAAGATTGCACCGATTGTGATTGTTTTGCATGTTTGGTGCAGAATTTGCAAGTGTTGACCCCACAGGCAAATGACCCTGTAGTATAGTGTTCCCCAACCCTGTCCTCAAGGCCCACCAACAGGTCATGTTTCCAGGATTTCCATTATTTTGCACAGGTGATTTGATCAGTTTCACTGCCTTAGTAATTACCACAGCTGATTCATCTGAGGGAAATCCTAAAAACATGACCTGTTGGTGGGCCTTGAGGACTGAGTTGGGGAACACTGCTGTAGTACATAACCAGGCTCTTTTAGTGGGGCGTGAACGAAAAAGATAAGGGGAAAAGATATCACCTAAAGTGGTAGCATTTCTACTAGAGAATCTGCATCAAGCTATTAGGAAAGGTGTAAGGTCTGGATCTGCTGATAGCACAGGGAAGTATTTGCGTATAATATTAGTAATTGGCTTATATTCACATGAAAAGGTGGTCACAAATGTGATGGGACGATTTCCCATCTCAGTGACCCGTTTGGCCTTTGCAGAGCGATGCAACAATTTGGATCTCTCTTTACGATTGGCTATTTGAATGGCTCTGTCTAGTTTGCTTTATTCATATCCACGGGCTTTTAGTCTAGCAGTTACCTTATTACAAACTTCCATATATGTGGTGGTGTTTGAGCAGTTGCGCTTGGTCTTAGTATATTCACCAAGCGGCACTATTCGTATAGTGTGTTGAGGGTGGCAACTAGTGGCCAATAATATGGAGTTCCCTGTGCATGTTTTCCGGTAAGTACGAGTGTGTACAATTCCTGTCAAGATGCCACCCTCTAGGGTGACATCCAGGAAATTAATGCTGCACTCTTCAAATTAATGGTTAAACTGCAAATTAAGACAGTTAGAATTCATATAGATGGTATATGAACCAGCCCACACCATGAGCAGGTCGTCTATGAAACGACCATATCACATGAGGTGGTGGCTGAAGGGATTGGATGTGTAAAGGAGGCATTGCTCTTCCCAACACGCCATATAGATGTTTGCTAAATATGGTGAAAATTTAGCCCCCATAGATGCACCTCTGCTATATAAATAAAATACACCAAAAAAAGATAAAAAAATTGTGTTTCAACAGGAAATCTACTGTTATGATGATAAATTCTTTTAACTCCAGGCTATAACAACTATAGTACTCAAGATATATAATATAGGGACTTGACGTCCATAGACAACCAGGCATGTCCCTTTTTCCATTGAAAACTTTCAATATCCCTGAAAACAGCTCCAGTATCCCTCAAACATCCAGGTAATCTGGTAAAAAGAGGTTGTAGGAACTAGTCGACCCAGTGGCCCAGTCTTTCAAATAAAGAACCAATGCCTGCAACAATAGGTCGCCCTTCCATAGGATGCTTATGTAATTTGGGCAAGTGGTGAAAGACTGGGACCACTGAGTTTGAGGTAGAGAGATATTCAATCATATTGTCAATCAGGACTCCCAACCCCTTGCCCTCATCTAACAAGCAGGAGAGTTTTCGTTTAAACTCCACTGTGGGACTATTGGGGAGTTGTCGTAATGCCTCTGCTCTATAAGTATCAGAGTGCAGTATGACAACCACACCCCCTTTATCAACCTCTTTGATTACAATATTATCCTTAGTTTTTAAGATTTTAATAGCAGCTCTTTCTGCCCTGGTAAGGTTGTCATTAGGAAAGCGTTTACATTTTTCTATTTTACTCTGGAGTTGTACCACATTTTTCTCTACTAGGGATTGAAATGATTCCACAGCATCACTGCGGACTTGCACCGGATAAAAGAAAGATTACCAGTAGCAATCGCAGGAGCGGAAATCCCATGTACGCCCCCCTCACACTCTGTAGTGTCTCCAGTGTTGATCTAGCTATTAAATCTTGGAAGTTATGTGAGTTTATTGGAGAATTCTACAAAATAGTATCAGCATCACCAACATCACCTGGAGACACCACAAGTTAAGATGTGTTAGAGGGGGAAGATGCATAAAAATGCTTTTTTAATACAATGTTACGAGTAAATTGGTTAACACCCAACAAAGTTTCAAAAATATTAAAATACTTCCGGTTCCGACGCCGTATGTGAGGGAGCGAGGAACAGCGGCTCTGGCCAACAAAGCCTACAAATCCCTGTGCACCCCTCGCCGAACGCCGGAATCACCCCTCACGACACCCCACACCTGCAGAGGCACCGGCGGATGGATTTGTACGTTGTCCACCACCCGATCAGCACTACGACTCCCCCTCGTTCGGACATTGCAACGAACGGCACAGGCGCAGCCAATATGGCCGAAGGCCCTGCAGTCACACACGCCGCAATGCCCCCTCCGATACCTGAGGGGCATCTGACTCCGCTCACCGCGCCAACCATCCCTCCGCACTTGGACCCACAATATGAGGGCTTAGCACAGGTTGTGGCCTCCCTGCTGGCACCATCTATCACAGTCGCGGTGGACCGTGCAGTCACAGCAGGGATCACTCAGCTTATAAAGGAGCTGTCGGACCACACAAAACGAATAAAAAGTCCCGCATCTCCCACTTGGGCCATCCTCTCTCCCCTCGCACATCCCTTAGGGAAACAGATAGCTTTCTTCACCACTTCCCTAAACCCAGCATATTCTGTAGGGCCTGCCCGATTAGAAGACCCTAACTAAATTCAAAACCAGGTATGAAAATAATATCCTGGAACGTCAAGGGACTTTGTTCCCCAAATAAGCGCATGGCCATTCTCAGGCATCTGAAACGACTAAAAGCAGACGTAGCCCTCATACAAGAGTCCCATCTCTCGGCGAATGACTTTGACCTCATGCTTAAACTTTGGGTGGGCAGAGTGGTTGGCTCTCCGGCAGTTAAAGGAAAAGCAGGGGTTCTAATGCTGCTCCACAAAAATTTCCAGGGCAAGATTAAGTCTACACACACAGACGGCCAAATAATTTCGGTGGTCGTTAAATCCCCCACTGGGTCCTGTGCCATTACAAATGTCTATGCCCTAATTCACTGACAACTTCCTTCTTCCAAGACCTATCATCACATATAGCTCCTTTTCTCCACCTCCCCCTTATAGTAGCGGGGGATTTCAACCAGGTGATGAACTCACGAGAAGACAGATCTGTAGACATTGACCGATTGACCTCCCAGGCATCTCCCGCCAGACCAGAACCCCTACATGGCGCTTCCCAAGCCAACTGGCTAAAGACCAGGCTCCACAACAGGTGATAAAAGACACCTGGGAAGAATTCTCATCCATAAATCAGGCCCACAGATCCGACACCAACCTCTTCTGGGACACGGGAAAAGCGGTCCTCAGAGGCCGGATAATCGCCTATGTTGCAGGATATAAAAAACAATTATCTAAAAACTATATAGAAACCAGCAAAGCACTAAGACAGGCCCAACTCTCCCTATCTCAAAACAACTCAAGAGACCATAGAGAAGCCTGGAAACAGGCCAAACAACAATTCAATCACTGGGCTGAAGCCCAGGAGCGCCTCCACAAATCCGAGCAGGACCTGAAATACCATAAATTTGGTAACAAGCCAGGCAGACTCCTAGCCTCCCTGTGCAAAGGATCATACTCCCCCACACATATATCTGCCCTAAAAACCAGAGAAGGGGAATTGGTCACAACCCCAAAAGAGATCAATCAGGTACTGGAACAGTTCTACTCTGAGTTATACGGCCCTGACTCTATTGACGAGCAAGCTGCTGCAGACTTCCTGGGTACAATACCAAGAACAACATACTTCTCAGTGACACTATCGTGACGTGGAGAGAAGCCTACAAACTCTCGGGGTCACGACCCTTCTACTCCAGATCATTACCAATACACGGCCACCCGCTCTTCCCACAAGCCAACCACCACCATATCAGCACAGACTGGCCTACCAAAGGTCCCCTCAGATTTGCTCATCTCTTTGACAAACAAACGGGCCGATCACTACCCGCAGAGGGGATATGCTCTGACTACAATCTACCTAAACACCACGGCCTATTCATCAACCAAGCGATCAGCTTTGCCGCAGCCCTGTGCCCACCCAGAAACCTCCGCATCAAGGATTCAGCTATAGACAAGTTTCTCCTCCACAAATGCACTGGGATCTCAACACTCTATAAACCCTTATTAACTCTCTCGAAATGTCTGCCAGGTCACAAAACAGTGAAAGCTTGGAACTCTGACCTTAACTCCCCAGAGGCCTTTGATCATATACTCCATGGATACAACACAACCTGCACATATGTGCTGAACAAATTCTGGAGGGAGCAACAGCACAAGATTCGCATGCCAAGGACAGGGTCGAGGGACCATCATGCCCTCTTTGTAAAATTATTAAGCCAACTCTCCTTCACAGACTATGGCAATGCCCAGTAATAAGGCAGTTCTGGGCTAAGGTGGAGCAGTTCGCTGCTAACTCAAGAGGACTTTTGCCCCATGAAAACATTTACCTCTTGCTCTTTGGATGATTTGAGCCTCTGCTACTCGTGTTGGACAAACCAAGCGCAAGTATCGTGCGATCAAACAAACCCTGGCTATCCACCTGCTACATGGCAGGCAGGAGAGCAATTCTGCGGGCATGGATATCCTCCACCCCCCCTCAGTAAGGGATGTATGCAAAGATCTGGACAACTTATATAACTTGGAGCAATTGGACTTAGCTTTACCAGACCCCCTTAAATACAAACGCTTTGTGCATAAATGGTCCAACAGGATGCCGAGCTAGAGAATAGGTTTGAACAAGTGCCGTACTACGAACTCACGCCAAGTGATGGGTGTTTGGACTATGACTTTGATTTTGATTGTTTACGCTCTTTTCCCTAAAGCTTTCCGCATGGGATGACCACCCTCCCTATCCTCTTCCAACCTGCGGAGGGGACTGCCACAGGCGATCTCCTCGCGGGATCCCTATTTTGTTGAATTTCTGAACTCAAATTGTTCCTGTAGTGAAAAAAAAAAAGAAGGAAATATGTACTTGTTTGATATCTCAATTTTGTCAACTTATTTGGAAACTTAATAAAATCTTGCTTAAAAAAAAAATATTAAAATGAGCATTGTGGGAAAAATTTAGGCCCTTAGACAGCATAGATAATTCAGCTTCTGAAAGATGTATGGACGATAAATTAACAACATTGGTTGAATTACCATAGTCCGTTGTGATCGTGTTACCCGGATTTACTATATGCAGAGATATATTTATGTTGAAAGGCAGTAGTTTCTTATTGATACAGACTTGGAATTGGTTGGCAATTCCAATTCTGTCCTCTAGAGGCAATCTTTTTAGTATTTTCAGATCTAATTTACCAGACTCAGTATTATTTCCTGTGGGTCCATAGTCACTTATTTTTTCACCCTTTTAGATTATTTTATTCAGTTAATACATTAGGTCATTACCCCTGGGAAAAGTCTCAGTTTTTTAGCTACAATGGTCTTATATATTCCCCATATAGAGGTTCCAAGAGAGTTAGCCTCAGTTTGTCCTTTATGTGGGCAGAATGTTTCTACCAATTTATTTATTAATTTGGATACTTTTCCACTTAAGTCACAAATCCTCAGAGGTTACCCTGTGTTCCTGGTTAGTCTATACCATATTGGGTGAGGCTATGGCCATTTACACAGGCTAAACCGCAACTACTGGCATTATTTGCCCACAACAAAGATGGTGTATGTGGACTGACAGCAATGGATTCAGAATGAGGCTTGTTCTATTTAAGTAGTGGTGAGTCAGCAGCGTGCCTATGCCCCGAGACGAGGTCTGTTTAGGCCGAAACGCCACATCAGGTAGGGGGTGTGCTGACATCACAGCTTGAATCTATGTGTGCCTGGAAGATACGGGAATTGTTTACTACAGCTGGCTGGCTGACTGTTTTATGCTTGATTTACTATTTTACACGTAAGTGCAATATTTTCTGTATATTAAAAATGCTTGGCAGTATTACTGTCACGTACCTGGTGATGGAGTCTGGCTTATGCAGGGGTAACCTCTCTTGCAGCCCTGTTTCGAGAGTCCCTGGTAGTGCAGACAGGGAGCTCAGGAGCACAGGGGGGCACGAGGGCTGCACAGTCTCTGGTGGCAGGTAGATGTCCGCTGGAGCTCGTGCAAGCAGAAGGGTAGTAAGGCAGTCCGGGTCAGTAAATGGCGGGCAATGCAGTACAAAAGGTTCAGGCAGACGGATGGTTGGGTACAGGCTGGGTTGGCAACGTTCAGGCGGCAAGGTACAAGGGAGCAGACAGAAGAGTGGTCGTGGAAGCCGGGGTCAGTGCAGGCAGAGTTCAGAGCAGGGTCAAACAGGCCGGGTCACAGGAACAGATATCAGGTAATTAGGAAGCAAGGAACTCACACAAATGCTGTAGAACGGACAGCACCTGCTTCCTGGTGCTGTCCTGCTTTAATGGCCCCTATTGGCACCATTAGCGTGAACGCGCGCATGCACATGGAAAGCCGGAAACGGCCAGAAAGGGTCAATTTCCCTAGCATTGCCCCCCCCCAACGAGGCTGCCCGCCTCCAGATGCCCAGGCGGGCAAGCTTAGCAGGGTTGTTCTCCTTGAAGGATCGAATGAGTTCATCCACATGAATGTTATCTGCAGGCTCCCAGGAGTTTTCTTCTAGGCCGTAGCCCTTCCACTTCACTAAGTCCTGGACCTTGTTACCCCTCTTCCGGCAATCCAGGATGGCTTCCAGTTCAAATTCCTCCTCGCCGTCTACCGGGATTGGGCCTGGCGGGCTAGTCTTCCGCTGGGGAAAAGGATTTGGGGTCACGGTTTTCAGCAGCGACACGTGGAACACTGGGTGGACATGCAAGGAAGGCTCATAGGCTACCCTGTTAATCTTCCCTTTCACAGGGAAGGGGCCAATAAACCTGGGGCCCAATTTCTTGGGGCAGGCTAACCTTAGGATCTTTGTGGCCAGCCAGACCCTTTCCCCAGGCTGTAAGTCCAACTCTCCCCATCTCCCTTTGTCGAACACCTCTTTGTTATGTTCCTGGGTCCAGGCCATGGTCTCCTGAAGGAGTTTGCAGTTCTCTTCCCAGAACGTGGTAATTTCCTGTGCTGCTGGTACTGTACTTTCAAGGCCGTGGTTGAGCATAAAGGTCGGGTGGAAACCGTAATTGGCCAGAAACGGAGATAAGTTGGTAGCTGAATGGGCGGTGTTATTTAAGGCAAACTCTGCCAGGGGCAGCAGAGAGACCCAGTCGTCTTGTGAGAATGACAAGAAGCAGTGGAGATACTGCTCGAGCATCTGATTCTCTCTGTCTGCCCATTTGTCTGTGAGTGGTATGCCGAAGAGTACGCCAGTTCAATGTCAAGTGCGGAGCACAGGGCTTTCCAGAACAGGGAGGTGAACTGAACTCCATGGTCTGAGACAATGCTGGTTGGAAGTCCATGGAGCCTCACTATTTCCCAGATGAATATCTCGGCCGTTTCAGTGGCTGATGGGGTCCCCTTCATGGGCAGGAAGTGGGCCATCTTCGTTAGCCGATCCACTACCACGAAGATGGCAGAATAACCTTGGGCTGGCGGCAGCTCAACAATGAAGTCCATCGAGATCATGGACCAGGCCCTCTCGAGCACTAGAAGTGGCTTTAGTAAGCACCAGGCCTTGGTCTTGCTGCTCTTGCTCTGGGCACAGATAAGGCATAAGCCAATGTATTTCCTACAGTCCTCATCTGCTCATGGCCACCAGAATGATCGCAGCAGCAGTTCAGTAGTTTTGCGAGCACCGAAGTGTCCCGGCAATTTATTGTCATGACAGGATGCCAGGACCGATAGGCGCTGGTCCTCTGGAACAAAGAGTCTATTGCCATGCCACAGTAGGCCGTCTCTGGTTAGCAGGTTGGGGTCTGCCGGTCTGGGGGTCCGGGCTAAGGACTATCTGATTCGGAACAACAGGTCCCCTTGGGTTAACAGGAAATTTGGGGGGTGCAGGACTGTATCAGGGGCCGCAGGCTCACCGGGTTTACAGAACATCCTTGATAGGGCGTCAGGCTTGACGTTCTCCGACCCTGGCCTGTATGTTACATGGAAGAGGAAGTGTGAGAAGAAGAGTGCCCACCGGGCTTGGCGAGGTCTCAGTCTCTTGGCTGCACGAATATATTCTAAGTTTTTGTGATCCATGAAGATCAAGATGGGGTGCCTGGCTCCCTCTAACAGATAGTGCCACTCTTCCAAGGCCGATTTGATTGCCAGAAGCTCCCTATCTCCCATGTCATAATTCCTTTCTGGGGTGGTTAGCTTGCGGGAGAAGAACGCCACAGGATGTAGGGCAGCCTTGGCTCCATGCCTTTGAGATAGCACCGCACCCACGGCTACTTCAGAGGCATCTACCTCCAAGACAAATGGCAAGGCGGGGTCAGGGTGCCTGAGGATGGGTGCTGATGTGAAAAGTTTCTTAAGAGTCACAAAGGCTTCCTGGGCTTCCGTGGTCCACACGATTAGTGTGTTCAGCTTGGTCAGATGGGTGATTGGGGCAATAATGGCTGAGAACCCCTTTATGAACTTCCTGTAAAAATTGGTGAAGCCAATGAACCGCTGAACTCCCTTCTTGTCCGTAGGGGCCGGCCAGTCCAGGATAGCCGTGACCTTCTGTGGGTCCATGGTAATGCCGGTGACGGTGGTAATAAGCCCCAGGAAGGGGATACTTGACTGTTCAAAATCACATTTCTCCGCCTTGGCATAGAGCCCATGTTGTCGAAGGTGGCTTAGGACACTTGCCACATGCCTGCGGTGTTCTTCCAAGGTAGGAGAGAAAATCAAGATATCGTCTAAGTAGACGCTGATGAACTGATCCAAGAAGTCTTTAAACCCATCGTTTACAAAGTGCTGAAAAGTGGGTGGGGCATTGCAGAGCCCGAAGGGCATTACCAGGTACTCAAAATGTCCGAACCGGGTTCAGAAGGCGGTCTTCCATTCATCGCCTTACCGGATGCAGACTAGATTATACGCTCCACGGAAGGCCAGCTTGGTGAACACCGTTGCCACTCCTAGCCTCTGGAAGAGCTCTGTGACCAGGGGGAGAGGATAGTGGTTTTTTACCGTTATTTTGTTTAGCTCGCGGTAATCAATACAAGGTCTCAGCATGTGATCCTTCTTTTCTACAAAGAATATTCCCGCTCCTGCGGACAACGTAGAGGGTCGGATGAAACCCTTCTGCAGGTTCTCATCTATATAGACCTTGAGGGCCGCCAGTTCTAGTTCCATTAAAGGGAAAATGCTCCCAAAAGGGACTTTGGCTCCGGGGAGGAGCTCGATAAGGCAATCATAGGCCCTGTGGGCCGGCAATGGTTCAGCCCCCTTCTTGCTTAACACATCTAAGTAGCTGTGGTACACAGGGGGCACCAACTGACGGGTGTCTCGGTCAGCGTCTGCGTCCAGACTGAGCAGAGTAGGGACCGCTTCCTTAGTCACTGGAAAGCAGTGCTGGCGACAATAGGGTGACTGGAACTTGGTTTTGCCCATTGCCCAGTTGATGCTGGGGCTATGGGCCTGCAGCCAGGGTATACCCAGGCTGATAGGGAACAGGGGGACACAATAACATCCAAGCAGAAGAACTCCTGGTGACCATCTGAGGTTGTGGCAGGGAGAGGAAAGGTTTCGTGGGTGACCACACCAGATTTAATGTTGGTGCCATCAGCCAGGTGTACAACCAGTCCGTGAGACTTTGGTCATAGAGGAATCTGATGTTGGACCACAAAGGACCGGTCAATGAACCCACTGCAGGTGCCGAGTCGATGATGGCAGCAGTCCAGATAGTCTTGTCAGGGAGCTGAAGGGAGAGCGGAAGGGTCAGGTGAGATGAGGTACTTGGTGAAGCTGGTACATTGCCAATGGCAGGTGGTGGGTGTTGACCAAGCTTGGCCGGGCAAGACCCCACCACGTGTCCTGGTTCTCTACAGTACAGGCACAGGTGGTTGCTCTGGCGGTATTGCCGTTCTTCCTGAGTGAGGGGAGGACAGAGTATGCCCGATTTCCTGGGTTTGGGTTGAGCTGAGGCTACTGTAGCGACCATGGGAACCCGGGGTTGCCTCCAGGCAAGGCGTGGAGACCCGGCTGATTGCTCAGCTCCCCTTTCCCTGAGATTCCTGTCAATCTGTATAGAGAGCTTGATTAATGCATTTAGAGTCAGGGGTACCCCAACTCGAGCCAGTTCATCCTTTAGTGGGTCAGAGAGACCTAAGCAGAATTGATGATGGAGAGCAGCGTCATCCCACTCCGTGTCAGCACTCCAGCGCCTGAACTCAGTCACATAGTCCTCCGCCATGTGGCGGCCCTGCTGGAGTGTGTGAAGAGCAGCTTCCGCTGTGGCTGCCTGATGCGGGTCCTCAGAGGTGGGCCATAGCCTTGAAGAAGGCGGTCAGGTTAGAGACTTTCGGAGCCCTCTGTTCCAGCAGGCGGTGTGCCCAAGGCTGGGGTTCTCCTAGCAACAAGGAGATCACTAGACCCACCTTCGTAGTCTCCAAGGAGTAGGTGCTGGGTTGGAGGGAGAGATAGAGTTCACAAGAGACCCGGAAGGCCCAGAACTTGGTGCGGTCGCCTGAGCACCATTCCGGTAAGGGCAGGTGAGGTTCAGAGGGCATAGTCACTGTGGTGCAGGCTGCAGATTGGCCAGTGGTGAGCTCCTGGAGCGTCCCTCTAGCCGGTAGTAATGCAAGGACTGTATGGCTTGGGTCAGCCAGGTGAGACCACAGTTCATTCACAGGAGAGGGCCCCAATGCAGACTCAGGCATGGCTGTCCGTTACTGTCACGTACCTGGTGATGGATTCTGGCTTATGCAGGGGTAACCTCTCTTGCGGCCCTAGATCAAGAGTCCCTGGTAGTGCAGACAGGGAGCCCAGGAGCACAGGGGGGCACGAGGGTTGGACAGTCTCTGGTGGCAGGTAGGTGTCCGCTGGAGCTCATGCAAGCAGAAGGGTAGTAAGGCAGTCCAGGTCAGTAACTGGCAAGCGGTGCAGTACAAAAGGTTCAGGCAGATGGATGATCGGGTACAGGCTGGGTCGGCAACGTTCAAGGGAGCAGGCAGAAGAGTGGTCGTGGAAGCCGGGGTCGGTGCAGGCAGAGTTCAGAGCAGGGTCAAACAGGCCGGGTCACAGGAACAGATATCAGGTAATCAGGAAGCAAGGAACTCACACAAACGCTGTAGAACAGACAACACCTGCTTCCTGGTGCTGTCCTGCTTAAATGGCCGCTATTGGCGCCATTAGCGCACATGCACGTGAACGTGTGCGAACGCGCGTGAACATGCACGCACAGAAAGCAGGAAATGGCCACAAAGGGTCCATTTTCCTAACAATTATATTATTGTGAGGGTTCTTTTATATATGCCTTGGGCGGGAGTGCTGGAGTCCAGAAGAGTATTTTTTATTGGTTTTCAAATAAGGAAGGTACAAGTAGCAGGCGCAGACGCTTAAAAAAGGCATTCTATCAATAACATAACATAACATAGGTTGTGTATCTGGAAATATTCAAAGCAGTCAAATGTTTACATACATGGCATTGATACTCATATGGGACAGGGTGCATATATTCAACTTCAACAGGAGTATTGGTTTATTCTAAGGGGTAGGAAAATCAATAAAGATGAGCAGGCATGTAAGGGGTTTTATTCTTGGATTACAGTACATGTTGGTTCATGGGTGGTAGAGTTGATCTAACCTCTGGAAGTTAGGGTTCTGCAGGTTTGGCTGAACTTCGGGAAAAAGTCTGGGTTCAGGACCGGACTTGACTCGAACTTTGTCCCGGACCCCGAACCCCATTGCAGTCAATGGGGACCCGAACTTTTAGGCACAAAAATGGCTGTAACAAAATCCTGGCAAGTCCTAGAGGTCTGCAAAAGGAAGTAAAATGGGGGTAAGAGTCGGACAAGTGCCCTACAAAGAAATGGGGATAGGCAAATAACTTAAAATTATTTTTAAGCTAAAAATCACATAAAAAAATAAAAAATGGAGGTGGATGTGGAGTTGGCGGTTGAGGAGGCGGTGGAAGTGGCGGTGGAGGAGGAGGAGGTAGCCAACACTGTTTTTTTTTATTTTTGTGCAAGAAATGCACCGCTGGACGCAAATGTAGTTTTTAGAATTTTTTTTTTTTTAAACCAGCAATGTAGATGCACTTTTTCATTTGTGCAAGAAACAATAATCTGTCCCTTTAAGCAACAGCAGGAACCTCTCCCTATAGAACTAGGAGATGATTTTAGAACAATAATATGGCTCTCTAAGCAACAGCTGAAAGAAACTTTCCCTATAGAACTTGGAGATGATTTTAGAACAATAATATGGCTCTCGAAGCAACGGCTGGAAGAAACTTTCCCTATAGAACTTGGAGATGATTTTAGAACAATAATCTGTCCTTCTAAGCAACAGCTGGAAACTTTCCTTATAGAACTTGGAGATGATTTTAGAGCAATAATCTTTCCCTTAAAGCAACAGCTGGAACGTTTCCCTAGAGAACTTGGAGATGATTTTAGAACAATAATCTTTCCCTTAAAGCAACAGACTCTACCTAGTCCAGTCAGATCGTTTTGTGCAGCAGGATCTGTCCCTCAAAGCAGCAGTACTAGTATCTATACCTAGTCCACAATCAGATCGTTCAGTAATGCAGGATGAGATGTTCTATAATATCTGCAATCTGTCCCTCACAGAACCAGCAGCATCCTCTCCCTAAACTATCCTGAGAGCATATGACATGCAGCACAGTGACTCCAGCCCCATATAGAGGCTGTGTCACATGATGCACTGGCCAATCACAGCCATACCAATAGTAGGCATGGCTGTGATGGCTTCTAAGGGCAAACCAGTGAAACACTTGTTGATTAGCTGCCCTTGGCAGCTATTCAACACGTGGAATGAAATACCAGAACCCCGAACTCGAACCCAAACTTTTTTGCAATTTCCGGGTTTGGGTCCGGGTACCGGACACCCCAAAGTTTGGTATTGACCCAAACTTTACAGTCCGGGTTCGCTCAACTCTAGTACCATGTTATCCATGGTGTCCACATGTTTTCAAAGGCTTGGAATATTGGTATTCATATTGGTAATGAGCGTGTGTAGCATGGACAGCTTCTGTTGGATTGGGAGCTAGTGTTTGTTTCCAGTGTCCAGTTATTGTTAATTTAGCTGATAATAAGATATTGCCTACTGTTCCACGGTATTGGTGTGGGAATTTTTCAATGCCTAAATTGAGCAGAGCCAATGCTGGGTATGTGGGGGTTATAATACTGGGCATTTCTGATATTATCTGAAATATTTACATTATATTTAAATAATACATGCATTATATTGCCCGGGTTGCCACATCCACACCAGCATAGAAGGTGAACAGGAGTCAAACATTTTGGCTAACTTGCTGGGAGTGAGGTACCATCTGAGTGAAATTTTCAGTGCTAGTTCCCAATGGTTCACACACTGAGTTATTATCTGGGAGTATCGAATAGCTTGTGTCCATTGGGCTTCAGAAAAGGATATCCCCAAATCTGACTCCCATTGGGTCATTGTTTTGGTTTTTATAAAAGTTTTTTTGTCTTGTAGAAGGTTATAGAAAATGGAGGTCTCTTTTGATGTTGCCACAGGTTTGAGAAAGAACTGCCATATTTTAGGGTGCAGATTGATAATGGGTGGTGAACTAGAGGAAAGTAGGTGGTGTATATGGCACAGTGAGAAGTATGCTGCATGGGGGAGTCTGTATTCGCCTGATAGTATTCGGTGGTTTAGGTCTTTTTCCTGTGAATAGGCTATCCAGTGGATGCCAAATTTGCTCCATCTTTGTAATTGGATATGTGGGGTGAGATGTTCTAGTGTATAGAGGGGTATTTTGACGTTTGGGTGTTGAGGGGAATTTGTGTTTGAGTTTAGGAGAGTTATCCAGGCTATCAAGGATGCTCTCATTGTGATTGGTAAGCTGGAAGTGTCTAATGCTTTCCAGGGGTCTGCAAATAGCAGGGAGCTTAGGCTAGAGGATTTACTGAGATAACTCTCAATATCTAACCATAAAGGTTCTACTTTAGGGAAGAACCAGTGTTTTAAGTGATCTAGGTGGACTGCTGTGTAGTAGTCTTTTAAGTCTACCATACCCATACCACCCACCGACCTATGTTTTGTTAAGGAGGCATGTGAGCATCTTGCCCTCTTGCCTTGCCAGATGAAGTTCTTCATCAGAGAAGTGAGGTCTCTCATGTACTTTTATGGGCTCGGTATGTGTAGTGCCCTGAATAGATATAAGATCTGTGGGAGTATCAACATTTTATAGGCAGCTAATCTGGCCATCCAAGTAAGTTTTACTTGGGCCATTTGTTTTAGTTCTTTCTCAGTATTTGCATTTGGGCGTAATCGTTATCCCAAGATATAATATGCCTGTTTCTACCCAGGTGTAAGGTAAACTCTTTTTCAGTTCAGTAACTCTTGATATGGGTATGTTTAGGTTCAGGATTAGAGATTTAGAGTGATTCACTTTGTAGTATGATAGATTGTCAAATTCGTTGAGGAGCTCATGGGCGTGTGGAAGAGATATTTGGGATTTAGTCAGCATTAGGATAGTTGATAACTTGTGGTCTCTCTCTGAATAAGGCTGTAATCTGGGGGTGGGAGCTGATGCTCTCTGCCAATGGTTGGATCATTAGGTTAGATATTGTCGGAGAGAGGGGGCACCCCTGTCTCGTACCGTTCATTATGTTAAAGGGTTTTGATGATAAACTGTCTGTGTATACTTGTGCTGAAGGGGAGGAATATACCGTATATACTCGAGTATAAGCCAACCTGAATATAAGCTGAGGCACCTAAATTTACCACAAAAAACTGGGAAAACGTATTGACTCGAGTATAAGCCTTGGGTGGGAAATACAGCAGTTATTGGTAAATTTCAAAAATAAAAATAGGTATCAATAAAATTACATTAATTGAGGCATCAGTAGGTATTGTAGCCAGAACACAGATATTCTAGCCATTACACATGGACTCAGTCATTACACAGGGACTGAGCCATTACACAGGGACTGCACCATTACACTGACAATCGGCCATTACACAGAGGACTGAGCCATTACACTGACAATCGGCCATTACGCAGGGGACTAAGCCATTACACTGCCAATCAGCCATGGGACAGGGAGCACAGTACCTTCTCTCTTCTCATCTTCTCTCCTGGTCGGACTCTGTGTCAGCCACTCCGACCCGCTCTCCAGCTCCGGACCTGCCCCCAGCACAGTGACAAGCCAATCACTGGCAGTCACTGTGCACTGTGCAGCCAATCAAACTATGTATGTGTGCTGTTTAGCGCACATACATGGAGTTTTCGGACTTCAGGCTCCGGCAGATGAGATGCGGTGAGCACTGACTCGAGTATAAGCCGAGGGGGGGGCATTTTTCAGCACAAAAAATGTGCTGAAAACTCAGCGTATACTCCAGTATATACGGTAATACTTGGATGGCCGATAATATTGAGCCTTGAAAGCCAAACTTTTGCAGCGTTAGGGACATATAGCCCCAGTGTATTCGGTTGAACGCTTTCTCTGCATCAATAGAGAGTAGCAGAGAAGGCACTCGACTACATTCTGCATAGTAAACCATATCAAGTACTCTCCTGGTGGGGTCTGAGGATTATCTACCCACTACAAATCCTGTTTGGTCTGTTTGCATCAGGTTTGGCAGAATTGTTTTTAATCTCTGTGCTAGTAGTTTGGCATATAATTTAACATCTGCATTGAGCAGAGAGATGGGCCTGAAATTAGCCGGGCTGTCTGAATTTTACCCTGGTTTAGGAAGAGTAATAATGTGCACTTTTAACATCTCCAAAGCGAAAGTCCTCCTATGTGCTGCAGCTTCAAATAGTTTGGTTAAGGTGTAATAATATTCATTGACGAACCCATGGCATAGATTTGAGGGGAGAAGGGTTTATTTAGATTTGCTAGGTCACTGGGGGTGATCGTAGGTAGACTGAGTTTATCCAAAAAGGATGAAATGGCTTCTGAGGATGGTTGAGGGACTGAACTGTCATCTTTCAAATTGCATAGGAAGTTATAATAGTCTGCGAATGCGTCAGCAATATGGTTCGGGTTAGTTAACTTTTTTTTGGTGCTGGGGTGGTATAAGAAGAGGAATTTGTTTTCATCCTACGGGTTTTCAAGCACGAGGCTAGGAATTTCCCTGCTTTATTGTGTGACAAGTAGTATTTCAATTTGAGTTGTCTAAGCATTATGTCATAGTTGTCTTGTAAGAGGGACGGAGTTCTAGGCGTGCTTTGGCAAGGTCTGAGGCATTACATTGGGTTGGGTTAGTCTTGTTTAGCTGTTCTAAGTCACGCAAATTAGCCATTGTTCTTTCCATTTTTGCAGATTTAATACATTTAGCTTGTGCCCCTTGCTGTATTAGAATACCTCTTGTATACGCTTTGTGGGCGTTCCATTGGGTAAAAATATCAGTTTCAGGGGATTAGTAAGTAAAAAGTATTCTTTGAGTCATTTGGAAATTACCTCTAGATTTAATTTGTCATTAATAAGTTTGTTGTTACACCACCAGATTGCGATAGGGCGACAGGTGCCTTTCTCCGCTATTGAGATGGATATGGCTGCATGGTCAGACCACGTGATATCCGCAATGTCAGAGGAAGATATCCGTTGTAGCAACCACTTATTGACTAGAAAATAATCAATACGCAAGCAAGAGTTAAACCTCAGAGAATAGTACATATAGTCACTTTCAGATGCGTGTAAGCAGCGTCAGGTATTGTAAATATTCTCCCTTAGTAGGAGCTCTGACAGTAGGGGGGTACGATTTTTACTACTAGAAGTGGAGTCCAAATTTGAATCAACTATGGAGTTCATATCTCCCCCACTATCAGCTCGCCTTGTTTACATTTAGCAATGCATTTATATAACTTACGGAAAAATCTTCCTTGGTTTGAGTTAAGTGCATACACCCCCACAATAGTGTAGATATGGTCATTAATTGTATATATCATTATAACATACCGACCACCTTCATCCAGAATATGTGAATGCAGTTTAAAGGATACAGTGTTCTTGATGGCTATAAGCACACCTCTTTTCTTCGCTTTATAGTCCACTGAGAGAATAAACGGGAAGTCTTTGTGTTGAAGCCGTGGGTCTTCTCCTGTTTTGAAGTAAGTCTCTTAGACCATCACAATATCAGCTTTGGCTATCATAGCTTCTTTACAGAGAGAAGAATGTTTAGCCGGGTGGTTTAGGCCATGGCTATTGATGGATAACAGTTTAAGGGACATTGAAGTGCCGGGTTGATTCATGCTTGCCCAAAACCTTCCTATGTACCTGCCTTCCTGACTGGGTTGTGGTGAGATATCCTGTATGTATTAGCAGAAAGGGCTGTGTTGTACCTGAGGTGATATAGTCATGATGAAGAAAGCGTATGTACCATAAGTAGTAATGCCTTGATGTTGTCTTGTAGATGGAAAGTTCATAGAAACAGAGATTGATGTATGTAATCATGCGTAACCCCATTAAATGTAGAATGCATACAAACATGTGCAGAGATAAAAAAAATATTGAGGATCAAAAAAAAAAAATCCAAAAGGATTGAGTGCAGCTTAGCTGCATTAGTTATGAGGGAAAAACTAACTTAACTTACAAGGGTAGTATTTTGCAACTCCAGGCTGTACGGCTAGGTTGTTTACGCTGATTAGGTGTTGTTACCCAGCTGGCTTTGTTTCCTTGTGCTGCGCTTGTTGGAAACTTTAGACCATTCCCATGTTGTTTTGGATGAGGAGCGAGCAGGCTTTGGGATGGGAGGTTCTTCCGGGACAATGTTCCATTTCTTAAGGAGGCCTTCCTGTATTGGGTTGACGGTGGAAATAGAGCCTTCGTGGGTTATTTTTAGTGTGGCTGGGTACTTCCATTGATACCCAATGTCATGGTTCCTCAGTGTCTTGGTTATTGAGATCAAATTTTTGCGTCTCTGAAGGGTGTGAGCAGAGAAGTCGGGTAGGACCTGGATTTTTGCTGCCTTCTCTGAGAGGCAGTCTTTTTTGCGGAAAGCAGAGAGGATTGTTTACTTCACTTGATAGTTGTGCATTCATAGCAGGATGTCCCTGGGTACTTTCTGTGGTAGGAAAGAGGGCTTGGGAATTCTATGGATACGGTCCATAGTAAGGTCTGCTTGCGATAGAGATGGTGCAGCTTCTTGAAATAGGTTGTGTATGTAGTGAAGAAGTTGGGCTTGTTGTACTGATTCCAGGATCCCCCTTAACTTCAGACTTCTGACATCTGGAGTGGTCCTCCAGGTCCGCCACCTTAGATTTCAAGGGAAGTAAATAAAGGAACCCAAGGGTTTCTTTTACCCGCGCAATGGAGAAGGAATATGTATATGTGGAGCTACCCATATCACACACTATACTAGTGCTATAAACATAAACCATGTGGTAGTGCGATTTAAAGTGGTTTTGGTTTAGATTTCAACCAGTCAAATTCCTCAGAGTGGGCTGTAAGCACGTCCACCGTGTTGTTATATGAGTCTGTGCAGGCACCCATAGTGTCTTCTAAGTAGCTCACTCTTTACCCCAGATCTTGGACTTCTGCTGCATATTCTTTAAAACAGGCAAACATCTCAGCTTGTATGGATGTGCCGAGGGACAGCATCAGGTCTTTCATAACAACATCTGACATTGGCTGTCCTACTGTGGGGAACAATGCGATAGGGTCAGGGATTTGGCTCTCTGTTGTTCCAGAGGGGTCACCTACCTCCATGCAGGGCCCTTCTAGGTCGTCAGGCTGCGAGGAACGTCTCGGACATGATTTGGCTGGGCTCCTTAATTCTGGAGATGCAGGTTCTCCTCAATTTTCTGTAGGATCAGCATTGTCTGCACCTGTATGAGAAAACATGAAGGTGGCTGCCGCTAGAGGTCTGTCTGTGGGCCATAGCTGGTGACTCCGGCCACCATTTTGATGTAGTTCTCTACGGACTGGAGCGAAGAAAACGGAGAGTTTCAGGAACTGCGGCTCCTCTTTCCTCCTGTGGGACATGCTCTCTCGTTGTGCGGAATGTTAGAGAACCCGATGGAGCTGGTTAGCGTCATTGGGTGTCATGGGGATCGTCGTATTTCTCTGGAGACGGCGGAGCTGTTCTAACAAGCGGCCATTGAGTTCCGCGGATGCCACGCCTCCCCAACCTTATGAACTTTTAATGTTACCCCTGGACATTGTGGAAGTAGTGTCATGTGATTATTGATTGTAACATTTATTTAATTGTGGGTTGCTCTATACAGCCCTATGAACTTTAATTATTTTAATATTTGAATTGTATGAGCCCTATCTTATGAGATTTATACTCTATCCTTATATTTTAATTCATATTAGGGGGAACAATTTAGCTTTTTTAGCACAGACATTTTTGGATTTTATATTTGTTTGATATGTGTATTGCATATTTATGGCTGTTGCTTTCTTAGGGGTTGGTTACATTAGCGCGGTACTTCCCTTTATATACTGCCTTATCAGTGTACAAAATGGCTATGTTTTTCTCCATTAAACTCACTATTTCATTATACTCTACAGAGTACGTTGTGACAAAATGTATCATCCCATCTTTTATAGATTTGGCCCTGGACCTAGCTTTAACAGAGTAGATCCTCTCGTTGTCTATGACAAGCAACATTAAAAACTATACTCCATTGAGGGTAACCCCTCTAACTTATTGGAAAGTCTATCTCTGATAACTTCACACTCATTGAAAAAAGAAAGGTCAGTAGAGCAGTTTCTCTTTGTATGGATAAACGCCCCTAAAGGGATGAAATTTATTGTATGTGTAGGGTGGCAACTACCCTCATAGGACTTCCTAAAAGTTGTTGTTAGGACTTAAGACGTTTCAGAGTAACGTGATGCCAAGATTAATAGAAAAAGGGTCAGAAGAGCCTGTAAATTTAAGATTGAATGAATTCTTGTTAATATAATCCAACAAAATATTACGATCAAAAGTGGTTCCCTGGGTGTCCCAAATGATCATCAATAAAGCAACATCAAAAAAAAAAAAAAATTGACAAAAATGGGTTATTATGTGAGAAGATAAAAGACTCTGGCCACCAAACCAAAAATAAATTCACTAATGATGGTGAAAATTTGTTCCCCATGGAGGTGCCGCATAACTGCAAATGAAAAGAATCATTAAAAGAAAAAAATGATGTGTCAATAAGAATTCAATACATGCCAAAAGGTAGCTCTGAAGCTCTGGAGAAAAGCTACTGTACTTATTGAAGTGATGTTATATTGCTGATGGCCAGATGATGCAGGATAGAAGAATAAAGGGTTGCAACATTCAATATCATCCAAACATATTGATTTGTCCATTGGATATTTTCCATTTGAGATAAAATATGATCCGTGTCCTGAATGTAAACCCTCTGTACAAGTGGTTGCAAGTGTAGATCCAACCATTCACTAAAGGGTTTTAAGGACCTATACCTGCTACAATGGAGTATCCCTATTTTGATACACAGGGTTAGTGAATCTTAGGTACAGTAGATGATGGAAAACTGGAGAAACCAGGTCTTTCACTACCAAAAATGTTGCCGTTTTGTCATTCAAAACACAGACCTACCCTCCGCAATAAGATTCATTCAGGCCAATTAAAACAAATGTGTAGGGTTTTGTTTTACTGGGTAATATACAGGGCTTTTTTTCTGGCGGAACGGCGTTCCACCACCTTTGCCAAAGGCAACGAGGGAGAACTTTTTTATACGCTTTATTTTACACTTTATTTTACTAGGTCGCCAGCCACGGAGTAAGCTGGCGGCCGCATAAGCCGAAACAGCTTCTGTAGCACCAGCTGCAGCTCTTACAGAGTGAAAGGCTGAGTGATATCATCTGCACTCTGCCTAACTCTGCAGACCAGATAGCTTGCTCCTTTTTGGTGCCAATCCCAGCTGTCAGGAAGAGCTGCAGTATGATGTGCTAGTCTACTTTCCTGTGGAGACATTGCTTTGTGGGTAAGTTAATCATTCAGTGTTCCTGGACAGGGGCTGTTTATTAATGCTGCTTAGATATGGGGGCTGCCTGGATGTCTCTTTGAAGGATATGGGCTGTATTCCTGCAGGATATGGGCTGTCTCATGCTGGATATGGGCTGTCTCATGCTGATATGGGCTGTCTCATGCTGATATGGGCTGTCTCATGCTGGATGTTGGTTATCTCATGTTGTATATTGGTTTTTCTCATGCTGGATATGGGATGCCTCATGCTGGATATGGGGTGTCTCATGCTGGATATTGGGTGCCTCATGCTGGATATGGGCTGTCTCATGCTGAATATGCAAGTGTGCATATTCGTCAGCACACCATGGATCCTTGTCCAAAGTATTATTTATTGAAGAGATCACATCACAGAAAAGTGCAGCGTTTCAGAGCCGCTCAGGGCCCCTTCGTCAGGCATGTGACATTTCCAAGACCCAGTTGGTTTTTGTTGCAGCACCCACCGACATAACAGCCTGTTTGCCAGGAAGGAGTGCAGTAGGAAAATAGACAAGATCATGCTGGATATGGGCTGTCTCATGCTGGATATGGGCTGTCTCGTGCTGCATATGGGCTGCCTCATGCTGGGTATAGGATGTCTCATGCTGGATATGGGGTGTCTCATGCTGGATATGGGCTGTCTCATGCTGGATATGGGGTTACTCTTGCTGAATATGGGGTTACTCATGCTGGATATGGGGTGTCTCTTGCTGGATATGGGGTGTCTCTTGCTGGATATGGGGTGTCTCTTGCTGGATATGGGGTGTCTCATGCTGGATATGGAGTTACTCTTGTTGGATATGGGGTTACTCATGCTGGATATGGGGTGTCTCATGCTGGATATGGCGTGTCTGGAAGTGCTTCTGAGCTTACTTTGGTAATTGCTGGATATTTCTGCTGTTTTGTACATTTCCCTGTTCTCTAAAGGGGACGGTGCTAGGAGGTGTGTACTGGTGGAGACAAGTGGTGGTCCTAGGATGCGGGTCTGGGGGTGGGTAGGGGCAGATACAGGTGTGACCTAGGGGAAGGGGGTGAGTTCCTGCACCTTTTCTCTGAGAAAAAAAGCCCTGGTGATATACATCAGTATGTTAATTATTACTACGGTGTGGTGTTAATTATTACTACCACACCCCCTTTATCAGCTTCCAGTATAACTAGATTTTTTTTTAAACATTGTTTTTTATTTATTTCACAAAAAGAAAACTTTAGGGTACAGAAGGAAAGAAAGGGGTAGGGGGGTACAAATATGCTCATGAACAATAGTCATCTCTGTTGCACTTGCACTTTTTACAGGTTCCACTTATACAAGTCTCATTACGGTTTGATTCGAGTTAGACCGTTACATTCAACCAGATACTCCATGCTTCCTGATGTTTCTTGTAGGACATGGAGTTAAATGCCAAAAGGCTTTTGTATGTTTTGTTGGTTTCTACTAGCTCTTTCACTTCTAGGAAGTTTGGAGATAGAGTAGATTTCCATCTTCTCAGGATTAACGACCTTGCTGCTAGTAAGATGTGCGTGACAACCGGTCTGTGATTCGGGGGGTATGTGTCAATTCCTATGTTGGGAAGAGCTAGTTTGGGATATGGTTGTTTTAATATACCCGTGCAGGAGGCCAACTTCCAGAATACCTTATTCCAGTAGCTTGTTAACGCCCGGCAATCCCATAAAATGTGTAGGAGGTTCCCTATTTGGTTGCATTCTCGCCAGCATAGGGGGGAGTTTTTTTGGGAGAATTTTGCCAGTTTGTAAGGCGTATAGTACCATCTGTTAATTAATTTCAGTGTCATTTCCCAATGGGAGCAGCAATGAGAGGCTGTGGTGATAGCCTTTATGGCTTTTATCCATTGTTTTTGTGTGATTGTGCATTTTAGATCTTTCTCCCACTTAAACATGGGAACTGTTTTGTTAAATTCATTTTTATGTTGTAGTGCGTTGTAAAACAAAGAAATTCCCTTGGCTGCGTAAGTGTGCGGGTTGAAAAACTTCCAGGCTGTTTGGTTTACATTAATTTCTCCAGGGGTGTTTTTCCCTAGAAAGTGAGTTATACAAATCATGTTGAATTTCTGTCTGTTGGGTATACTAAATTCTTCTATTATTTGCGTGCATGCTTTGAGTCGGTTATTGTCGCGTAAGTGTTGTATGGTGGTTATGCCACATTCTTCCAGGGGTTTTGTATGTAGCAATGTCATAAGGGTATTCAGCACGCTTAGTGGTATTGGAGGGGAGATTTGCTTCTGTGTCTGTTGTGCGGAGATATGTCTCCAGGCTATGAGTGAGGCTTGAATGGGAAGGGTAAATTGGGTGAGGTCTCAAGAGATCCATCGGTCCCTCAGTAAAATGGTGGGAAGATCTCAGGTGTTAGCTATCTGTGCTTCTATTTCTACCCATAGTGGTGGTTCTTTTTGTGGGAACCAATGTTTCAGCTGCTCAAGGAGAACCGCCTAGTAGTAATCCATTAGGTCTGGTAGTCCTGCGCCCCCCATACATCTGTGTCTAACTAACGTGGATTCTGCACATCTCGCCTTTTTCCCTTGCCATATAAAGTTGTTGAGTATGTGCTTGAGGGATCTTAGGTACTTAATTGGAAAGGGGATTGGAACGGCTATGAACATGTACAGTATTTGGGGCAGGATGTTCATTTTGAAAGCTGCCACTCTGCCATACCAGGAGAGTTTGCATTTGGATACGAGTTGAGCGAACCCGAACTGTAAAGTTCGGGTTTGTACCGGACTTTAGGGTGTCTGTGACATTTGAGAAAAAGTCTGGGTATTTTTTTGCACCTTTTGAATAGCTGTAGGGCAGCCAATCAACAAGCGTTTCACTCGTTTGCCCTTAGAAGCCATCACAGCCATGCCTACTAATGGCATGGCTGTGATTGGCCAGTGCATCGTGTGACCCAGCCTCTATATAAGCTGGAGTCACGTAGTGCTGCATGTGACATCATCTCATACTAGTGTAGGGAGAGGATGCTGCCACTGCTGTGAGGGACAGATTAGCTTTAGAAAATCATCTCATACTTGTGTAGGGAGAGGATTCTGCTGCTGTGAGGGACTGATTAGCTTTAGAAAATAATCTCATACTATTGTAGGGAGAGGATTCTGCTGCTGTGAGGGACAGATTAGCTTTAGAAAATTTGTTAAAAACAGCGATTTATTGGTGGGTGGGTGCTAGAGGAGATTTTTGTTTGCTAGAGTAAATTTTGTTTGCTAAGCAAAGTGCCTCATATAAAACCTAAGCAATTTTTCTGTTTGTTAGGTGGGCGATTGCAACCATTTTTGCAAGTGCAGTGCACTTGCAACTGCTTGTGTGTCAGGGACACTACTTTAATCGTGTTCTGTTAGTTCAGTTGGCAACATGTTGGCATATTTAAATACTGCTTTTACATTGCAGTTAGACAAATTACATTTTTTTTTTTGTGCAAAATATTACATTTGCGACCAGAGGGGCATTTCTTGCACAAAAATAAAAAGTGCTTCTACATTGCTGGTTTAAAAAAAAAAATATTCTAAATACTACATTTGCGGCCAGCGGTGCATTTCTTCCACAAAATTAAAAAGTGCGTCTACATTGCTGGTTTAAAAAAAAAAAGAATAAAAATGTATTATTCTTTTTTTTTATTATTAATAAATAGTGCTACATAGTACATTTGCACCTTGCTGTGCATTTCTTGCACAGAATTAAAAAGTGCATCTACACTGCTGGTTTAAAAAAATAAATAATAATAAATAGTGCTACATTTGCACCTTGCTGTGCATTTCTTGCACAAAATTGCACATTGCCAGTTTAAAAAAATATAAATTTGTGCTAAATAGTACATTTGCGTCCAGAATGAGGAGAGCGTCAAATAAGGGACCTGGTCGTGGTGCTGCTGGTGTTGGTGAAGCTCCTGTTGCAAGGAGAGGACGTGGTCGATCTGTGCCAGCTACACGCACAAGTGAAACACCTTCCTCAGGTGCGAGTAGCCGACAGAACCTTCAACGTTATATGGTAGGCCCAAATGCCGCTCAACGAATCGTGAGGCCAGAACAAGTACAGGCAATAGTAGATTGGTTGGCTGACAATGCCTCCAGTTCCTTCACATTATCTCCCACCTGGTCCCTTGCTGAAAGCTCAGAGTTGGCACCTGCAACCCCTGGCCATCTGTCTTTCACCTCAGCCCCTTGTAAATCAGCCAAGCAGTCTGAGCCCCAAGTCATGCAGCAGTCTCTTATGCTTTTTGATGACTCTGCTGGTGTGCTTTCCGTGGAGCATCCACATAGCCCTGCCCAAGAAGTGGAACACATTGAGTGCACCGATGCCCAACCACTTCTAGTTCAGGATGAGGACATAGAAACACCACCGCAGAAGGTCTCTGATGATGATGAAACACAGGTGCCAACTGCTGTGACTTTCTACAGCGTGCAGACTGACAAGGAGGGCAGTGGTGAAGAGTGGGTGGAAGATGATGTGGAGGATGATGAGGTCCTAGACCCCACATTGTTCTGGCCCTTTCCAGGACTTTTTTAGAGCCATTTTAGTGCCCAAAAGTTCGGGTCACCATTGACTTCAATGGGGTTCGGGGTCAAGTTTGGGTCAAGTTCAGTGCCGAACTCAAACTTTTTCGCGAAGTTCGGCCGAACCCGCCGAACCCAAACATCCAGGTGTCCGCTCAACTCTAATTTTGGCCATAAGCGGGGTGATGTTGGAGGAGATTAGGGTGGTAGTGTTGTTGGTCAAGGTTATACCAAGGTATTTTATACCATCTCTACTCCAGCTGTCGGAGAGGGGATTCCCAGGTTAAGAATTAGCGATTTAGAGGTATTTACTTTGTAATATGAGAGGTTGCTATACTGTTGTAGCATTCGGTGTGTTGCTTGCAGGGATTGGGATGGGTTTGTCAGTAGCAGAATTATGTTATCCGTAAACAGATTTATTTTGTGCTGGGAGCCCTGGAAGGTGAAGCCGGTTATGTCTGGGTTTGTTCGAATGGATTCTGCCAGTGGTTCTAACACTAAATTGAAAATAATGTGATACAGAGGACACCCTTGATGAGTTCCGTTTGTAATGTCAAACTGTTTGGATAACAGAGATGAGGTGTAGACCTGTGCTGATGGACAAGAGTAAAGAGCCAGTATGGTGGAAAGGATTTGATTTTTAAAACCAAACTTTCACAGTGTTTGAGACATATATTGCCAATGCACCCTGTCAAACGCCTTCTCTGCGTCCAATGCCAGGAGCAGAGAAGGTGTTTGTGTGTTTTCAGCGCTGTGGATTATGTTAAGTACCCTTCTTGTTGCGTCCGAAGTTTGACGTCCGGATACGAATCCTGTTTGGTCTCTGCGTACTAACTGAGAGCTTCCTAACCCTCTTGGCCACTAATTTTGCTAGTATTTTCACATCTGTTTTTAATAATGAAATGGACCTGAAATTGGCCGGTGATGTGGGATCCTTCCCCGGTTTCGGTAGGGTGATGACGGTAGGGAGGTTTAGTCTGAGGCCTTATTGAAGACCCGTACCAGATGTGGGGCAAGGTCTTGTTTAAAGAGTTTAAAATACTCATTAGGGAACCCATCTGAGACTGGCGATTTACCGTTTGGGAGTGAAGTTATGGTTTGTACCACTTTCCTTTCTTTTTCTGGGGGCGTTGAGTTTATTTAACTGGGCTTGTGAAAGGGTGGGTAATTTAAGTTTATCGAGAAAGTCTTGAATTTCATATTCAGTGGGTTGGTGGGTCATAGGGTCCTCCCTTAATTTGTATAGAGTTCTATAATATTCTGCGAGTTCATTTGCTATGTCTTGTGGGTGTGTTATTTTATGTTTATCGATGGGCTATATTAGATATGATATTCTATTTTTCGCTTGTTTGATCTTAAGTTTGTTAGCTAGGTACTTCCCAGTTTTGTTGGATTGCGCATAGTGGTTGAGTTTGAGCCTTTTCAGGTGTTTGTCATATTGTTCAGACAGGAAGGACCTGAGTTAATGTCTCAATTGGTATAGGGATTCTGTGGAGGCTGTAGTGGGCTTTTGTTTATTCAGGGTTTCTAGATCATGGATTTCTTTTAATATTTTTGTCACTTTAATGTTGTGTTGTTTCCTAAGTCTGGAACTTTGCTGAATGCACACTCCCCTCATGAAGGCATTGTGTGCATTCCACAAGGTCCATGGGTCCGACACTGAGTTGGTGTTATTCTGGAAGAATTCTTTGAGTTGTTGGGCTATGTATTGGGTGCATTGTGGATATTGGAGAGTTTTCATGTTGTATCTCCAAATTGGAGCTCAGTCCATAGGGTTCTCCTCCTCCACCACTAGTTCGACCGCAGCATGGTCTGACCATGTGATGTCTTTAATCGAGGACCAGGAGGACCCCTGGAGTACCTTCATATCTACCACAAAGAGGTCAATCTGTGAGTAGGTACGGTGTCTGGAGGAGTAAAACGTGGAGTACATTTTTAAGCGACGGCAGTCAGCCCCTGGCTGAAGAGGTAGTATTCAGCCTGGGGTCGACTGTAGCATTAAAATCACGACATACAAGTAGGTTGCCATACTTAACTGATGCAATCTTTACAAAACCCTACAAAACGTATCTGGTGCGAGTTGGGGCAGTATATTGTGACAATCGTTTAGGGGCTGTTGTTAATTAGGGATGGTTGTGGTAAAGGTATTTTGTGCCGCGCTATCTGTGTAGTACAATTGGTATTATGTTAATTAATTGTGATTGTGTTAGGTGCAATAGTGTCAGTGATGAATGAATTTATGATTAAAGCATTTCTTGTTTGTGCATTCTAATGATTAAAATATAAAGCCGTGGTGGCTTACATACATATATACCAAACCAAAATTTTCAGGTTAGTATGTCACATATAAAAAAAACAGTGATTAGCACTTAATGATTGGGGACAGTTAAAGTAAAAGTTGGCAGATGATGCCGGTGATGATAAACTTAATAAAATTATACAAATAATAGTCCATAAAAGTTCTGTCAGATGGGTGAATTTAAAAATCTCTTAAGGGTGATACATATTGGTGCGCTGGGTAATACATCTGCAGTGATTGTAGTTGTGACTGATCCTTAAGTGTGTGCTAGTCCCTCTGCCCTCCCTCTGCTTTAAATTTTTGGGTCTTTTTTTAATTATATTTTTCATCTTTTTTTTCTATTTAATACATTTTTATTGGTTTTACATATGGTTTAACAGAATCAGACAGGCAGACAGTGTAGACAGTTAGAGTATCTGTGAAGCATGGCAAACCATCTAGTAGTCCATGAGCATGTTAAGAGCCAGCCTATGGTAGAAAAACACAATATAGCAACAGAATATCGAAAACATTTGAAAGATATTGACAACAATGAACTCTGGCGACCGCCGGAGGCCTACGAGCCTGTAGCCTCTTTTACTAATGGCAGCTTGGATGGATAAAGGAGACCTGAGTGCCAGATCCCTCCCCCCCCCAGAAAAAGGGGGGGGGAAGAGAGGGCGACCAGACCTGCGTCCTACAAAAGTCTATTGCGGCAGGTTAAGGCAAGTTAACTGTATACGGTCTCTTAACAGAGCACGTGAATGACTGCATGTCTGACCAAAGTGCGGGTGAAAATAAAAGGGGAAAATTGAAAGAAAACTAAAGGTGAGGAAGGAGGGGGGGGGGGTCTGCAGGAGTTACGTCTACAAAATGTCCTTGAGTATTATCCCTAGGAATCCAGAAGAGCATTCAATGCAAAGTCATGAAGTGTGGGTTCCCATTGTTGTGGGGTTTCAGGTGGAGTTTCTCACCTTATCCAGAGATCATATATCAATGAGGGTTGAAGGGAGGTTTGTACCGAGGCAGGGAGGGTAGCATCAATTAAGTTTTGCCATCTACGGAGAAAACGTTTTTTTGAGTTTGTTTTGGAGGACCACGAATCCAGGAGGACCTTGAACAGAAGTTCTAGCTCCTTTCTGACCTCTGAGACCATGGGTGGCCGAGTCTGAGTCATCCTCTGAAGATTAATCTCTTGGCTGCTAGTAAGCAAATATAAGTCCACTGCGCAAGGAATTTTGGCAGCAATATTGTAGGGAGGTCCGTTGAAAGGTCACTTGGTTTAGCATGAAAGTGCATGAGACCTGGGTGTAGTGGGGTTACAATATGAGTCACAGCTGTTATGAAGGATTGGACTTGTTGCCAAAAGGAGGTTATGTGGGGGCAGGACGAAAGTCTATGGAAAAGCATTGGTTTAGTGGTGTTACAGAGAGGGCAGACTTTCTCCGTAGGGCGGTCCTCGGGTATTTAGTAGGGTAGGTATGCCCTGTGTAGTAATTTGCAGTGGGTTTCTCTCCAAGTCTCCTTAGAAGTAAGTGCCAGTGTTCTCCTGTAACCCTCCCAAAGGACTGTGGCAAGGTTGTTCAGAGGAATGTCTTTGCTCCAAGCTTTGGCTGCCGTTCGTTCCAGAGGTTGGGTGAAGTGGGGGATAAGTGGATTGTATATGTTTTAGATGGAAAATGAGCCTGATTCAACCAATTTGTCTATCAACGTAGTTTTGAATCTGATTTGGGGTTTCGGGCAGATGCTGTTAACAAAGTTTAATATCTGGCAAATATATAAGGCATGATGGTCAGGGAGGCCAAAGTTCATAATGGTTCTGGAATAGGGTTGAGTTTTCCCAGTGGTCAGGTCATAGAGGCTTTTCAGCTCTGAGAGCTTTTTAAATTTCCAAAATCGAAAGGCTTTGTGGTGGATGGATGGCATCAGCATTGGATTTCCCAGAATGGGGAGGTAAGCTGATATATGTGGGGATACTCCCTATAGCGTTCTGATTTCCCTCCATGCAATTATAGTGTCACATAGCAGGAGGTTGTTTTTCAAGTTCGAGGGGAGCTTTGAAAGACTACAGTGCAGTATGGATGATAGGTGGAATGGCTGGGCCATGTTTGATTCCAATTCAAAGTTTGCATACCTTGATTTTCTGGTTAACCTAACCAGTCCAGGCCCGCCCCTAACAGACATGAAAGATTATATAGCCTAACACAGGGAGACCTGCTCCACACTCACTCCTTGGGAGATATAGTTTCACCATGGCTATACAAGGTTTTTTTCCCCGCCAAAGGAATTTATTTAGGGCCTGTATATCTTTATTTTTGAGTAATATAGGGATGGTCTGTAGTGGATATAACAAGCGCGAGAAGCTTATCATCTTGTATAGATGGCCTCTCCCGAAGAATGACAGCGGGAGGTCCCTCCAAGCCTCCAACTTCTTAACTATTTTGGTGAAGAGGATAGTTCAGATGATACAGTGATGAGGGATCTTTTCCTATGTTCACTCCCAAGTAGGTTATATGGTGGGTGACTATAGAGAAAGGCGAAGTTGTTGTCCAGGGTTTGGGGCCACCCTTGCCTAATGGCATGAGCTCACTTTTGGAGAAGTATATTTTTAAACCTGCACATGTCCGAAATGTGTTAAGGGTATGTTGTATCAGGGGTATGTCTTCCTGGGGATTGGTAGTGAAAATCAAAATGTCGTCAGCGAAGAGAGCTACACGGAGTTCTTCTGTACCTATTCTGACACCATGCAAAGGTAGATGTGTGCTTAGGTGGCGTGATAGGGGTTCGACGGCTAGGTTGAAAAGAAGAGGTGAGAGGGGACATCCTTGGCGTTTGCCCTTATACAGGGAGATGGGGTCTGAGATAATGCCTGCCGCTACCACTCTCGCTGTAGGAGAGGAGTAGAGAGTTTTGATAAAATTGGAGAAGGGACCAGTGAAGCCGAATCGTTCGAGGGCCAGTGAGAGCCACGCAAAGTCAATGTTATCAAAAGCCTTCTTGGCGACTAACGTGAGGATGGCTAAGTCTTGGGTTGGGTGAGATTTGGCATATTCTAGCACCGCCAGAACCTTTCTTATGTTGTAAGTGGCTGAGCGGCCTTTAACGAAGCCTGACTGTGCTGAATGGATCAAGGTTGGTAGGATGTCCGCGAGGCGGAGTGCTACAATTTTGGACAAAAGTTTGGAGTCGACATTTAGTAGGGAGATGGGTCGGTAGGAGCCTGGTTCAGTGGGGTATTTGCCTTTTTTGGCGATCAATTTAATATAGGCCCGGTTACCAGATGGTAAGTAGGGCCCCCCTTCCAGATTTCGTTAAAGACCGCATTCAGAGTCTGAGGAATAAAGTCTTTTGTGAGTTTATAAAATTCTCCCGTCAGTCCATCTCGTCCTGGGGATTTGTGGTTGGGTAAGAGTCCAATGTTGTCAACAATTTCTTTTTCGGAGATGGGGGCGTTCAGAACTAGTAATTGTTCTGGGGAGATTTGGGGGATATTGGCTAATTTGAGGAAATGCTCGGCTTGTCCTAGGTCCATCTTGTCAGGGGCGTAAAGGGAGGTGTAAAAGTCTTGTAGAGTTTTGTTAACCCCTGCTGGGAGCGAGACTAAATGTCCTGTGTGGTCTTTAAGGGATGTAATGTGGGTTGGAGTGTACTGGTTTTTGCTCATTCTGGCTAAAAGTTTGCCCGCCTTGTTCCCATGTTTGTGCAAGAAAAGTTCAGAATGTGCTGATTTAATGAGTTCCTGGCATTCAGCCCAGGTTTCAAAGGTTTGCTTGGCTTCTATCCAAGCTTTCCTAATTTCTGTGGAGTCCCTTTGTGTCAGTTGGATTTGCGTGGCTCTTTCTGGTTGGTGCTAGCTATTTTGTAGGATTTCAGGGTTTGAGCCTTGTAGAAGGCTGCATACGAAATAATTTTGCCTCTCAGGAAGGCTTTCCCTGTATCTCAGAGAAGGTTAGGTTGGTGCATGTGAGCGGAGTTATTGGACAAAAATTCTTGCCAAGCTTCCTGCAGGACAGTTTTGAGTTGCGGATCTTTAGCTAAGAATGTTGAGAATCTCCAAATCCTGGCTGTGTTCTGAGGTAGGAGGTTTGTTAATGTAACTGAGATTGGGCTGTGGTCTGAAATTGCTAATTCATGGATGAAGGCCTCTAGTATATGTGAAAGCAAAGATGGGGAGGAGAAAAAATAATCTAGTCTGGCAAATGTTCCGTGGGGAGAGGAGAAAAAAGAGAATTCCTTCTCCGTCGGATGAGCAAGTCTCCAAATGTCTGTTAGGTTAAAGCCTAAAGCAAACTGTTCTAGGAGTGACATTTGGTTTGACAGGGGCTGGAGCCAGGATATGTACCTGGCAGTTCTGTCCTCTATTGTGTTCATGGTGGTGTTAAAGTCTCCACCTATCAAGTGTGGGTACTGGGGATTTCTAAGAATTCACTTAGTGGTTTGTTGGAAAAAGGAGGTTGTGGGAGAATTTGGGGCATAGATATTCGTAATGACAATGTCCTTGGATTGAAGTCTGACGTGTGCAGTGACTAAGCGCCCTTGGTCGTCACTGTATGTGTCTATCAGTTCATACTGCAGCCATTTGTGGAATAAAATGACGACGCCCGCCTTCCTGCCTATTGCACCTGATCCGATGACCCTGCCAACCCAAAGCCTCTGCATGCGGTGGTAGACCCCAGGGGGAGATGTGATTCTTGTAAAAGAGCGATATCCGCCTTTAGTCTCCCAAGATTTCTGAGTATTTTCATACGCTTGGTAGGGGATCTCAGCCTCTTGACATTCCAGGAGACTACCCACATGCAGAGGTCAGGGCGTGCAGTGTTAGAAAAGTGATTATATCATAAAGGTGGCATATGTATATAGTTGGTGACTCACGGTTAAGATGGTATGGATTCGTCTGGAGCTTGGGATGAACATAGGAAAGGATATCCTGCAGTCGCAGAGAGGGGAGAAAAAGGGGAGAGAAAACAAGAAAGGTTAAACAAAAACTGAACATAAAAACCAAGCGGTCTATCAACTTCACTTTTTTCTGGATGTGAGTCCTAAACCCCTGCCCAGTGTTACCGACCGCCCGGCAAGGAGATGCCCTACAGGTGCCCGTGGCCTACAAAAGAAAACAGAAGAGCGGCCTCGGCGTTGTCTACTCCTCGTGGACCAAAAGTCAGTAGGTTGGAAGGTAAAGAGATCTCACATGATGCGAAGAAGATGGGTTCATTTGTGGTTTGCTCCATTAGAGTAATTCACACAAAGGCGTCTTTGGGGGGTTCTTTCTAGGGCTTCCTTGGATCAGTGGGTTCCTCCTCCATGTTGGCGCCTCCCCTCCCTGGTCGGGTGAGTTTAGAGCGGAGATAAGAGTCTGCCTCCACGGGTGTATGGAAGGAGAGTTGATCTCCGTTGGGGGCCAAGAGTCTCAAAGTTGCTGGAAAAGCCAATGTGAAGAAAGTGCCCTGTTTGTACAGCTCCGCACATATTAGTTGGTGCGCCTTTCTGCGTTTTGATACTTCTGGGGAGAAGTCTGCAAAGATGAGTAGGGCCTGGCCATCGATGTTCAGGGCGCGTGACTTGCAGAAAGCCTGCAGTACGGCCAACCTGTCTGTATAGTTTAGGTATTTCACTATGACCGGCCTCAGTGACTTGCGATTGGGGTCTGGGGCTCCAATTCTGTGCGCTCGCTCGGCTACGCAGGGATTTGGCAGACCTAGGGCCTTGGGTATGCGGAAGGCACAAAGATGAAGGAGAGATCCCGCTTGGAAAGATTCGGGGAGGCCTACAATCCAGAGATTGTTCCTCCTTGACCTGTTCTTGAGGTCCTCAAGTTTGTCATGAATATAACAGTGTATCTTGGTGTGCTCTTGTAGGGCACCTTCCTGTTGGTATACCTCTTCCTACAGACTGGCGATTTTGTGTTCTGCTTTGCCGATTCTATGGAGCTGTTCGCCCAATTCCTTCCACAGCTGGGTTAAGCCGGTGGCAACGGCTGTATCCACCACAGATGATATGCGGGGAAGGATCAGGTCAGCCACTGCCTGTGCTATCTGATCGTATGCCAGGAAATGAGCAGCACGGTAGGTTCCAGATGCACGCTCGGGTCCTGGGGCATGCTTGGATCCAGAGGCACGATTGGATCCAGAGGCACGGTCAGATCCAGAGGCACGGTCGGATCCAGAGGCATGATCGGATCCAGACGCACGATCGGACCCGAGGGCACGATAGGACTCAGGGGCCATCAGATCCATGCTGTCCTCCATGAGGAGATGAACTGCGGCCATCTTGGATCCCACAGCGGCTGTGTGTGGCTGTGTTGTGCTGCCGAGGCCAGGCGAGCTGAGGCTGGCGCCTTTCAGGTATTTGTCCATTGGATTGTTGTAGAGGGTGTCCGATGCTCAGTTCAGCTGTCTGGCGGGTCTCAGGCGGATTTTATAGGCAGGTAATAGCCGGTGGAGATGGGGCCTCTGTGCCTTGTGTCCCTCACATACGGCACCGTAACCGGAAGTCCTATTTTTCATCTTAACACTGTTCCTTTAAAAAAAAAATTTGATCACTTTTATTGCTATCACAAGGAATGTAAACATCCCTTGTGATAGTAATATATGGTGACAGGTACTCTTTATGGAAGGATGGAGGGTCTAAAAGACCCCCCATCCCTCCTTTACACTTCACAGTATTCAGATCACCAAAAACGGCGATTCTGAATACTGTCATTTTTTTAAAACCAGCGCCTTTAGCCGCCGAGTAAACCGGAAGTGACGTTGTAACGTTGCTTCCGGGAATGTACGAAGTAGTCCTGATCGAAGCCTATTCCGACTTCCACAGGCATTCCACACAGTGGCCACAAGCGCCAAAATGGAGCTCCGGTCTCCCGGTGGGACAGGAGGCCAGAGACGGTGGCGGGAGGGGGGATGTCCTCTCCCGCTGCTGGGATAACAACCGAGCAGCTCCTGAGCCGGATCAGTTGTTCAACAGATAGCCAGTCGCCTGCTCTAAAAAACGGTACATGGGTATAGCCTGTAGCTGCAGACTATACCCTGATGCTTCCACTTAAAGCAGCCACCATTTATAAACAGCGATTCGCATTAAATGGTTACACTAATTTACAACAGCAGGGACTGTTCCTGCGCCCAACAAAAGTAACTGCAAGGGGTTACAGTGTTCTGGTTCCGACAACACCCAAGGCCCAATTTTTCACCATCTGTTGAACTGGGGCATGTCATCACATGGCGGCCGACTATCCAGTGATAATGACCGATCCGGCTTGGAAGCCGCTCAATCTTTATCCCAGGGAGCAGTAGGGGCCATACCCCCCTCCCACCACTGTCCGCCGTTCTGTTCTGGTACTGTCAACAAGCAAGGCCAAATTTTTGGCCACCTGTTTGACTGGGGGCTTTCGTCACAATTTGCAAACTAATTTGCAACATCAGGCCCAGTTCCTCCGTCCAACAAGAGTAACTGCAAGGGGGTAATCTGTCCCTCACACCAGCAGCAGGAACCTCTCCCTATACTAGTGTGAGATGATTTTATAACAGTAATCTGCACATCACATCAGCAGCAGCAACCTCTCCCTACACTAGTATGAGATGACTTTATAACGGTAATCTGTCCCTCACACCAGCAGCAGGAACCTCTCCCTACACCAGTATGAGATGATTTTATAATGGTAATCTGTCCCTCACACCAGCAGCAGGAACCTCTCCCTATACTAGTATGAGATGATTTTACAATGGTAATCTGTCCCTCACACCAGCAGCAGTAACCTCTCCCTACAACCGGTATGAGATGATTTTATAGCGCTAATCTGTCCCTCACACCAGCAGTAGGAACCTCTCCCTACACCAGTATGAGATGATTTTATAACGCTAATCTGTCCCTCACACCAGCAGCAGGAACCTCTCCCTATACTAGTTGAGCGAACACCTGGAAGTTCGGGTTCTGCTGGTCCGTCCGAACTTCGTGACAAAGTCCGGGTCCGGGTCCGGACGGAACCCGAACGATCGCACGGACAACGAACCCCATTGAAATCAATGGGGACCCGAACTTTTAGGCACAAAAATGGCTGTAGGAAAGTCCTGGAAAGCCCCAGAGGGCTGCAAAAGGAAGTAAAATGGGGGTAAGGGT
>BLSH010243481.1:156681-180629 GCA_018402905.1 Glandirana rugosa
TATCGACGTCCCGTCGGTTAGTTGTTCACAAAGTGAGCAAACGGGAATCTTCGGTAGACTCGGTACGGATGATTACCGTACCGACACTAACCGGTCACGTAGTAGACTGGGTCGCAGCTCGACCTCAGTGCATCGTGACGTACAGTGTATGAGAGTCTGATAACATCCCTCTCCTACGACGGCGGCGACACCCCCTGTCTAATCGTAATATTTGAGTAGAGTATGATCATATGATCATATCCCTCTCCAAGGACGACGACCACACTCCCTGTCTAATGGTACTATTTTAGTAGAGTATGACCACATCCCTCATCACAACTCGCTTGGGCCTGACATGTCCGGGTCCGGGTCCGTGCCACGGACACCCTAAAGTTCGGTACGGACCCGAACGTTACAGTCCGGGTTCGCTCAACACTACTCCCTACACCAGTATGAGATGATTTTATCATGGTAATCTGTCCCTCACACCAGCAGCAGGAACCTCTCCCTATACTAGTATACTAGTATGAGATGAGTTTATAATGCTAATCTGTCCCCCACAGCGGCGGCAGCATCCTCTCCCTACAATAGTCTGAGAGTATGTGACATGCAGTGCTACGTGACTCCAGCTCGACGCTGGGTCAGATGATGCACTGGCCAATCACAGCCATGCCATTAGTAGGCATGGCTCAGATGGCTTCTAAGGGCAAACGAGTGAAACACTTGTTGATTGGCTGCCCTGCAGCTATTCAAAAGGCGCGAAAAAATACCCGAACCCAGACTTTTTCTCAAATGTCTGGGTTCGGGTTCGGGACACGGACACCCTAAAGTCCGGTACAAACCCGAACTTTACAGTTTGGGTTCGCTCAACTTTACCCTCAACCAATAATGTAGCCAAGGTATTTGGCCTTCTCCAAGTCTATGGCACACACTTTTCGCCATTGGCAGTGAGTCCTGCTTTCCTAAGGGAATCTACTACTGCTTGGCTGTAGATGACAACATTGTCCAAATAGATGCCTGCGTATTGGTGATGTGGTCTCCATGTCTTCTCCATCATTCTCTGGATTGAGGCAGGAGCACCACGCAAACCAAAAGGCATCCGCTTATATTGGAATGACCCCTCTGGAGTAGAAAAGGCAGTCTTCTCTTTTGTAGATTCTGTTAGGGGTATCTGCCAATAATTTTTAGTCAGGTCTAAAGTAGTTATGTACCTCTCACTTCCCAATCTGTCAACAAACTTGTTGCTCCAAGGCATTGGGTATGCATCGAATTTGGACACGCTATTCAACTTCCTGAGATCATTACAAAACCTTATACTGCCATCTGCCTAGGGACCAACACTATGGGATTTGACCAGTCATTGTGGGACTCCCCTATCACATCCATCTCTAACATGTTCTTTATTTCGTTTGCAACTGCTTCATGCCTACCCTCGGGTATTCTATAGGGCTTTACATTTACATGGACACCTGGTTCCATAATTATGTCATGCTGTATAACTATGGTCAGTCCAGGTAGGTGAGAGAAAAGGTCTATATTCTTACTCACAAAATCTTTAACATCCTTTTGTTGGGCCACTGACAAGGTTTCAGTTATGGGTATCTCCGGTGTCACAGAGGCCACGTCCTTTTGTGGAGTTGGCACTGCCAGTAAAGTGTTTGTCCTTCCAAGGTTTCAAGAGATTAATATGATATATTTGCTCTGGTTTCCTTTTATTTGGCTGGTAAACTTTGTAGTTTACCTCCCCTACTCTTTCCATAATTTCAAAGGGACCATGCCACATTGCTAGGAATTTGCTCTCAACTGTGGGGATTAGTACCAGCACTCTATCCCCAGGGATGAAGGTCCGGGTCTTGGCACCCCGATTATAAACCCTTCTCTGGGCCTCCTGGGCTTGCTCCATATGTTCCCGTACAAAGGTGTGGCCTCTCCCTCCCACATTTCTTTTGCAACATCTAGCAACTCCCTGGGATGTCTACCATACAGTAGTTCAAAAGGGGAGTAACCTGTAGATGCATGAGATACCACTCGTATGGCAAACATTAGGTATGGCAGCAAAAAATCCCAATTTCTCTTATCTTTGTCCACCACCTTTTTTAACATGCTTTTGAGCATTTTGTTAAATCTCTCCACAAGATCAGTTTGGGGGTGGTAGACAGAGGTACGGAGATGGGGCAGACTTTACTACTGGTCCCACCATATCCATGCCAATTCTTTCAAAAGGCACTTCAATTATTTGTAACGATACCAGCAGACTGCAAAAATGGGGTGATGGCGCAGAATACTGACACTCTGGGCATGACTCACAATATTCTTTGACATCTGAATGTAACCCAGGCCAAAATAATCTCTGGGTTATCCTCTCCTTAATTTTCTCTATACCCAGATGTCCACCCATTATATGACCATGGACCAAATTTAATACCATCCAGCTATAGGGTTTGGGAACCACTAATTGCTCTACCTCCTCTTTCCCTTGCTTTACCACTTGATACAGCAAGTTCTTCTTAAGAGCAATGTAGGGAAAAGACACCCCTACACTAGGTTCAACGGGTTTGCCATGAATCATTTTAATGTTTTCTCTGGCTCTAATGAGTGTGGAGTCTCTTAATTGTTACGTAAAAAAGTAATCTTTCCTGACTTCTAAGTCAGGCACCATATTCTGTCCACTCTCATTATTAGAGTCAGAGATCATTTTTGTTCATTATAAGTTGGGGGCTGGATTCTAGCTCCTCCTGCTCTCTAGCCATTAAAGAAAAAGGAAAAGGACCTATGCCTCTGTTGGACACACCAACAGTTTCCCTTTTAATTTTGCAATTAAAAGGGTCCAGAGTGAGTTCCAGTGTTTCCTCAGCAGGAGGAGCTCTGTCCTCCCGACGCCTTTTGTTTTCCCATAAACTCCAAAAGTGTGGAAAATTTTTCCCCACTAGGACTTCATGAAGTAATGCAGGTACCACACCCACTGAATGTGTCACGGTGCCCCAAGGGGTATCAAGCTCAACCACAGCAGTCTGGTAATCACGTGTGTCACCATGTATACATATCACCCCAATAGAGCTGTGACTAATTTCAACACTACCAGAATCTAGCAGAGAAGTGACTGGTTTTCCATCAACTGAAATCACACACATTTGTTTTTCTATGCGTCCCTGACATGATGACATGACACCCCACAGGGGGCGCGCAAGTGGCACATGCTCAGGAGAACGTACATGGACGCCCTCCCGGCAATTTAGGCCCGTGCTGTAGCCATCTTTTGGCTATAGCACGGGTGTGAGGAGGTTAATAAACGTACACCTTGGCAATCTATCATATAAAATTTTTTAATTGGATGCAGAGACAAGTACAAGTGCATAATCTTTACTGAAAAATGTACACAGCTTGTCACAGCGATGAACACGTCTTTTGTTTATATTGCCCTTTGATGGTTGAGATTCAGCTGCTTCAGGATTCACAGGAAATCAAACTGGGCATGTAATTATCCTTATTGACTGAAACAGTAGCTCACACAGTTATGTTAGCCAGTACTGAAGCAACAAACCAATTGCCTTAGGAGAAGCCTGAATGTGAAAAAACTAAATTCATCATTTTCATCTCAGGTCTGTGCATTTTTAATGGACAAAGAAGGAATACATGTTTTTCTACTGCAACACGGATTTTATTTCTGCTGTTACCCTTTCTTTTTAAAGCCTTGTTGTGCACAGAAAAATATGACAATTTTTGAACACATGTAATTTTAGGAAGGCTATTTGCAGCTGGTAGAAACACAATAAATATGCTTGCTCTGATATAATAAAACCTTCAGAAAGAATGTGGTAAATGGAGAACAGTAGGATATAATGCTAATTTACGATCTACATGCAATTCAGAAATGTAGCCCATGATTTTATGCAAATGAATCTTGTTGCCTACTATACAAATATAAAATGGCACGTCCAGTTTTTCTTTATAGGAGGGATACGTTGCATCACGATTTAGTGAACAGTTATGGAAGGATGGAATTATATGCAACAAAAACAACATATGGGGATAATCGTTAAACACATATTATCGTATGGGGATAATCGTTAAACACATAAATATTACATTTTCTTTAAACTAGTCAAGCAAAAGGATAGTAAACATTTTCTGAACTCACCTGATGCACATAGGTTTACTGAACTAGCATGCACATTTCACTTATATTACAGTGGTTGCAACCCTAAAAAAACATGCTCCTGTCCCTTTAAGGAATGAGATATAACACTGTGATTTTGTCATGTCAATTGTCCCTTTCTATGTTCTACAATACCTGGTTGATCTTGCCTGTTCCTGTCTTCCCCTCTGTAAACTGACCACATTTATTATAGATGCTGATCTGTGATAGCATGGTCAGTTTATGTGCCTCCGTCATTATATTATTAATATAATATTATTAATTATTATTATTATTATAATTATTAATATTTATTAATTACTTTGATCCTCTCTGTTTTAGATCCCTGCTCAGTACAGTGTCTGTGTTTTCCTAAAATTACAATGCTAAATACCTTCTTTCCAGAGCCCTGCTGTGCAGACATGTGACTTCCTTCTACTAGCTTGCATTCATCAGAGGGAAATCTAAGCCCCTCCCACTGTACTCACTTACTTGGGAGGGGAAGCAAGGGAGGTTACATTACAGGACAGCAGGGCTCTGCAAAGAAGATATTTAGCATTATAATTTTAGGAAAACACACACATTGTAATGAACAGGGACCTAAAAAGGAGAGAATCAAAGTAATTAATACATGTGACTTTACAACCACTTTAAATCATCCCCAAAGTATGCAAAACTCTGTGTTATATTCTTGGAATATGAAAATATACATAAATAACAGTGCAAAATCATACTGTTTTACTTTTCCCATCTTTCCTGTAAGTACTCTCTTCAGCATGCAATGCAATATATCAGTAGGCAGAAGTCCAAGTCACGATGTTTGTGTGTCTGGTTCTTTTTGTTATTGGACCACTTCTTTGGGTAAACAATTTAGGTAGACATGCAAAGCAATATACTCCTCTCATATATAGCTGGAATGTGGGGAAAAAAACTCAAAATTAAATTTCTGTCTTTTAATGCCCTTTTCAAACCAAGACAGTTGTTTGTACATCCAACAGACTCAACGCCTAATAAATGTCCAGCTTTATCTTCCTCTATAAAATAAAGCAGCTTTAATTTAAAAAAAAAACTTCTTTAATGCAACTCTTTCTAGATTATGTGCTGCTTACTAATTCTTCATATAAATAGTAGAAGCATAAATAATATATTTGTCTTTTGCTCCATTTATTTTTAATAAAAGGAAATTTGAACCCAAGGGCGCTTGTGTGCAGTGTTGCCCACTGTCAGTTTTTAACACCAAAGTAAAAAACAGCAATATTGTCTATGTTGAAATTGGTAAAAAACAGGACCAGCCTGGGTTACTATAAAAAAGTAGAAAGTTTATTGAAGACTTACATATAAAACCATGGCAGGCTTGGGAAGGAGCCGGGATGCTCATTGCTATACAGGCTGGTTAACAGTCCTCCCTGGTGGAACCGGAGGTTTCCCTGGGCTATAGTGATGCGTGATCCGGAAGGAGATCGAGCCACAGTGTCCTCACAGAGCCACTGGAGATGGTGTGGGCTGTGCAATGGAGGACTCAGCCCATATTATAGATACACTGTCCCCATACCATTGGGAAGATAATTATCTATGGCATCCTTAGACGTCTGCTCATTGTACACATCCATACCCCACCATATAGGGCTCCAAGCCCTACAACATTTTCTTTTCAAAAACCATAGCATTCACCCACAGCAAGCCCAGTTCCTCATAGAAGCCACAGAATTCTGTCTGAAACACAACTACTTTTCGTTCACTGATCAATTCTATCTCCAAATCAAAGGCACAGCTATGGGGGCTAACTTTGCCCCCTGTTATGCCAACATTACAATGAGGTATTGGGAAGAGCAAGCTATATGGCACCAGAATCCTTACACAGAACATATCGCCTATTATGGTCGATATATAGACAATATAATTATCATCTGGAAGGGTACGGAAGAACAGTTCCTGTCTTTTGCCTCATACTGTAATAACAACACCCTGGGCCTCCAATTCATACAGGTCCTTGATCCTCTCAAACTAATATTCTTGGATCTCGAGCTCACTCATGAGCAAGATAGGATAGTCTTCTAGAACCACTGTAAGCCAACAAGTGGCAACCCATATCTGCACTTTACAAGCTGCCATTATCCATCCTGGAAAAGAAACATACCCAATGATCAGCGCCTAATCCTTTTTCATTTTCTTGTGTTGTTTCCCAGCTGGGGTAAGATTGTGGCTGCTATATCATAGAGCACATTTTGGCTTGCTTCTGAGCCTCCACTGCAACAAGGAAAATACTGGGAGACAGGAAGAATGGACTGTGTTGGACTACCACCTAGTTACATGTGTTTGCCAGCCTGATTTTATGCTTTTTATGTTTCAGCAATTGTTATGATCATTAAGTTTTAGTGCACGCAATATAATACAATACAACTGTTGTCAACTGCATCACTTGCATTTTCTGTTTTCTGTTTCTGCCATTGTCTTGTCTGTCCAGTGTGGGCCCGTTTTTTCAAAAATATTTTTTTTTTTTTTTTTTTTTAAAGTTTTTTTTTTTCCTCTCTTCCACTATGGAAGCCAATAGATTAAATAAACTAACCTCCATTTTTTCCAAAGTTAAAGGGAACTCAAAACCCAGCACCCAAACAGCCCCCTCCATTTCAACTAATAAAAATCCAACACCTCCTCACACTAGGGAATTTGAAATGGCAATGAGAAAGGCCTTTTTTCACCTACAAAGGGCAAAGGAACATGAAAATGTCCAATGGTGGGACCTGTCCCCCTTGCAACAATATATTGACCTAGGGATCACACCCAGGGGTCTTTGCATCAGCAATGCAGCTTCTTAGACCCTGACCTCAAAAAAGACTGGGAATTGATCATCAAACAAAGGGAAAGGAAACTCCAAATAGCCAAAGCATGGGTACAAGAAAGGGAAATCGAGGTAGAAAAATTTAAGACCTCCTGCCTATATCCCCAATGGCGCGAGGCATTAATTAAAAATGTTGAAAAAAGCGAAGACAATATGTTAAAGAAAAAAACTACGAAACTAGAAAGGGACGTAGAGGACTATAGGGAGGGAAGGGTCTTTGAATGGAAACGGAAATTTCCCCAAATTTTGAATCCGAAACGCCCTCCACATAAGTCCAAAAAAACCAAGCCCAATCCACATCCCCAAAACACTGTCTCTAGACAACCATCTGGTCCAGGTACCCTAATGTATTCTCACAATTCTAGTACCCGATCTCGCACTGAGTCTCATCCAACAGTGACCGGTCCACCAATAGCAGCCACCCCCACAATTCAAATTTATTCTCACCCGGTCCAGACGGTAAACACCATAACAGATGCACAAGGTGCACAACTACCCACTAGACAGATCCAAGAAACCAGCCATGAACTGATTTCCCCCATTAGGACCCAATCGTTCCAGATTTCCACCCACAACAGGTACAGCCCCCTCACAAGAGATCTAGAGGAATTTGCCAGTAATGCCAATCCCAAGTTTCCTCTAGTAGGCATTACAACTGAACCCACGGGCCCCAATACTCCTGTTAACAATGATATGTTCAAAGATTCTTTTTTAGACAAAGCCCGGACAAGCACTGCCAAAGAAAAATCAGAAAAAAGAAAACTATCAGAGGCCGAAGGGGAGGAAGAAACGTCCGAGTCAGTCAACAAAAAAGGAAAAAGATAGAAGACTCCAGGCAATCTCATAACACCACAGAAAGCACTATCAAAATGTTCAATTTGTCCTCTTACAGCTTAAATGGAGCAGAAATGTCCTTACTGCGCAAAGGTTTAAGTTTTGCACCCTCGACCAGCCCAAATCAATTTGGGCTGTTCAGGGACCTTTACAACTTCACCCGCAATCTAACATTGACCCGACATTTTGCTAAAGGGAAAGACCCATCTATCAAACAGATCCCAGATTCTGGAGCCACAAAAAACACCCCGCCTTCTCCGGAAGTCAACAGTGATCCTACACACAGCCTAAATGACTCCAACATCATTCATATCCTAGGAGACTTATGGGTAGAAGGTAACACCAATACACAGTTGGCTGAATGGTTTGCCGATCCCGAGATACTACATACCAAATTCAAACCCAAATCTGCTTTTTCCCGGTCAAATCGAAGGGCCTTCTCACAAGCTGTCTATCAAGACTTTAAATCTATTTGCCAGACCTCCAAGAAACATCAACACAGGAACTTGTCCCCTGAGGAACAGAAAGCACTGAAAAATTTGGAAGAGAACCACAGTATCATTGTTAAATCAGCCGACAAAGGAGGCAGCATAGTGATTCTGGATCGGAAGGACTACCTGAAAGAAGCTCATCGTCTCCTTTCTGACCAAAAAACTTATGTTGTCCTTAAGAGTGATCCTTTCACAGAGTATCAGCAAACATTGAAAAACTTGGTCAAAAAGGCCTTTGATGATGGCGTGCTGGACAAGAAGGAAAAATCGTTCCTACTACCCAAAGTGTCCAGCACGCCTTATTTTTATCACCTTCCCAAAATACACAAGTCCCTCTCCTCTCCACCAGGACGTCCCATCGTGGCCAGCACCAACAGCCTTACCAGCGGCCTTTCCCAATATATTGACTATTTTCTTCAACCTATAGTTATCAACCTCCCAGCATACTTTAAGGACTCAGCCCACATTATAGATACACTGTCCCCATACCATTGGGAAGATGATTATCTATGGGCATCCTTAGACGTCTGCTCATTGTACACATCCATACCCCACCATATAGGGCTCCAAGCCCTACAACATTTTCTGTTCAAAAACCATAGCATTCACCCAAAGCAAGCCCAGTTCCTCATAGAAGCCACAGAATTCTGTCTGAAACACAACTACTTTTCGTTCACTGATCAATTCTATTTCCAAATCAAAGGCACAGCTATGGGGGCTAACTTTGCCCCCTGTTATGCCAACATTATGACGGGGTATTGGGAAGAGCAAGCTATATGGCACCAGAATCCTTACACCGAACATATCGCCTATTATGGTCGATATATAGACAATATAATTATCATCTGGAAGGGTACGGAAGAACAGTTCCTGTCTTTTGCCTCATACTGTAATAACAACACCCTGGGCCTCCAATTCACACATGTCCTTGATCCTCTCAAACTAATATTCTTGGATCTCGAGCTCACTCATGAGCAAGATAGGATAGTCTTCCAGAACCACTGTAAGCCAACAAGTGGCAACCCATATCTGCACTTTACAAGCTGCCATTATCCATCCTGGAAAAGAAACATACCCAGTGGCCAATTTCAACGGTTGAGGAGAAATTGCACCAAGGATGATGATTATATGGAACAGGGCCAAATCCTTGTCAAGAAATTTCAAGAAAAAGGTTTTCCTGAATCTCTGCTCAAAGAAGCATTACAGAAATATTAAACCCTACCCAACAAGAATTCTGGCGGACCCCTTTCTGAGAATTTCAATCAAATAAGATTCATTACCGGTTATAATACTCAACACAAAAAAATCACCGTAACATCATCCGTAAACATTGGAGCCTCCTCAAACTAGATCCACTGTTGGCTGAGCTGATACCCGATGTCCCGCAAGTCACTTTCAAGAGAGCTAGAACTATCAAAAACCACATTGCCCCCAGTAAATTGAAATCACGTAAAAAAAAACACACACTTCTGACATACGCACATATTTAGACAATCGAGTCGGAATATTCCAATGTCGGAAAAGTAGATGTCTAACATGCCAATCTATCAATCATGGCACCACAAATTTTACTGATCGAGAAGGTCACATATATTATATAAAACAATTTATCACTTGCTCAACTCAATTTGTAGTCTATGTTTTACGATGCCCCTGCAAATTGCTCTATGTCGGACGCACAATACGCACCCTACGCACCCTACGCAAAAGAGTAGGGGAACACAGGAACTTCATCAAAGGTGGATGTGACAAGTTCAGTGTCCCACGACATTTTTTGCAATATCATAACAAAGACTTCACAAAGTTGGAAGTACTAGCCATTGAGTACATATCCGATCCCAAATTATCTGCCAATGAGAAATTCGCCCTACTATGCAAAAAAGAAGCATATTGGATCTTCCGCCTTAATACTATGGTTCCCAATGGGATGAATGAGGAAATGGAAACAAACCATTTGATATAGATAAGAAGTCGATCTAGTTACTTTATGTTCTGGTTACTCAACAACATCTGAGTCTGTTAAGATGTCAGCAAAGTCACATTATGCCCAGTGACACAGCAATACTCAAGATTCTAAGTACATAGCTTACTACCCTATGCTCAGCAGCTCTATCTATACATCTACCAGAGTGCTCCTTAGTGGTATGGGTATAGGGTGACATGAGCGAGTACTATCCACCTCATATACTCCGGGTAAAATCCCATGATTACTGCCCTATACATGCAGTCGCATCCTTCCTCCTCTGATAGTATACTTTAACTGGCTTCCAACTCTGTCCAGTTTCCTATATAAGTGTGACGTTAGATCTGTAGGCACACGCATGCATACACATGCACATCTTCTACACAGGTGTGCACCCTCCCCTCCAGATTATACATTATAGAATGTATGTTTATAACTTAGCGGTATATGTAATTGTGATCTACACTCCAGTCCTATAAGTTGTTCCCTCTTCCCTGTGGACCTAAGTAATCATCTGTCAACCCTTAGACGCGTGCATTGTGCACATGTATGTAATAATATATATTTGTTTATTTATTTATTTTTTGCACTCATTCATATATAGGTTTGTTTTTATATCTCATTATGTGCGTATATATAGTGTATGGGTGTATGTGTCTATGTATGTATGTATATACATATATGTATACATATCATTAGTTCCGTGTACACTGTACGCTGAATTGGCATCATTTATCCCCATTCAGCAACCATCATTGTAATGTGTTGCTCCTTGTTATTTATTTTCCACCAATTACTTTACAGCTTGGCCCTGCATTTGTTATATGTTATATGTGCTATTTGGTATATATATATTTTTTTTTCCTATCCAGCAGTGTTTTTTGCATGCAATCCCCAGCAGTGTGTAATTGTATTTCATTGTAAGTGTATTTCCATATAACCAACCCAGGGGGAGCCAGAGGTATCCTTTAGGAACTTGTCCTTCCTCATATGTCACTTCCTCCCATCCCCCTGTTCACTTCCAGGTAATAATCCCTTTATAAGTTCCTAGTGGTCCGGTCCCGTCAGGTGACATGATTAAGTGGTGTCGCGAAACATGTCATCAAGCTGACGGGACCACTATCCAGTACCTACATTGCAGACACCAGGAGCGAACGTACCGGTGAGAGCTCTTGCTGCGGCCCCTCCCTGCCTTGGTCTCTGCATACTAGTGAGGCAGACATCACCTCCATTGCACAGCCCACACCATCTCCAGTGGCTCTGTGAGGACACTGTGGCTCGATCTCCTTCCGGATCACGCATCACTATAGCCCAAGGAAACCTCCGGTTCCACCAGGGAGGACTATCAACCAGCCTGTATAGCAACGAGCATCCCGGCTCCTTCCCAAGCCTGCCATGGTTTTATATGTAAGTCTTCAATAAATGTTCTACTTTTTTATAGTAACCCAGGCTGGTCCTGTTTTTTTACCAATTTCAACATAGACAATATTGCTGTTATTTACTTTGGTGTTAAAAACTGACAGTGGGCAACACTGCACACAAGCGCCCTTGGGTTCAAATTTCCTTTTATTTTTTGTACTCCCACCCCGGAGCTGAACCTAGGCTGCAAGGTACCTGCAGCAAGTCACTCAGTCCCCTGTGTGTCCACAATTCACAATATATGATCAGCGCCTAATCCTTTTTCATGCTCCATTCACTTTTACCTGATTCATCACATTCCTTCCTGTTTATTTTTAAAAAATTGAGATGCGTTAAAACAAATGGGAAAGACATCCCAGACTATGAAGCCATAGAGTTATTCCACCCCAAAAAATCATTAGCATCAAAATTAATAAAATAGTCTGGAAACTATCTCAACCAATAAAAATGTAGTATCCAAAGAAAAACAAAATATCTCCAGCATTACTTTAAAATTATCCTACCAATAGAAAATGCTAAGAAATGATCTTCAATCTTATAAATGAATGGTATAATATTTGGAGAACCAACTGCTAAATCTATTCTGGACAATGTTATATGTGATTTAGAGAAAACAAGAATATACAGTATCTCACAAAAGTGAGTACACCCCTCACATTTTTGTAAATATTTTATTCTATCTTTTCATGTGACAACACTGAAGAAATGACACTTTGGAACAATGTAAAGTAGTGTGTGTACAGCTTGTATAGCAGTGTGAACTTTCTGTTCCCTCAAAATAACTCACCACACAGCCATTAATGTCTAAACTGCTGGCAACAAAAGTGAGTACACCTCTGAGTGAAAATGTCTAAATTGGGCCCAATAAGCCATTTTCCCTCCCTGGTGTTATGTGACTCGTTAGTGTTACAAGGTCTCAGGGGTGAATGGGGAGCAGGTGTGTTAAATTTGGTGTTATCACTCTCACTCTCTCATACTGGTCACTGGAAGTTCAATGTGGCACCTCATGGCAAAGAACTCTCTGGAGGATCTGAAAAAAAAGAAATGTTGCTCTACATAAAGATGGCCTAGGCTATAAGAAGTTTGAGAATACCCTGAAACTGAGCTGCAGTATGGTGGCCAAGACCATACAGCAGTTTAACAAGACAGGTTTGACTCAGAACAGACCTCCCTATGGTCGATCAAAGAAGTTGAGTGCACGTGCTCAGCATTATATCCAGAGATTGACTTTGGGAAATAGATGTATGAGTGCTGCCAGCATTACTGCAGAAGTTGAAGGGGTGGGGGGGGTCAGCATGTCAGTGCCCAGACCATACGCTGCACACTGCATAAAATAGGTCTGTATGGTTGTCATCCCAGAAGGAAGCTTCTTCTAAAGATGATGCACAAGAAAGCCCACAAACAGTTTGCAAAAGACAAGCAGACTAAGGGCATGGATTACTTGAACCACGTCTGTGGTCTGATGAGATCAAGATAAACTTATTTGGTTCAGATGGTGTCAAGCTTGTGTGGCGGTAACCAGGTGAGAAGTACAAAGACAAGTGTGTCTTGCCTACAGTCAAGCATGGTGGTGGTAGTGTCATGGTCTGGGACTGCATGAGTGCTGCCGGCACTGGGGAGCTACAGTTCATTGAGGAACCATGAATGCCAACATGTACTGTGACATACTGAAGCACAGCATGATTCCCTCCCTTCAGAGACTGGGCCGCAGGGCAGTATTCCAACATGATAATGACCCCAGACACACCTCCAAGACGACCACTGCCTTGCTAAAGAAGCTGAGGGTAAAGGTGATAGACTGGCAAAGCATGTCTTCAGACCTAAACCCTATTGAGCATTTGTGGGGCATCCTCAAACGGAATGTGGAGGAGCACAAGGTCTCTAACATCCACCAGCTCCGTGATGTCATCATGGAGGAGTGAAAGAGAACTCCAGTGGCAACCTGTGAAATTCTGTTGAACACCATGCCTAAGAGGGTTAAGGCAGTGCTGGAAAATAATGGTAGACACACAAAATATTGACACTTTGGGCCCAATTTGGACAATATCACTTAGGGGTGTGCTCACTTTTGTTGCCAGTAGTTTAGACATTAATTGCTGTGTGATGAGTAATTTTGAGAAGACAGCAAATGTACACTGTTATACAAGCTGTGCACTCACTACTTTACTTTGTAGCAAAGTGTCATTTCTTCAGTGTTGTCAATGAAAAGATATAATAAAATATTTACAAAAATGGGGGGTGTACTCACTTTTGTGAGATACTGTATATTCCTCTCTATGATGTATTATATCCATTATATCTATTAATACCAGCTCATGTTGCAGCTTGCCAAAAGAAGAAAGACAATGATGATACTGAATCCTGTTATGGAAATTTTAATGGGATTGATGTGGACATTTTAATTATGAGTTTTCATTTAAATTGTCATTATGTCTACCTTTGTCAGTTTACCGGTATTCACTGTGTATAGTGAATATGGCTTTAACCGACACTGAGGAAAGACCACTATCAGTGGAAACCTTCCATTAACTGGTAACCACACACTACCCGCCTGATCATCCCAACCAGTAGGCGCTCTGAGCGGTTATAGCTGGAGCGAACGCTGGTCAGGATCTATGGAGGTACGATGCGTGTTCCGCAGCGCAGGTATATAACCATCAACTGGGGGCCCCTGTATGATGTGCAGATTGATTCGCTTGGTGGAGATGTGCTTGTGGTGTGGAATCAGTATCGTTTTTATGTAAGGAAAATGCTTTGTAGCTTTCTGCAATGTTTGATCCAGATGATTGAAACACTGCAGCTATTCCTTTGTGGATAAACTAACCTTTAATGGATCAGTAGTATAATCACTATTAAATATGGTTCCCTGAATTATATTACATAGGAGGGTTCACTCTAATGGTAATGGCAGCAATGCATGCTTGAGTCCTAGCAGGGCAGCGTCTATGAGATAACACACTAGTTTCAATGTATCATGTTTATTGTGGAGTACAACACGTGTGAGTTTCATTGTATAGGGTTTGGAGGGGTTTCAGTTCCACCTGGGTTTCATTGTTAACTGGGGTGTGTGCATCTCCACCCACCCATCAGCTGGAACTCATACACACTATCCTGCTCCTTCATGAAACATACATGCCCCTTCTATTGTATTTTTTGAAGGTATACATGTGTGTCATTCATTGTTATTTTGTATTGAGCTCATGTCATGTGACTGTACCTTGGAGGTTAATTGGCTGATGTTGTATAGTCATTGCCTCCCATGTAAACCCCTGTTTTGCCACTATAAAAATAAACAAGGAGTCCTGTTCAGGTAGGACTGATCTTGGACCATCGACTGTGAAGCATCTTCTGTCTGAATTACTGGTTGATATCTAGAGCGCTTGGAATTCCTTATACAAAGCTGAATACTGTACTATCAGTACAACGGGGTAATAATAAAATTCCCCAAACAATCCCAGGAGATGGATGTCTCATACTACAATAAGAAACTTATACTTCTTATCTGAAATAAGTTTAGAAAGGACGTTTATCACATTTTTTATGCAAGAATACGATGGGGTTATAAAAATATTACCAATATACACTGCAGTATAATGGACAATATATAAATACATAGCTACCTTTAAAATCAATTTCATTCTGAATACAAGTGATCTATACCAGCCTGTATATAAGTATACTAACACCACATGAAAATGAAGACTAACAAGACTGTATACCCTGATTGTAAGTGAACCTTTATAAATAATTTACTGCTTCTTTCATAACATATGTCTCCTGCAATTTTTTTATAGCCACCTGCCATTGTTTCAGTAAGTGAAAATTTGCATTTTACTTAGTGCAATGCCCCAATCTTTGCACAGGTCAAGAAATCAGATATATAGAACTATTAATGTTTCAAATAATCATTTTCAAGGAAAAAAACATCACATTTTATGCTATATTTTATCTTTTTCTATAATAAAGTATAACAAAATTGTTTACAAATAAAATCAAAGCTATTTTTCAAATTTGCATTTACAAAGATATGAAAATGAAAAAAATAATAATGCCAAAGAAATGGCAATTAATAAGGAAAATCAGCAGAAAAACAATATCTAAGGAGACAGCAGGAAGAAGTTAATTAGATCTAATTCATGTTAACTGAGGGTTACTAGATAGGAAATAGGAGCATTGGGGGTTATTTACTAAAACTGGAGAGTGAAAAATCTGGAGCAGCTCTGCACAGAACCCAATCAGCTCCCAGGATATATTGTCAAAGCTTAATTGAACAAGATGAAGTTAGAAGCTGATTGGCTACCATGTACAGATGCACCAGATTATGAGTGCATCAGTTTTAGTAAATGTCCCCCACTGTCTATTTATTTTTAACTTACAAGGTTGCTTTAACCTCCCTGGCGGTATGATTATGTCAGATTTTTGCGTCTAAAAGCGGCGCATTGTTTTGCATAGACTTTTGTTGTTTTATATTGTAGTTCTTTAGTACTGTAATTCTTAGGAATAACTCACTTAAATCTGTCCAAACCAGAGTCTAGTAGACATCCCGGGTATGGTAAAGTTTGAAACATTAAATCATAAATTATAATATAATAAATAATTATAAATAATTATCAAAAATAATGACATAATAGTAATAAAATTTATACAATAATGTAATCAAACCAAAAACACTGAAATGTGCTCATTTGCAGAATTGTCGCTGTCGTCACTTTCAGGGTTTGATGATAAATTCCCCCAAAAATCAGAATCACTCAATTCTGCAAATTATTCTTATTTACTATCGCTGTTTTCTAGCTGATCAAAAACCACTTTTGACGTAAAGGGACACTTTTTGGTTGCCATGGACATTCTCAAGTTTCCAGCCAGAAAGAATGACATATATAACATAAAAGTGCATGCAGGGCACTGGGTTAACCACTAGGGACAAAGGGGATGTGAAATGATTTCATACAGTAATGTAATCTTACAGATTACAGTGTACTGTATGCTTACTATGTGTTTCACTTTTTGAATTTGCCGCCGGTCTCTGTCCCCGTGCAACGAGACGCTCACAGGGAACGGAGCCCGGCACACATGGGCATCGGGCGGAAGACACAGCCCGCGGACACAGTGGGGGGACATCACTGGATCCAGGGGACAAGATGAGTAATGCTGCCTGGATCCAGTGATGCGATCCCGAGTGTGGCTCGGGGTTACCGCTCTTGGTACAGAATATTCACCCCGAGCCACACTCGGGAATACGGCCAGGAGGGTTAACCGACATCATATGCAGATCAAAGGCTACCCTTTTGATTTGCTAGTAAATGAAGTCTGAGGCTGGGTTCACAATGCAGCTAAGAGCGGCTCCCAGCAGGGATTCGGTGCTACCCCATTCACCGTTTCAGATCCGATTTCAGCCCAAGTTTTTGACTGAATTTGGAACCTGAAATGGACCAAAAGACGCACAGGATTCCTGTGCAAATTGCAGGAAACCCGCATCCAATTTGCACTAGTGTGCAGGGATACCTTTATCCCTGTAATTTGAATAATTAACACAACATCAAGAAACAGTGGGGCTGGGTTGTGGAAATAGAACATGGTTAATTTTCCATCTCTGATTCATGTTCTTGGACAAAGAACATTGGCTTTGACACATTACACTACACAATCGAAATTGGATTCTAATATTTTTTCCAAATGCTGTGTTACATATATACAGTTATCAACTCTTCCCCCAAATTCTCCCATCTGACTGTACCCGGCTCCGCCTCTCAGTGAGCCACCGATAAAATAAATAGCCTTCCTTCAACCCTTTCGCTGCCAGGTCCATCTGTTGTATGGCCCTAATGGCAGGGGGTATTACACACAATTTGGTAGCTGCAGCCACCGGAATATTGTGTGAAACTGACAGGCAGCCTCCTGCTGGTCAAGTGAGAGCATTCGATCGGTGCCGCTGCTGCCCGAGTGCTTTCACGCACCCCCGGTACCGGTGCCCCCCCGTGTGCGCCCCTATCATGCTTACCGGGCTCCGCTTGCCCATCTGCGGGCCTGGGACAGTCATGGCAGATGGAGGCAGCTAGAGGGGAAGGAGAAGAGTGGACACAAGTCCGCTCTCCTTCCCTTCTTTGTGTGACCTGGAAAGTGGCATCTCTGACGTCACTTCCGGGTCAAGCTCTCAATGTCCCCGGCTAGCTCAGCCGGGAAATAATGTTTTGCATTGCGATCTGCATTGCAAAACATTTAGTGGAGCAGAGGGGAGACATGTAGGGTCTTTAAGACTCTGCATATATCAATAAAGAGAACCTAAAAATCATCAATCAAGTTACACTCAAGCACATAAAATCCCCCCAAAACTATTTTGAGACCCCCCACATATAAACATCCACGAATGTAAATGCATGCGTCGGGGCACCTATGTGTGAAAACGTCAATTGTGATACTGATGTAACATATTGCCATGCACACCAGAGCGAGAGCAATAGTTCTAACTAGGGATGGGCCCGATGTTCGCCCATTCGCGGAATTTAGAACATTATTCGAGAGCCGCTGAATGCCCCATAATGCAGTGCGTGATCACGGGGAAATGACACCTGCTGATTGGCCAAAGCATGCAGGTCAAGTGTGCTCTGCTGTGAGAGCCATGATTGGCCAAAGGTAGGGTGCTCATGGCTCAGGGATCTCAGTTCATGCCACACACTATATAAGGCCGCTTTAACAGTGGCCGTATGTAGTGTGTGAAAGTGGAGCTAGCAGCTAGTTTAGCTAGGTTAGTGGCTAGTAGGCAATGTAGTATTTAACCACTTGCTTACTGGGCACTTAAACTCCCCTCCTGCCCAGACCAATTTTCAGTTTTCAGCGCTGTCACTATTTGAATGACAATTGCACGGTCGTGCGATGTTGTACCCAAACAAAATTGATGTCCTTTTTTCCCCACAAATAGAGCTTTCTTTTGGTGGTATTTGATCACCTCTGCGGTTTTTATTTTTTGTGCAATAAACAAAAAAAGAGCTACAATTTTGAAAAAAAGTTTTTTTAAACTTTTTGCTATAATAAATATCCAAAAATAAAAAAACACATTTATTCCTCAGTTTAGGCCGATTTTTTGCGTATTTTGATTGGGTTGCGCAAAAGTTGTCGTTTTTATTTTTTTTTTACTGGTAATGGTGGTGACCTGCGATTTTTATCGGGACTGCGATATTGCAGCGGACATGTCTAACATTTTTGACACTTTTTTGGGACCAATGACATTGTAGAGCGATCAGATCTAAAAATAGATACTGATTACTGTATAAATGTCATTGGCTGGGAAGGGGTTAACACTAAGGGGGCTATCAAGGGGTTAAATGTGTTCTCTGTGTGGGGGTGGGGCTAACAGGGACATAACAGATCTAACTGATCCCGATCACAGGGATCAGTAGATCTGTCATGCCCCCCCTCACAGAGCAGGGAATCGCCGTGTTTACATCGGCGGTTCCCCGTTCTGGCTCTCTGCAGAGGGATCGCGGGTCTCCGGTGGACATTGAGTCCACCCGACCCGTGGGTACGCTCATGGCAGCATGCGTCGGCACACGCGTGCGCACCACCGGTGGCTGCTAGAGCAAGCCTGGGGCGCGCAAAAGGGAAGATGTTTATTGACAGCCTCCTGGCAGAGTAGATCCACGCTGTAGCTGTCAATCAGCTATAGCGCGGGTCTGAAGAGGTTAGATACAGTTTAGAGTATATACAGTCAGGGCAGGCAGTGTAGTATATAGTTAGAGTGTAGAGTATATACAGTTAGTACAGGCAGTGCAGTATATAGATACAGTTTAGAGCATATACAGTCAGTGCAGGCAGTGTAAGAATATATATACAGCATATACAGTATAATATATTGTAAAGTTGGGGGGGATGTAGCTTCATGGAATTGAGTGCACAAGCCGGTAAACTTAAACAGTCAGTGGGTTTATTTCCCAATAAGCAAAACAAAGTAAAGCTTTCAGCAGCAAAACGAAACCAGCAACAGAAAAGTCAGCTTATCTTCAGCACAGAATAAAGTAAAAGTAACATACAGTTCGTTGAAGGTTCTTCAACCCAGGACGTTGCACAATCCTTGTTAGGTGGGTTTTGTTTTCAGTTCCCAGCACACATGCAGCTTTCCAAACACTTGTAGCTCTCCAAAACACTGGTGTCTCCTCCCAGCTCCTCCTCACACACCAGCTTACACCACTTCCTCTCCTTAAGAGCTGCTTCCTGGAGGCTATTAACCCCATGTGTGCTTGGTACCCTGTAGTCAGGGGTGGAGGCCCTATCCCACCCGAAGATCACTTCAGGACCTCCGAAATTCCGGGTCCCTACTACCTCTCTATAAACGAGAACTGCGAGTCAGTCCTCCCTGTTATTTTGCTATTCCCGGAACTTCTCACCCCTCTCGGGTGACCCCCTGAGCACTACCACTTTTCTTTAAAGGGACCATAAACCAAATATCGGTGCTATATAGCACCCGTCCAGGACCCACCCTTGGCATCCTGTACAATATATATATTTATACAGTATCTCACAAAAGTGAGTACACCCCTCACATTTTTGTAAATATTTAATTCTATCTTTTCATGTGACAACACTGAAGAAATGACACTTTGCTACAATGTAAAGTAGTGAGTGTACAGCTTGTATAACAGTGTAAATTTGCTATCACATCAAAATAACTCACCACACAGACATTATTATCTAAACCGCTGGCAACAAAAGTGAGTACACCCCTAAGTGAAAATGCTAAAATTGGGCCTAATTAGCCATTTTCCCTCCCTGGTGTCATGTTACTTGTTAGTGTTCAGGGGTGAATGTGGAGCAGGTGTGTTAAATTTGGTGTCATCACTCTCACTCTCTCATTCTGGCCATGGAAAGTTCAACATGGCACCTCATGGTAAAGAACTTTCTGAGGATCTGAAAAAAATAATTGTTTCTCTACATAAAAATGGCATAGGCATAGAAGATTGCCAAGACCATGAAACTGAGCTGCAGCACAGTGGCTGAGGCCATACAGAGATTTAACAGGAAAGGTTCCACTCAGAACAGGCCTCGCCAAGGTCAACCAAACATGTTGAGTGCATGTGCTCAGCGTCATATCCAGAGGTTGTCTTTGGGAAATAGACATATGAGTGCTGCCAGCATTGCTGCAGAGGTTGAAGGGGTGGGGGATCAGCCTGTCAGTGCTCAGACTATACGCTGCACAATGCATCAAATTGGTCTGCTATGCTGTTGTCCGAGAAGGTAGCCTCTTCTAAAGATGATACACAAGAAAGCCTGCAAACAGTTTGCTGAAGACAAGCAGACTAAGAACATGGATTACAGGAACCATGTCCTGTGGTCTGATGAGATAAACTTATTTGGTTCAGATGGTGTCAAGCTTGTGTGGTGGCACCCAGGTGAGGAGTACAAAGACAAGTGTGTCTTGTCTACAGTCAAGCATGGTGGTGGGAGTGTCATGGTCTGGGGCTGCATGAGTGCTTCTGGCACTGGGGAGCTACAGTTCATTGAGGGAACCATGAATGCCAACATGTACTGTAACATACTGAAGCAGAGCATGATCCCCTCTCTTTGGACACTGGGCCGTAGGACAGTATTCCAACACGATAACAGCCCCAAAAACACCTCCAAGATGACCACTGCCTTGCTAAAGAAGCTGAGGGTAAAGGTGATGGACTGGCCAAGAATGTCTTCAGACCTAAACCCTATTGAGCATCTGTGGGGCATCCTCAGATGGAAGGTGGAGGAGCGCAAGGTCTCTAACATCCACCATCTCCGTAATGTAGTCATGGAGTAGTGGAAGGGGACTCCAGTGGCAATCTGTGAAGCTCTGGTGAACTCCATGTCCAAGAGGTTTAAGGCAGTGCTAGAAAATAGTGGTGGCCACACCAAATATTGTCAGTTTGGACCCAATTTGGACATTTTTGGGGGTGTACTCACTTTTGTTACCAGCAGTTTAGACATTATTTTGAGGGGACAAAAAAATTACACTGTTATACAAGCTGTACACTCACTACTTTACATTGTAGCAAAGTGTCATTTCTTCAGTGTTGTCACATGGAAAGATAGAATAAAATATTTACAAAAATGTGAGGGGTGTACTTACTTTTTTGAGATACTGTATATATACGTTGCATTCAGTGTAATCTATATACTATCAGTGCAGGCAGTGTAAGAATATATATATATATATATATATATATACAGGGTGGGCCATTTATATGGATACACCTTAATAAAATGGGAATGGTTGGTGATATTAACTTCCTGTTTGTGGCACATTAGTATATGTGAGGGGGGAAACTTTTCAAGATGGGTGGTGACCATGGCGGCCATTTTGAATCCAACTTTTGTTTTTTCAATAGGAAGAGGGTCATGTGACACATCAAACTTATTGGGAATTTCACAAGAAAAACAATGGTGTGCTTGGTTTTAATGTAACTTTATTCTTTCATGCGTTATTTACAAGTTTCTGACCACTTATAAAATGTGTTCAATGTGCTGCCCATTGTGTTGGATTGTCAATGCAGCCCTCTTCTCCCACTCTTCACACACTGATAGCAATACCGCAGGAGAAATGCTAGCACAGGCTTCCAGTATCCGTAGTTTCAGGTTCTGCACATCTCGTATCCTCACAGCATAGACAATTGCCTTCAGATGACCCCAAAGATAAAAGTCTAAGGGGGTCAGATCGGGAGATCTTGGGGGTCATTCAACTGGATATGCAAAATTGCTACATGATGATGTGTTTCCCTCTTTATGCACTGAAGCTGGCACGTTCCCTGAGTCTTTCCAGCAAGATGGTGCACCACCACATTATGGGTGTCAGCTCCGAGCATTCCTAGATGAACAGTTTCCTGGAAAGTGGATTGGTCGTCGTGGGCCAGTTGAATGGCCCCCAAGGTCTCCCGATCTGATATATCTGTATATACAGTGAGGAAAATAAGTATTTGAAAACCCTGCTATTTTGCAAGTTCTCCCACTTAGAAGTCATGGAGGGGTCTGAAATTGTCATCGTACGTACATGTCCACTGTGAGAGACATAATCTAAAAACAAAAAAAATCCAGAAATCACAATATATGATTTTTAAACTATTTATTTGTATGATACAGCTGCAGAGAAGTATTTAAACACCTGTCTATTAGCTAGAATTGTGACCCTCAAAGACCTGTTGGTCTGCCTTTAAAATGTCCACCTCCACTACATTTATTATCCACAATTAGATGCACCTGTTTAAGGTCGTTAACTGCATAAAGACACCTGTCCACCCCATACAATCAGTAAGAATCCAACTACTAACATGGCCAAGACCAAAGAGCTGTCCAAAGACACTAGAGACAAAATTGTACACCTCCACAAGGCTGGAAAGGGCTACGGGGAAATTGCCAAGCAGCTTGGTGAAAAAAGGTCCACTGTTGGAGCAATCATTAGAAAATGGAAGAAGCTAAACAATCTCCCTCGGACTGGGGCTCCATGCAAGATCTCACCTCGTGGGGTCTCAATGATCCTAAGGAAGGTGAGAAATCAGCCCAGAACCACACGGGAGGAGCTGGTCAATGATCTGAAAAGAGCTGGGACCACAGTTTCCAAGGTTACTGTTGGTAATACACTAAGACATGGTTTGAAATCATGCATGGCACGGAAGGTTCCCCTGCTTAAACCAGCACAGGTCCAGGCACGTCTTAAGTTTGCCAATGACCATTTGGATGATGCAGAGGAGTCATGGGAGAAAGTCATGTGGTCAGATGAGACTAAAATAGAACTTTTGGGTCATAATTAGAGTTGAGCGAACCTCTGGAAGTTCGGGTTCTGCTGGTCCGGCCGAACTTCGGGACAAAGTCCGGGTTCGGGTCCGGACGGAACCCGAACGATCGCACGGACACCGAACCCCATTGAAATCAATGGGGACTCGAACTTTTAGGCACAAAAATGGCTGTAACAAAGTCCTGTAAAGCCCTAGAGGGCTGCAAAAGGAAGTAAAATGGGGGTAAGGGTAGAGCAAGTGCCCTACAAAAAAATGGGGATAGGGAAAATAAATTAAAATCAAATAAAAAAATGGGAAGGGGGGTGGATGTGGAGTAGGAGCCTAGAGGTTGACTAGGCCGTGACCGTGGCAGTGTAGGTGGAAGTGGCGGTGGTAGAGGAGTAGGAGGAGGTAGCCAACATGGTATTTTTTTTTTTTTTTGTATTGAGGCCTATTCAAAAAAACAAGTATGTGAATGGCTGTGTGAGTCCAGTCTAAATGTTTATTCTGCACAAGGTACAGACAAGTCTTGTGGGATCCATGCCTGATTCATTTTAAT
>BLSH010243481.1:199069-220090 GCA_018402905.1 Glandirana rugosa
CATACTTGGATCTGAATATATATTTTTTTTTTTATTTACATATTGTTCACTAGAAGAGATATTTTGTGTGAAATCTTGGTTTCTTGCATTAGTTTTATATAGTTTTTTGTAATTTATTTCTTCAGGGTGTGGGCTTTGAGGTCTATCTACAAATGGATTGTTCATTCAGCTTAGTTAAAAGGATGAATCATGCAAAATCAAAAATCCTGTTTTTTTGGTCACCTTTATACAAGATTAGATATTTAGTCTACACAGCTTTACTTTATTCACTAAGTGAACATACAAGTGAACATTGTGTTTGCTAAGTAAACAATTGCTATTCCATTAGTAGATCAACATTAATAATTTAAAGTAATCTACCTTACTCTGACACAACATAATATTGGAGCTGCAGGTGCAGGTTAGCTGAAGCTGCACTGGTCTCATTTTTGAAGGAACATTATCATGGATTAAGTCTAGGTTCATACCTATGCAGCTGCGCTTTTCGCATTTTTTCCCCGCGTTTTTACCGCATTTTTCAGCGATTTGCGTTTTGCATTTTATTTATTTATTTTTTTCTTTTGGGTGAAAATTTGTTGCTAGGCAGATTTAAATACGAAAATCGCGGCAAAATCGCATTAAAAACGCATAAAAAAACACTTGAGTTTCTGGTGCAGCTCCATTGAAGTCTATTGCATGCAAAAGGCAAACTGCATTGAGAAAAAAAAGTCCCCAACCCTTTCCAAAAAATGCAATGCTGCAAAACGCACAGAAGTGAACTACATCCATAGGAAACCACATTAAATGGACTGTAGTGCATTTCTTCAAGCTGCAAAACGCAGTAAAACTGCATAGGTTTGAACCTAGGTCAAGAAAGCTAAACAAATTGTAATTATAAATACCAAAATAAATATTTCAAGTTATTTTTTTATAATATGTACATATATATATATATATATATATATATAGATATATATATATAGATATAGATATATATAATGAAATGACAAAGATAAATATGTAATGTCTATGTTATAATTAAAGCAGAACCATGTTCAGGGTTTAGAATAATTGTTTAATTATCCTTGTACTGACAAAGAAGTTATGAAAGGGATTCTCTGTGCTTTACTAATTAATTACAGGTGAGCATAATGATTTTTTTTTAATCGACTATTCATCCATCAATGCTCAACTTGTGTCAACATACCTTGATGTTCACTTCGGTTGTGTCAATAGCTGTCTGCAATTTTCCAGTAGCCATGAGAGCTTTTTCAATGTATTAATCACATTAAAACAAGCTTTTTCAAGGACCTTTGTGTAAAGAAGACAAAAAAAAAGGAAAATTCAGCACTTTGAGTTAACCATCTGTATTTTAGATTTGTGAGCAAAATTCCCCTTTCGTTAAGATAAAAAAAAAAGGAGACTAAGGGCCGGTTCACACTTGAGCGGCGCGACTTCGCGGCCCGTTCACATCTAGGTGAATTGTCAGGCGACTGGAGTCGCCTGACAATTCGCCTCAATGCTGTGCAATGGAACCGTTCTAATAGGAGCGAATCGCTTCACTCCGCCTTAGAAAAATGGTTCCTGCACTATTTTCAGGGCAATCTCAGCGCGGCTTACATTGACTTCTATGATAGAAGTCTCCTCACAAGCCGCGTTGAGATCGCCTTGAGCTGGGCGACTTGCTTCGCCCTGGCAAGTCGCGCCGCATTGCGCCGCTCAAGTGTGAACCAGCCCTTATTGCGACCGATGGGGGAAAAGAAAGTATACTGAGCTCAAAAATAATTTCCTGAAATTTATATGATCAATAACTGAAAAAAAACACTTCAAACTTCCAGCAGTCAATGCATAAAGTGAAAATACCCCAAAAATACACAATGCTCAAATAATGAAGATAATTAAATAATAAAGTCCACATGCAAAATCTGTTTCCAGCATTAACCATTCCTGTAGTACACTGTAATTTTTTTAGATATTCCATGTAACTGCCACTGTACCCAGTGGACGCACTCTCACCTTGAAGGTTAGATCTTAAAATTATAAAAGGTCTAAAGCACAAGTTCTCTTTAAATCAGCTGGAATAGGTTGCATTTGGTAACAAACTTCACTTCACTTCCCATATGATTAAATAAGGAAACAGACGCATATGGTGTGTTCAAAAAAAAAGAAAGATGCATAGTGTTACCTATATTTAACCCCCTCAATACCATACACTTTCACCCCCTTCCTGCCAGGGCAATTTTCAGATTTTAGCACTGGCACACTATAAATAACAATCATCATCAGTCATACAAAACTGTACCCAAATGAAATTTCTAACATTTTTTTTTTTTTTTTTTTTTTTACGTTTCAAATATTTTATTCATATTTTGTCAACATACATATTAAGAGAGTCATTATACAATCTTTAACATATATCCGTTTAGACAAGTAGGGGATACAATCCCAATGGTGTAACATATGATAGTGTTATTATAAATGTTAACAGAGAAACACAATACGTTTAAGTATGTTGTATCAAATATTAGTAAGCTAACTGTATGTTCAAACAGATTGTTCCGAGCAATCTCCGATTACTCCGACACGAAAGGGTGGGGAGGACAAGGACGAGACAAGGGGAAAAAGGACAAGAAGGTAAGGAGAGCGGAGGGAGTGGGAAAAAAAAAAGGGGGGTGTACATGTAGGGCATAGGTTTCTTCCCCAGTCAGAATCCTAGAGAGTGGAGGGGGGGTGGACATTCCACCAACAACCCCCTGCACTTCACTGGATCCTCCTCACTTCTGTAAAAAGCGAGAGGAAGAAGTAGGCGCAGGCGTAGCTTATGTAGCACTTTTGGGGTCTGCTATCCACGTTGTTACACTACTTTACTAGGGTTAACTCTAAAAGGGAGTCAGATTTTCGAAATTCGGTCCACTTTTCCCAAGTTTTTGAGAAATGCGGAAGTTTGTCCTGGGCCAAGTGGACCATCTCCTCCATTGTTTCGATGTGATTTAATCGATGGATCCATTCTGAAATTGTGGGGGGTTTCACTGATCGCCAGTGCCTCGGGATACACATCCGAGCCGCATTTGTCATGTGCATGGGTAAAGACTTAAAATATTTTTTCCCCGTCGACGGCGAGGTATGTAACAAGAATTGGGCTGGGGAGAATTCTATTTGGCAGGATGTGAGCTTCCCAATCGTGTCAAAGACTGTGCGCCAGTAGGGCCGGATGAGTGAACACTCCCACCAAATATGTAGGAGTGTTCCCCTCTCCTTCTCACATCTCCAACAGATATCTGAAACTGAGGGTGTAAATTTATGAATTAAATCAGGGGTCCTGTACCACCTTGTTTTTAATTTGTACCCATTTTCCTGAACACTAACATTGAGTGAGCCTTTATGTATGTAAGAATCGATGCGTTGCCAGTCTGTTTCTGTCAGATTCAGTTTCAGTGTCTTTTCCCAGAATTTCCTTTCCGCGTCAAAAAGCTTATGGGTACTCGAAAATTGTGAGTTATATACCGTTGAAATCACATGGCGTTAAGGCGTTGATTCAGAGCATAGGGACTCAAAAGTTGTCAACGATCTAGAGAAATGGTCTCTGCGCATCGGGTTGTCTAAAAAATGTTTTAGTTGTGCATATGCCCAGAATGGAAAGGCGTTTGTCAGGGAGAGGCCCGCTAGGTTTCTCTGGCGTTTAAATTTGTCTTGTGAGAAAAAATGTTTCGCTAACATCTCCGCATAGGGCCACTCTGAGGCCAGAAAGGCAGTATTCAGTCCCGGGGGGAAGGCCGGGTTACCTTTAACTGGTGTGAGTGGGCTGAGTTTTCCTGATGTGTTGTATGTTTTACAGGCTTTGGTAAAGGCCATAAGAGTGGTTCCAATTAGGGGGTGTTCCTCCAGTTCTTTTGGTACATCCTTGAAAGGGAACCAAGGGACTCGACCCAGATCGGAGCCCGCAACCATTTTTTCCAGCTTAACCCACCCCTTGCGGTTAACGTGCACCTTCCAGTCTACCACTCGGGCCAAGTGACACGCTGTATGGTATCGCTGAAGGTCTGGAAGCCCAATTCCCCCTTGTGTTTTTGGTAACACAAGTTTAGACCAACTAATTCTCGCTGGCTTGCCTTGCCACAGAAAGGTTCGACACATTTTTTTATATTGGGAGAAGAATGAGAGTGGCAAAGCTGTTGGTAGTGTTTGCATTTTATATAATAAGCGCGGGAGGACATTCATCTTGACGAAGGATACCCTCCCAAACCAGGAAATTGTGGGTACATCCCAGCATTTAAAATCTTTTTGTATTGCTTGGAGTTCCGCTAGAAAGTTTATTTTCTATAATTCCGAGAGGCGGTGTGGAATTTGAACGCCTAGATAGGTGATCGCGTCAGATTTCCACTGAAAGGGGAAGTTAGACTTACATTGTTCCACTAGTGCAGACGGTAGAGTTACGTTAAGTGCAAATGATTTGGGGTAATTAATTTGCAAATTTGATATATACTTGAATTTTTCTAAGGGTGTCCAGAACAATCGGGAGGGTAGTTAGTGGGGCTGATAGAAAAAGTAAAATATCTTCTAACATTTTTTGAGACAACTAGAGCTTTCTTTTGGTGGTATTTAATCACCACTGGGTTTTATCGTTTACTAAATAAACAAAAAAGACCCAAAAATTTGAAAAAATACATTTTCCTTTGTTTCTGTTATAACATTTTTCTTCATACATTTAGGCCAAATGTATTATGCTACATTTCTAAACCATTGTGTAGAATATTTGGTCTGTAGGAAAGTTATTGAGTCCACAAACTATGGTAAGTATATTTGAAAATCAATCAATCTTGATGTACTGATTGCATTCCTTGAGGCCCTAAAATGCCAGAAAAGTACAAAAAAAAAACAAATGACCCCTTTTTGGAAAGTAGACAGTCCAAGGTATTTAAGAAGAGGCATGGTGAGTTTTTTGAAGTTATAATTTTTGTCACAATTTTTTGTAAAATTAAAAAATGAAATAAATTTTTTTAATATACTGTCACCAGAGCAGTACAACGTCACAGCGCCTGGTGTGGCAGTGGTCAGGGACACTGACTGGTGACAGTATGTAAAAAAATAAATATATTTTTTAAAAATGTTTCAACATTTTTTTTCTTATTTTAATTATTTTTCTTTTTTTTTACAATTTTTCTTTTTGCATACTGGGACTAGAGCAGTACAGTATTACCATAGTGCCACTCACTATGTAACCATTTTTGCATTACTACCCACATATCTGTGCTCCACCCAAAATTGGAAATAAAATGAATATTGTAAAGTAAAAGTAAAAGTGAAAGTAATTGTTTCATCTGAAACTGAACAAATAAATAATTGTAAAATTATAATATACAATGCTTAGTTAATATTTATATGTGAATAATAAATTAGAGTCAAATATGACTCCACCTAATACTCCAAGTAATTATTAAGCACAAGTCTTTTCAAAAAAAAAAAAAAAAAAACACTAATAAGAAAATATATAAATTAATCCTCTAAATGTCCACTGCCAGTGGCTAGAAAGTATATCTTCCATTGATATTCAAGTTTTAAAACCGTGAAATATGTTCTCCACCATAAATTGAAAAGAAGTGCTCCACCACCAGCAGGAGTGCTTGCTCATCTTGGCTGTGGACCTACTGTATATGTACAGTATCTCACAAAAGTGAGTACACGCCTCACATTTTTGTAAATATTTTATTATATCTTTTCGTGTGACAACACATTGATACAATGTAAATTAGTGAGTGTACAGCTTGTATAACAGTGTAAATTTCCTGCCCTCTCAAAATAACTCAACACACAGCCATTAATGTCTAAATCACTGTCAACAAAAGTGAGTACACCCCCTCAAAGTGAAAATGTCCAAATTGAGCTCTGCTTTAACCCTCTTGGGCATGGAGTTCACTAGAGCTTCATAGGATGCCGCTTGAGTCCTCTTCCACTCCTCCATGATGACATCACAGCTGGTAAATGTTAGAGACCTTGCGCTCCTCCACCTTCCATTTGAGGGTGCCCCACAGATGCTCAACAGGGTTTAGGTCTAGAGACATGCTTGGCCAGTCCATCACCTTTACCCTCCACTTCTTTAGCAAGGCCGTGGTCATCTTGGAGGTGTTTTCGGGGTTGTTATTATGTTGGAATACTGTCCTGTGGCCCAGTCTCCAAAGGGAGAGGATCATGCTCTGCTTCAGTATGTCACAGTACATGTTGGCATTCATGGTTTCCTCAATGAACTATAGCTCCCCAGTGGCAGCACTCATGCAGCCCAAGACCGTGACACTCCCACCACCATGCTTGACTGTAGGCAAAACACACTTGTCTTTGTACTCCTCACCTGGTTACTGCTACACATGCTTGACACCATTTGAACCAAATAAGTTTATCTTGGTCTCATCAGACCACAGGACATGGCTCCCATAATCCATGCCCTTAGTCTGCTTGCCTTCAGCAAACTATTTGCGGACTTTCTTGTACATCATCTTTAGAAGAGGCTTCCTTCTGGGATGACAGCCATGCAGAGCAATTTGATGCAGTGTGTAGCATATGGTCTGAGCACTCACAGGCTGACCTCCCACCCCTTCATTCTCTGCAGCAATGCTGGCAGCACTCATACGTCTATTTCCCAAAGACAACCTCTGAATATGTGCACTCAACTTCTTTGGTCCATCATGTTGAGGCCTGCTCTGAGTGGAAACTGTCCTGTTAACCACTTCAGCCCCGGAAGGATTTCCAGCTTTAGGACCGGAGCCCTTTTTGCGATTCAGCGCTGCGTCGCTTTAACTGACAATTGCACGGTCGTGCAACGTTGTACCCAAACGAAATTTGCGTCCTTTTTTTCCCACAAATAGAGCTTTCTTTTGGTGGTATTTGATCACCGCTGCGTCATTTCTGATCGCCGCTATAAACAAAAGAAGAGCGACAATTTTGCAAAAAAACCCAAATTTCTTACTTTTTCCTAAAATACAAATCCAAAAAAATATATAAAAAAACATTTTTTTCACCGTTTTTGGCCGATTTATATTCTTCCTCATATTTGCGATAAAAAAATCACAATCAGCATTTATTGATTGGTTTGCGCAAAAGTGGTCGCGTTTACGGATGATGAGAATTCATTTTTGGGGTTTTTAATTTTTTAAATTTTTTATTAAAAATGGCGGCGATCTGCGATTTTTTGCGGTACTGCGATATTTCAGTGGACATGTCGGACCATTTTGACACTTTTTTGGGACCATTGGCATTTATACAGCGATCAGTGCTATAAAAATGCACTGATTACTGTGTAAATGCCATTGGCAGTGAAGGGGTTAACCTGCAGGGGGCGCGCTAAGGGTTAACTATGTTCCCTGGGCGTGTTCTAACTGTATGGGGGATTGCCTAGCTGGGGAAGGGAAGTGGTCACAGCCTTCACGTAAAGGAAGGCTGTGATCACAGCCCTTCCCCCTCACACAGAGCGGAGGTCCGTGTTTACATACACGGACCTCCGCTCACTCGCTCCGGGGGGGCCATCGCGGGTAGCCGACGGCAATCGAAGCCACCGCACCCGCTCCCTGGCCCCCCCTGGACACAGTGAGCGTGCGGGCGCGCCTCCGGCGGCACGCGCACGCTCACTAAACTCGTTCCCGCAGCCACCATCGTATGACGGCGATTTGCGGGAACGAGCCACTTTGCCGCCGTCAGATGCCGATCGGCGGTCGGCAAGTGGTTAAACTGCTGTATGGTCTTGGCCACCATGCTGCAGCTCAGTTTCAGAGTCTTGGCAATCTTCTTATAGCCTAGGCCATCTTTATATAGAGCAACAATTCTTTTTTTCAGATCCTCAGAGAGTTCTTTGCCATGAGGTGCCATGTTGAACTTCTAGTGACCAGTATGAGAAAGTGAGAGTGATAACATCAAATTTAACACACCTGCTCCCCATTCACACCTGAGACCCTGTAACACTAATGAGTCACATGACAATGGGAAAATGGTTAATTGGGCCCAATTTGGGCATTTTTACTTAGGGGTGTACTCACTTTTGTTGCCAGCAGTTTAGTCATTAATGGCTGTGTGTTGAGTTATTTTGAGAGGACCGCAAATTTACACTGTTATACAAGCTTTACACTCACTACTTTACATTGTAGCAAAGTGTCATTTGTTCAGTGCAGTTATAATAAAATATTTACAAAATTGTGAGGGGTGTACTCACTTTTGTGAGATACTGTATATACTGGTTTTAACTGCTTATTTTTTTATTTTTTTTTAACAATATATTTTTATTGCAGATTGACATACAAATTGTATACAGAGAAAAAAGAACAGTGATGGATTAACATCTTATACATGGTACAATGCATATACAAAGAAACCAGGTGTACAGGAAGTAAGCGCTTCATTGGTAGTAATAAAGGACTTGGGAGTTATCTCACACCTCGCTTCGCATCTTGTCCCACTGGATTTAACTATGGATCCCTCTCTCACTGGGAGTTGCCTGCCACACCACATGGGAACTAACCATGAACAGACTATGCTGTAGGGGTGTGGGACTCTGTATGCGTGGTAGATAGGGAGGTGCATTCCCAGACGACACCTTGGCCCTTCAACAACATAACAAACTAACGTAACAAAAAGCTGCATCCGTGCTTCCTTATCCCAGGGGATGCTGGTTACATGGGCAAGTATAAGCTTAGATGGCTATGTGCTCTTGGTATACATAAGACTAGTGTCACTTGGGTGTTTTGTGCGATTCATGAGTTTTGTGAGAGTGCCCTTGATCAGGTTAGTGCTTGGTAGCTTGAGGGGCAATTAGGCCTAAGCCGAAGGGAAGGATTTGTTAGAGGATATCCAAGCATTCCATTTGCTAAGGAAGACTTGGGCTTTGTTTTCCTTGTAAGCTAGTATGTGCTCCATTTTACATTGGGCATTTACTCTGTGAATTATTTCATCAATTGTGGGAGGATTGGTGGTTCGCCACCTTTTGGCTATGGAGATTCTAGCTGCAAACAGCACGTGGATGATAATTGTCCTAGCAGAAGGGGGGGATTTGTCTATGCCTATAGAGAGGAGAGCCAGAGCAGGGGTAATGCATTTATTGCATGTAGTGTCTGTGATCAGTTTCGAAATTCCCTCCCAGAAGCTTTGGAGGGAGGTGCATTCCCACATTATATGCAATAAAGTGCCCCTTTTCTGGCAGTCCCTCCAGCATAGTGGTGGAGGTTTGGGGTCTATGAGGTGCAGCCTGGAGGGTGTCATGTAGTATCTGTGTAAGATTTTTTGTGCACTGTCCCAATGGTCCATGCAGACAGATTATTTGTTATTATATTTAATAGCTGCTAACCACTGGGACAGTGGGTACTCCTTTTTTAGGTCTTGTTCCCACTTGATCATAGCGGGTCATTTTTTATTTGGGGGGTTATAGTTGCAAAATTTGTAAAATAGAGATATTCCTTTTGTGGTGGTTGACGTTCTGCTCATAAGGAAATTCCATAGGTTGGTCGGGAGCTGAATGTGTGGGTTTGGTGTTCTTGGTGTGGAGGTTTTTGATTTGGTTTATTTTGAGGAGGTCTAACAGGGATGGGTCAGTTATGTCGTTGGTGTCGAAGTGAATTCCCCTTGCGGTCCGTTGGTGGGTAGAAAAGTCTAGGATCAGGTGTTTGTAAGTTGCTAGTGGAATGCTAATCTTAGACCGCTGTTCCCCCTGAAAATTCTTATTGATTAGTAAGGACCAGGTTGAGACTGTTGCTTGGATGGTTTGGGAGTCAGGAAGTAATGGTTTGTGAGATATGGTTGCTGCCATTAGTGTTCCGGGTAGGTTGTGGCTGGGTACCAGTTCCCTCTCAATATCAGACCAGTGGTTGTCCTCCTGGGAGAAGAATCAGTATTTCATTTGCTCTAATATTGAGGCTTGATAGAATTCTTGGACGTTAGGTAGGCCAATTCCGCCCTGAGTTCTATGTTTGAAGAGCATAGAGATTGCTACTCTTGATTTTGATTTCCCCCATATGAAGTTTCATAGCGTCCTATTTATTTCAGAGAAAATGTTTTGAGGGATTGGTATAGGGAGCGTTCTAAAGTAGTACAGAAGCTTGGGGATTGTTTGCATTTGATATGCAGCTATGCGCCCTAGGAGAGTTGAGTTTTACTGATTGAAGTGAGCTCTACTTGTATTTTGGACAGTAGGGGCGGAAAATTTTTTGCAAAGACTTTGGTAGAGGGTATTGTTAATTGGATGCCCAAGTAGGTGATTGAAAGATCACCCCAATTGCATGGAAAAGTGGATCGTAGGTGGGAGATCTGTAGGGGGTGACATTTATTGGGAGGGCAAAGCATTTCGTTGTGTTGGCTTTATAGAAGGAGATTTGGCCAAATCTGGTCAGAAGAAGATTAGTGGCTGGTATTGAGGTCTCAGGTTTGGTTAAAGTCAGAATTATGTCATCTGCAAATAGTCCCAATTTATGATTAGAGGGGCCAATTTTGATGCCATGTATGTTCTCCTTTGCCCTGATGTGCTCTGCTAAGGGCTTAATCGCTAGGGAGAATATGAAGGGTGATAAGGGACACCCTTGGCATGTGCCGTTGGTTAGTGGAAAGAGGTCTGATAGAAGGCCAGAGGAGAGTACTTGAGCCGTGGGGTTGGTGTAAAGTGACATAATGGCTGAGTGTAGGGGGCCCGATATGCCAAATTTAGAGAGGGCACTTGACAGGTATCCCCAATGGACTCTGTCAAAGGCCTTTTTGGCATCCAGTGCTAGAAATATGCAGGGTAGGTGTGAATTTTCAACATGTTTCAGGAGGTTTTTCATTCTGCGTGTGCCATCATAGGCTTGTCTGCCCTTGACAAACCCCACTTGGTCCAATCCTGTAAGTGAGGGAGTGACCATCAATGGCCTGTTTGCGAGTATCTTAGCAAAGATCTCTAAATCGGAATTCAGAAGTGAGATAGGTCTAAAGTTTTGGGGGGGTTGATGTGTCTTTGCCTGGTTTGGGTATGGGGATTATTACTGCTTGTAGCATCTCCTTGGGGAAAGCACCTAATGTTATGGCTGTGTTAAACGTTTTCGCAAGGTACGGGGTTAGGGGGGTTTATAATATTCCGCCGAGAATCCATCGATCCCCAGGGATTTGGGTAGAGGAAGGGAATTAATCACTTCTTTTATTTTTCGGTAATTGGGGGGTTGAGTTTGTGTTTGGAGTCCTCGTTCATACTGGGTAGATCGATTTCCTGTAGGAACTTTTCTATCTCTGCGTCTGTCAGTTGGTGGGTGGAACTGTCGTTTTGGAGGTTATATAGGGCCTTATAATAGTCTTTAAAGACATTTGCAATAGCTTTAGGGTTTCTATATATAACCTCAGTTTGGTGGTGTTTTATAAGGGTTAGATTACATTGTTCTTGTTTCTGTTTAAGTTGTGGGGCTAAGAGTTTTCCTGCTCTATTGCTTTCAGTACCATGAGACTTTCAACCTTTTAAAATAGGTGTCATACTCAGATCTAAGTACATTTTTTAAATCTTCTCTACAGGCTGTGAGTTCCCTCAGGATTGTGCCATCCGCTGGGGTAGACTTTTTATGTTTACCTTCTAAATCTGTAATCGCCTGCTGTAGGTGGGTTATGCGCTGGAGCCTTTTTTTCTTCTCCCCAGCGGCTAATTGTATGAGACGGCCTCTGATGACCGTCTTGTGGGCACACCAGGTAGTTAAGGGGGCACTTGGTCATCATCATTGTGATGGAAGAATTCTTTAATTTTGTCTTCTATATGGTTTCTATGTGCTGGGTGGTTCAGTATGTAAGTGTTGTTTCTCAATATACCTGAGTTGGTGGGCTTATTGTGTTCTACAATATCAGTTGTTACTGGAGCGTGGTCCGACCAGGTGATGTTGTGTATTTCCTCTTTACATATTTGTTGTAATAGATATTTGTCATTAAGAAAAAAGTCAATTCTTTAGTAGCTTTTGTCTACCGGGGAGTAGAAGGAGTAATCCCTCTCTGTGGAGTGGAGGCACCTCCAAGGGTCATATAGGCCCTCCTTTAAGCAGAGTGGTCCCAGAGCTTGTCTGTGCCTCTGCCCCCCGGCGGTGGAGTCCATCTCCCCATTGATCACCATATTAAAGTCCCCACAGATCACTAAATTACCTCTCTGTATTTGTTTGGCTTTAGACAAAACACCTGAAATAAATTTGTGGGGTTTCATGTTCGGGGCATAAAAATTCATCAAAGTGTATATGACAATGTTGATCTCAGCCACCAAAATGATATAGCGCCCTTGATCGTCCAGGAGTAGGTCTAGCTGGCTGAAGGCAATAGTGTCCCTGATAGCCATCAGAACCCTATTCCAGTTTGAAACATCTTTGGCAGTGAAAACAATGGGTATTTGGTGTGAGAGCATTTTGGAGATTTGGGGTTAGCAAAATGTGTCTCTTGCACAAAGAGTACATCACAGTTTTGGGCCACAGCCGACTTCCAAAGTGTCCTCCTTTTATAAGGGCTGTTAAGGCCTCTCATATTGAGCGACAGCAGTCTAAGGAACATTCCTGTGGAAAGAGGTGCTGCGGTGCCATCTAGTGATACCAAAGAGAACAATAGCAACTCGAAGGGTCATGTCAGATTTATCTAAGCCTCGGGATACTGTGATGAAGTGATAGCAACTTACAAAAAAATATTCAGAGCTGTAAACTGGTACACACAGAAGAGACTTAATGCTTAATTGGGTCGTCTTCAGTGTGAGTTCAGTGGGAGCTGACAAAATCGCAGCTCTACTAGGGGGAAAAAAAAGGTTCAATAATTTACCCTTAGTTAGGGTTAACACAAAAGGGAAGTTTCTTACCCAACTCAGCCGAATGACTGGTGGCATAGGCCCTTGGCCTTGTATTCACCCTGTTGTGGAAGAAGTTCGTTTATAGGCGAAGTGGTGGGTAGTTGGTCTGCGTCATGTTGGAAGTGTCCTGCCACCTCAGTAGTGGATGTTGTTCTTTTTGTGGCGTCTTTGCGGGAGTGCACCTAATGGGCCTTTATCCATTGCTGATGTGTTGGAAGCAGGTGGTAGTAGGCCCCAAGTCCAAAGGAGTTCCAGGCCCCTTTCTTGCAAGGAGATTGTGAATGTTTCATTATGAATCAGCTTGGCTGGGAATACCCATTTAAACAGAATTTTATGGTTCCTCAATATCTTGTTGATGGGGACCAGGTTGCTTCTGGCGGCCATGGTGGCCTTAGAAAGGTCAGCGTAGATTGAGACGTCTGCATAAGGGTCCGGGAGTGCCGCTTTGTGTCTGGAGAATGACATAAGTAGCTCCTTGACCTGGTAGAAGTGAATCCTCGCTATTACATCCCGAGGTACCTTGACAGGGAGGTGGGGTGGTTTCGGTAGGCGATGTGCTCTGTCGATCACTAGGTCAATGGGCTGCAGAGTAAGCAAGGTAGTCAGCATTAGTTGTTGCAAGTAATTGCACAGTTCTGATGGTTTGATAGATTCCCCTAAACTTCAAATTGTTCCTGCGCACTCTGTCTTCCAAATCCGCAACCTTTGACCTCAGGGCTTGTAGTCCACCTTTAACCTCATAGTGTGCGTCCACTAGTTTGTTGTGTGCCACTGAGTAGTCGCTCAGTTTAATTTCAATAAAGTCCACTCTGTCCCACAGATCTGCCAAGTCACTTTTAGTGGCACTTATAAAGCTTGCCATGTCTTGCTGGAATGCTCCCCTTAGTGTCAGTAGCATCCCTTTCATAGTGTCATCAGTTATGGCCTTTCCCATTTTAGGGAAAGAGTCCAATTGCCGGCCATATGAGATAGCTTCCTCCATCTCCCCCCTCCCCTCTGGGGCTATGTGCGGGCTCTCCCTGGTTCTCCAGCCTCCTTCTCTGCTTCATGAGGCTGTCAGTTGGTGAGGATGGCAGTGGGAATGTCTCCCCTGTGGACATACCATTAGGGCTGCATGGCTGGGTGTGAGTTCAAGGCCGCTCTGCTGAGGCCGCGTGTGTCGCACTGGCACCATTTTGGTTTCACCGTCCGGCTGCTGGGGTGAAGAAATCATCGACTTTTTGTGGTCCCTCCCTGTCCTTTCGCTTGCCGGTGGGAAACATGATGATCCCCGGTGCTGCAGGAGTTATCTGGGCCACTTGAGTGCTGCGGAAGTCTGTTGTGTCACGCTGTGCAGCCACCAGTATAGCGGAGTTCAGTCCTCACGCATCCATCCGCTCCGGCTGCCGGCTCCTCCCCCCGACAAGTCCACTTTAAAACTCAGCGTGTTCCCTTTACACAGTTGGCACCTCTGTGCAACTCACAATAGGGAAGAGAGGAAGAACGCCAATTGTGTAGCAATTTTGCGTTTATTGATTTAACACAAGTAAACCACAATAATATGCACTTACAAAGATATCCAAGTCATAAGGACCAGCACTGGTATTCACTGCCTCTGGTATCAGGCTTGGGACCAGAAGTGACCTCACTTTGTAAGCAATTGTCCTTAACTTACTAGGTTCTGTAAATATTGGGACGTGCTATTCCAGTAATTTCCTTTAAACTAACACTAGATGGTAAATGTGTCTGCTTTAAGATGAGTCATAGTGTTTTAAAAGAACAAAAAAACACCCTTTCTTGCATTCCATAGTTCCTATGGGCAGTATATCACTAAAGATGGAAGCCTCAATGCAATAACTTAAGGACAGGGGTGTCTTAAATTCAAGAAAGTATATATCTCGATAATGATATTGCAATTGGAGAGCAGGCTTAAAGTGATACTAAAGTCTTGTTTTTTATCTTTAAAAATAACACACATGTTATACTTACCTACCTAACTAAAACAGTTGTTTTGCACAATGCAGCCTGGATCCTTCTCTTCTCAGGTCCCTTGCCAGTGCTCCTGCCCATCCCTCCTGTCGCATGCCCCCACAACAAGCAGCTTGCTCGAGGCACCCGAGCCGAGCCGCAGCTCTGTGTGTCCATTCAGACCTGTTTGGCCTGGCCCCCTCTCTCTCCTCATTGGCTAACTGACTTTGATTTACACCAGTGGGAGCCAATGGAGCCTCTGTTGTGTCTCAGCCAATCAGCAGGGAGAGTCCCGGACAGCCGAGGCCCTCGTGCACATCACTGGATCAAGATGGGGCTCAGGTAAGAATTGGGGGTTGCTGCAAAACCTTCTGCCTTTACAACCACTTTAAAATATAAGCCCGCAAACTATTTTTCATTATGTTTGTCATCATGCCTCATTGTACACAGTTTTCTTAAGCAAATTCTTTTTGTGAATCTATTTTTTAAATGGAGATCCTGCTAGTAACAGCATTTCCTCTTACAGTTTGACAAGAGTAAGACACTACATCACAATTAGCAGCAGCATTGTCAGTCTGCCTCGTTCCTTCAGTTAGCCATTCAGGCTGTGACTTAAGTTCCTTCTTGTCTATGAAAATATATTTAAGGCCAACATACACTTTAACAAATGGGTGTATCCTTTGATAAATTAAGGCTGGTTCTAGACCCTCATGATCACACCCCTTTGTTGCAGAGTGTGTAAGTAACATTGCATTTTTTCTAACAACACTGATATTATACCAGGTAGTTATTTCAAGCTAAACCTTCCATTTAGAGATCCATTATAAAAAAGGTAAAATGAAACAGTAATTTCTTCAGACCAAAGGTATGATTCTGCAAAAGAATTGATAAAAAATTTAGCAATTTAATAAAATGGATTCTTTAATATAAAACTGGAGTTGCATTTTAACTTCCTTAACTAGAAATATCTGGACCCAGGAGAGTAATCCATATGTAGCACACCCCCTAAGGAGGCGCAGATGAACTGGATCCCCCACTCCTGCACAGCCAGGCACACTGTACCTCCACAGGCACTCCAGGGTCAGAGAACAGTCTGTGACTTTGTTTTTGTTATTTATTGAGGGGTAATGACTTAGATAGGGATGGGAAGTTATGGGATGCCTGCTTGATTTCAGCAAAATTTTGGCAACAACTTCATCTTCCTATATACAGTCTCCTTTACTCTCCTCCTGAACACACTTGCCTGATGGCTCCATCTGAATTACTGTTAGACTCTCAGTCAGATTTAGCAATGGCCCTATACAAGCAGGAACTCATAGCCCCTTGTGGTGTAGCAAAGATTACAGTGAGCAGCTTGCACTTATCCTCTGTGGCTAATGATCCTATCACCACCTCTTTAGGCAATGCCAAGCCACCTGGCTACAGCTGCCCCTTTCACCAGCCCTCCAAGATAACTCATCCATACCAGTCCTCCAGACTGACTCTTCACCAGCCCACCCAGGCGATTCTCACCAGCCCACCCAGCTGACTCTCAGGAGATCTCCCAGAGAAGGATGAAGACTTAAGCACATCATTGTCTTCAGGGAGACCAGCTACATGTGGTGTTCTCTCCCCTTGTTAGTCCCCAGGAGTAGAGTTGAGCGGACATCTGGATGTTCGGGTTTGTTTGGTTAGGCCGAACTTCGTGGAAAACTTGACCCGAACTTTACCCCGGACCCCGAACCCCATTGAAGAAAATGGTGACCCGAACTTTTGGGAACTAAAATGGCTGTAAAAAAGTAATGGAAAGGGCTAGAGGGCTGCAAAAGGAAGCAAAATGGGGGTAAGGAGTAGGACAAGTGCCCTACAAACAAATGTGGATAGGGAAATAACTTAAAATCACAAAAAAACTAAATAAAAATGGGAGGAGGAGGTGGATGTGGAGTAGGAGCCTAGAGGTTGACTAGGCCGTGACCGTGGCAGTGTAGGTGGAAGTGGCGGTGGTGGAAGAGGAGGAGGAGGCAGCCAAAACTGTTATTTGTTTGTTTGTTTTTTTTTCTAATTAGGGTAGCCCCCAAAATATTGAGACATATTAAAAAAACAAGTATACCAATGGCTGTGTGAGGCCGGTCTAAATGTCTATTCTGCACAAGGTACAGACAAGTCTTGTGGGATCCATGCCTGGTTCATTTTAATAAATGTTAACTTGTCCACGTTGGCTGTGGACAGGCGGCTGCGCTTGTCTGTGATAACGCCCCCTGCCATGCTAAACACACATTCAGACAATACACTGGCTGCAGGGCAGGCCAGCACCTCCAAGGCATAAAGAGCAAGCTCAGGCCATGTGCCCAATTTGGAGACCCAGAAGTTGAATGGGGCAGACCCATCAGTCAGTACGTGTAGGTGTGTGCACCCATACTGTTCCACCATGTTGCTGAAATGCTGCCTCCTGCTAAGACCAGCTGGTGGTGCTGTTTGTTGTGGCGGGCTGCTGACAAAGCTTTTCCACATTTTGGCCATGCTAACCCTGCCTTCTGAGGTGCTGGCGGTGCCACAGCTGCGTTGGCGACCTTTTTTTCCTCCTCCCCTGCCTTCGCCTTGTGCTTCCACAGAGCCCCCTGTGTCATTTGGGAATGCCCTCAGCAACGCATCTACCAGCGTGCGCTTGTAGTCGCGCATCTTCCGATCATGCTCCAGTGAGGGAATTAAAGATGGCACATTGTCCTTGTAACGGGGATCCAGCAGGGTGACCACCCAGTAATCGTCACAAGTTAAAATGTGGGCAACTCGGCTGTCGTTGAGCAGGCACTGCAGCATGTAGTCACTCATGTGTGCCAGGCTGCCAAGAGGTAAAGACAAAATGTCCTCTGTGGGAGGTGTATCATCTGTGTCCTCCGTATCCCCCCAGCCATGCTCCAGTGATGCCCACGAGCTGCGTTGGGTGCCACCCTGCAATGATGCCCACGAGCTGCGTTGGGTGCCACCCTGCTGTGAACGCGGTTCCTCCTCCTCCTCATCATCATCTTCCTCTTCCTCCTCATCCTCCAAAACTATCCCCTGGCTTGAAAATTTTTTACCTGGCCTATGCTGTTGCAGGAACCCACCCTCCAAATCACTTGTGAATGACTGGCCTGATAACCGTGGAAATGACCCCTCTTCCTCCTGTGCCACATCCTCTTCCATCATCACCCGAAGTGTTTTTTGAAGGAGACATAGAAGTGGGATAGTAACGATGAGAACAGCGTCACCGGCACTGGCCATGTTGGTGGAGTACTCGAAACACCGCAATATGGTACACAGGTCTCCCATGGAGGCCCACTCGTTGGTGGTGAAGAGGTGCTGTTCCGCAGAGCGACTGACCCGTGCGTGCTGCAGCTAAAACTCCACTATTGCCTGCTGATGCATGCACAGTCTCTCCAGCATGTGCAAGGTGGAGTTCCACCTTGTGAGCACTTCGCATAGGAGGCAGTGAGCGGGAAGGCAGAAGTTCCGCTGCAGCACAGACAGGCCAGCAGCAGCAGGGTGAGAACGCCGAAAGTGCGCACAGACGGCCCGCACTTTCTGCAGCAGCTCTGACATATCGGGGTAGGTTTTTAGAAAATTCTGCACCACCAAATTCAGCACATGCGCCAGGCAAGGGATGTGCATCAAACCGGCTAGGCCCAGAGCTGCTACGAGATTTCACCCATTATCGCACACCACCAGGCCGGGTTTGAGGCTCAGTGGCAACAACCACTAATCGGCCTGTTGTTCAATGCCCGTCCACAGCTCCTGCGCAATGTGGTGTTTATCCCCCCCTGCTGTCGTTTCCCCCTGCATGTGCTGAAGTTGGTGGTGAAGGTGTTACGCTGAGCGGATGAGGATGTGGTAGAGGAGGAGGAAGAGGAAGCGCAGTAGGAGGAGGAGGCAACAGGAGGCAAAGAGAAATGCCCTGCAATACTCAGTGGCGGAAGAACATGCGCCAAACGGCTAGCAGCCTCAGGCCCACCTGCCACTACATTTGCCCAGTATGCAGTTAGCGAGATATAGCGTCCCTGCCCGTGCTTACTGGTCCATGTATCAGTGGTTATGTGGACCTTGCCACAAATAGCGTTGCGCAGTGCACGCTTGATCTCGTCCCCGACTTGTTTGTGCAGGGAAGGGATGGCTCGCCTGGAAAAGTAGTGGCAGCTGGAAACCACATACTGTGGGACAGCCACCGCCATCAGGTTTTTAAAACTGTCTGTGCCCACCAGACGCAATGACAGCATTTCAAAGGCGAGGAATTTTGAAATGCTGGCATTCAGGGCCAGGGATCGTGGGTGGGAAGGGGGTACTTCCTCTTTCTCTCCAGTGCTTGGGAGATGGAGAGCTGTAAGCTTACATGGGACCGTGTGGAAATGCTTGGGGACGGTGGCGGAAATGGTGGCGTTGCTATCACATCGTCTGTTTCCTGGGTGGCAGGTGACACTGGCACTGTAGAGGTGGAGGAAGAGGCAGAGGCAGAAGAGGAAGCAGAAGGGGTCCGAGACCTTTTTTGGATTTTGAGGTACTTATTCCACTGCAGCAAGTGCTTTGCATGTAGATGCCTGGTCATGGAGGTTGTGCTCAGGTTTAGAACATTTGTGCTGAACTGGTCATGGAGGCTGTGCTCAGGTTTAGAACATTTGTGCCTCGCTTCAACCTCACACTGATCGTGTAGTCAGCACATTGTCTGAACAACTGCCACGCTAGGGAACGCCTTTGAGCTGGCTTTGGTGTGCTAGGTCCCTGGGTGCGGTGGGTAGTAGCAGGCATTCTGTCTAGGGGATGCTCGCTCCGCTTTTGCAACCTGCTTCCTCTTTTGCTGTACTGGTGCCTCTGTGCGACCACCACCTCTTCCTCCAAACTGCACACGTCACTCACATGACCTTCATTCCATGTGGGTTCTAGGACCTCATCATCCTCCACATCATCTTCCACCCACCCTTCACCACTGCCCTTCTTATCAGTCTGCACACTGAGGAAAGCCGCAGCAGTTGGCACCTGTGTTTCGTCATCATCAGAGATGTGCTGCGGTGGTGTTTCCATGTCCTCATCCTGCAACAGAAGCGGTTGGGCATCGGTGCACTCAATGTCTTCTACTTCTGGGGCAGGGCTATGTGGATGGCCCACGGAAAGCACACCAGCAGAGTCATCAAAAAGCATAAGAGACTGCTGCATGACCTGTGGCTCAGACTGCTTGGCTGATTTACAAGGGGCTGAGGTGAAAGACAGATGGCCATGGGGTTCGGGTGCCAAATCTGAGCTTTCATCAAGGGACCGGGTGGGAGACAATGTTAAGGAACTGGAGGCATTGTCAGCCACCCAATCTGCTATCGCCTGTACTTGTTCTGGCCTCACCATTCAATAAGTGCTATTCGGGCCTACCATATAACGTTGAAGGTTCTGTCGGCTACCTGAGGAAGGTGTTTCTCTTGTGCGTGTAGCTGGCACAGAACGACCACCTCCTATCCTTGCAATAGGAGCTTCAGCAACACCACCAACACCAGCAGCGCCAGCAGCACCACGACCACGTCCCCTATTTGATGCTCTCCTCATTCTGGACACAAATGTACTATGTAGCACTATTTATTAATACTAAAAAAAAAAAAGAATAATGAATTATTATTCTTTTTTTTTTAAAAAAAAGAAAATTGTAGATGCACTTTTTATTTTTGTGCACCAGCAGCTGGGACCTCTCCCTACACCAGTATGAGATGATTTTAGAACGATGGAAAATCTGTCTTTCACAGCACCGACAGGAACCTGTCCCTACTGCAGTATGAGATGATTTTAGAACAATAATCTCCCCCTCACAGCACCGAGAGGAACCTCTCCCTAATGCAGTAGTAGATGGTTTTAGAATGATAAACTCTTTCTCAGAGAACCAGCAGGAACCTCTCCCTAATGCAGTAGTAGATGGTTTAATAGCGATAAACTCTCCCTCAGAGCACCAACAGGAAACTCTCCCTAATGCAGTAGGAGATGGTTTTATAATGATAAACTCTCCCTCAGAGCACCAACAGGAACCTCTCCCTAATACAGTAGGAGATGGTTTTAGAACGATAAACTCTCCCTCAGAGCACCAACAGGAACCTCTCCCTCATGCAGTAGGAGATGGTTTTAGAACGATAAACTCTCCCTCAGAGCACCAACAGGAACCTCTCCCTAATACAGTAGGAGATGGTTTTATAATGATAAACTCTCCCTCAGAGCACCAACAGGAACCTCTCCCTAATGCAGTAGTAGATGGTTTTATAACGATAAACTCTCCCTCAGAGCACCAACAGGAACCTCTAACTAATGCAGTAGTAGATGGT
>BLSH010243481.1:226313-238402 GCA_018402905.1 Glandirana rugosa
TAACAACCCCCTTAAACTCTAAAGTTTATGGCGACGAATCTCAACCTCTAACGTCTAATTTGAGACAGATTGCTTTGTTAGCATGCAAGCATGTGTTGCTAGTCTAACACCCTAGCATGTGTTGCTAGTATAACACCCTCATTAAACTCTAAAGTGTATGACTACGAAACTCACTAGACTGACGTGATCCATCTCCGAAGACGAATCTCCCTGTCTAAGAACAAGGTTTTGGTAACGGATGAGGATATCCCGGTCGACAACGACATTCACTGTGTAATAAAAAGTTTTTTGTAGAGGTAGAGGATCAAGTTTTCCCTCTCAAAGGTCCACAACGAATCTCCCTGTACGATTGTTTCGTTAGACAGAGTTTAATCTGCAATCTCCAACTCTAAGCAGCGGTATTTGAAATCTCAAATTCCCCCAACAATCTGATCGTTGTGTACGAACGTACAATCTTTTCATTAGACAGAGTTTAATCTGCAATCTCCAACTCTAAGCAGCGGTATTTGAAATCTCAAATTCCCCCAACAATCTGATCGCTGAGCACGATCGTAGCGATCGTTGTTTTATGCAGAGCTTGATCTGCAACTCAAAGCAGCGGTATGTGAAATCTCTAATTTCTGCTATCTGTCCTCAGAGCAACAGCAACAGCACAGACAGCAATAGTAAAGTAATCTATCTCAGGATGCAGGATCAGGTCTTAAAATGTCTCAAATCTGTCCCTCAATCTTTCAGCTTCCTTTCTCTACACTAACCCAAAGAGCATGTGACTGCAGCACTGTGACTCCAGCTTATAAAGAGGCTGGGTCACATGATGCGCTGGCCAATCACATCCATGCCATTAGTAGGCATGGCTGTGATGGCTTCCAAGGGCAAACCAGTGAAACGCTTGTTGATTGGCTGCCCTGCAGCTTCTCAACACGTGGAGTAAAATAGCAGAACCCCGGACCGAACCCGAACGATTTTTGAAATGTCCGGTTCCGGGTCCATGCCACGGACACCCGAAAGTTCGGTACGGACCCGAACGTTACAGTCCGGGTTCGCTCAACACTACTTGCTAGATTTGGCTTTTGATGCCTTCAGTTGCCATTGTGCCCTTGTTGGGCATCCAATATGTCCCTGTTCCTTTAATGAGGAGTGGACTCTCTCCAGGCCAACCTACCCATAATTTATCCAGTGCTATATATGCCCCAATTTGGAGACTTGAAATATAAAATTAGTTTTAGAAATTCTGTATATAGCCCTACAGAACAGACAATACTCAGTCTACATGGGCTTTGCTGCTTAAAGGAGAAGTACTACCAAAGCATCGGTCACATGCTGCATCCACCTAGGTAAGTATGATTTAAAAAAAAACTTCTCTTTTAACTGCAGACAGGAAACTTTATTCAGGGAAAAGACATAGAGCATACCATAGATGCAGCTTCAAACTTATAAACACTTCCATCTACTGGTTAAAGAATATATCTCTATACTGAATAAATACTGATGTACAGCAGTTGTTGCACAAAATACAGTTCTGTATTCCAACAGTTAGGCCCGCAGTAACCAGAGGAGCCTTGGCATAGGCATTGCGGTCTCCACATATATGTTCAAATGCATGCAACTAAGCCCTCTGTTTTCAATGTGAATTGTTAGGCAGGATCAATTTGATTTTGGTTTTTTTTTTGCAGGCTAGCTGGTAAGTGTGCTGGGAAATTTTTATCTGTTTGTGGTGGACATGTCTGTCTTTATTTGTTTCAGTCATATCAGGATTGATAGGATTAGTCATTTACAAAATATTGGCCCTGTAATACTAGCTCTGCAAAATGATGGGCAGAGGCGTAACTAAAACCTTCCGGGCTCCGGTGCAAGAAATTATGAAGGCCCCCCTGACTCCTGGCCAGGGCCCTTCCCTCTTTCCACTGATCCTGGGGCCCTTTACTCCCATTGCGGGGCCCTTTATTACGGTCCCATGGAATAAACGAATAGTTGTGTACCGAGCCTCCCATTCATTCAGAAAGGAAGTATACTAAAAACAGTTTACTATGCTTTAGTTATAAGTGAACCAATTGGTAACAATCATTGGTTCTGTCCATTCAGAAAAGGAAGGAGGTGGTAAATGACAAATCCACCAACCCGTTCCCATCTCTTCATCATCACACATCTTCTACAGCAGCTGGTAGGAGAGAGGAGGCGGGAAGACAGCAGCTCTGTGGGGGGGGGGAACTCTGGGAACAGCAGAAGATAAGTAAACTTGATACATCATTTAGAGGAACCATTCTCCTCCATTTTCCTCCTAACGGAGGAGATTGGTTCCTCTATATGCTGCCCCCGCCATCCCTCCAATCCAGGTGTACAAAGGAGGCACACGAGCCCCCTGGAGCACGGGGCCCAGTTGCAATTGCAACCCCTCTAACCACTGTAGTTATGCCCCTGGCCATATCTGTGCAATACACAATCAGTTCTGGATACACAGATGATACAATGGGCAAAAGGGAATGGATTTGCATGATTCTACCCCTCCCAGTACCTTCTATTGTGAAAAGGGAATGATAGCTTATTGTGGGCAGGAGAAATCAGGCACCTGCTGGGGGTATACCTTTGTCTCAGACTGCCTTTCTTCCCCGTGTGATGTGACAGATCACAAGACCAAATAATAGGAAGGAGAAGTTGCCTTCTTTACCAGCTGGCATCATACTGTGAAGGTCTGAACTGGGTGAAGGTAAAGAGGGTTGGGGGACAACTCATCCTGTCTTCTTCTCTCAGCACCCCCCTACATTCTCTTTGTTCCATTCACCCCGCAAAGTCCACTTCTCAGCACCTTTTCCCTCTTTCATCTCACTGGCAAAGATGCCAAAGCAGTCCTTCCCAGACTGATATCACAAACCCAGGCAACATTTTTTCCCCAATGACAATGATTCAGCACCATTTTTCCTCCTAGCAATACCACCAATACAGCGTCAATTACATGGGGGGAGTTTTATCCTTCCAGTGGCTCCATCTATGCAGGAACATTTTTTGTCATTATTAGCCCCATATTTGTGAACCAATATTAAACTCTTCAGTTTGCTGTGACCCCAGTCAAACAAGAAGTACCCTTCTAAGCACTAGCACACAGTCGTGCAGCAACTCTAGTTTTGTAGGGTGTAGGCTTGGCTGCAGGGCTTGCCCAGCCCATTGAAACAAACTGGCAGAAGATATGGAAAGCTGAACTCCGATAATCAGTCAGGTCAAAATTTATGAAGAAATTACCCTCTAATGCATTTCACCCACCCATGGGCTTATCCATAGAGGTTATCTCTAAATCTGTGGATGGAGGAAATGCATTAGAGAGGCATGGCTTCTGAAGTAGACAAGCTGAAGCCATTTCTTTATAGATTTTGACCAGTCTGATTAGCAGTGTGCGGCTTTCCATATTTTCTGCCAGTTTGTCTTCAGTTTACGAAGTAAACCATTGGCATTATTTCAGCACATGCCTCAAACATTACACACATTTCTGTGTAAAGCACCGCACATTTCTCTATTAGCCCTATCCATTCCTATCCAAGAAGGGGGTGGGGGGTGCAGTTTGCCATCTTCATCCTGGGCACTTGATGACCTTGTCCCGACACTACAGCCACCACATCTAAATTGCTGCTAATATATATTACATTTTTGTTCTTGGGTTTAGTTATCCTTTAATTATGTTTATATTTAATACATTTAAATTCTGATCATTGAGAGGTCTAACACAAAAATGTTTTTCAATACTCTGTTTAACTTTCATCAAGCTAATGATGGCAGACGGTGGTTTAGCCCTGCTGCAGATATCACTACTTGTATTCTGATCCACAGTGATTAACATTACAATTAATCAATTCCAATAGGCCCTGGTAATGAATTGGAAAGGAGATATTGATATGTGTATAAATGAAACTCATTATCTTGTAAATGTGTAGCCAGGATGAAGCATACTTGCCGGTCATGCTAATAAAGAGAAATAGGATAGGAGCTATTTTGCACTACACAACAATCTATTTTGTGATTTTCATCATTCTTGACATCACAGTCACTATTTCTACAACATTTGGTTAATCCTTTCTGTTGATTGCAGAATAATTTTAACAGAAAAATCTATTTTTTTCCAGACAAACAAAACATGTCTCATTTAAATGCATTTGACTTAACTTTTTCACTACATCAGTGAAGCAGTGATAATATTCTGCAGTGTAAAATGAACAAATACAACATGAATTTTAAGGTAAACAGAACTTGGCATGCAACAAAAATGTAAATTGTTTTTCTTTTGAATGATTCTCCTCTGTGTGATTCATAGCCTATTGTAAAAAAGGATGCTTTAGGTAGTTAGTAGAAAATGACAGTACTCAAAGTGTGTTTTTTTTAAATATATTTTTAAAAATATAACAGCGCTTTCACGAAAAAACTATATATTTGTACTTGTCTCAGCAGTTTCTGAAAAAATGCCAATATGATGTATTACCTTTATTGAAGGCAAATCCTGTTTCCAGACCATCTGTTCTGTCTGCAGCCTCCTGACTCTGAGCACATCCTACTTTTCTCAGAAAAAGCTGATCCTAAAAGACAGGTTGCTCATTGAACAGGGAAGGCCTACTGTCTACAAACTTCTAATGGTGCTTTCAGCAAAGATACATAAAAGTATATGGCCAGACAATGATGTGAAAGCAGGATCTATCTTTACGAAAGATATCAGATTGGAATTTTCATTGCATTCAGACATAGGTGAAAATGAAAAATGCAATTTTACATAAAATTATGTTTAATCTATTTTTATGGGGTTTTGGCATAACAAGGAGATATAAACTAAACATATCCAGTTCAACATAAGGTTGGATTGGAGAACCACATCTCGTGTTTGGAAGTAATGATGTAGTTGGGAATATTCAAGCCATACTGTAGATGTATAATGACCACATGGCATGACTTTGGAAAGAGGTGGTAAGGTACCCTGAAACATGGTATGGGAAAGGAATGTGCCTGCATTCTTAGTCCATGTTAAATAGTAGGAAAGACGAAGGGCTGTGGGGAAAGTGATATAGCCTAACAACAGAATCAGGGGGCTAGGTCTGGTAGACAATAAGCCCTTGTTTAAGTATGTATCCCAAACATAAAGAGTATATGCCACCAAGAGGAGTAGAGATTCTATGGAGGGTCTTTGACGGAATTGACTGAATTGAGCTTGGTCATTTCAAAGCCATTGTATCAAGTTTTTAGGGACACCTTAATGACAGGAATAGTACCACTGGTTTGGCATAGGGCCAATGTGGTGCCCATATTTAACCACTTCAGCCCCGGAAGAATTTCCACTTTAGGACCAGAGCACTTTTTGTGATTCGGCGCTGCGTTGCTTTAACTGACAATTGCGCGGTCGTGTGACGTTGTACCCAAACAAAATTTGCGTCCTTTTTTTCCCACAAATAGAGCTTTCTTTTGGTGGTATTTGATCGCCTCTGCGTCATTTCTTATCGCCGCTATAAACAAAAGAAGAGCAAGCATTTTGCAAAAAAACCCAAATTTCTTACTTTTTGCGAAAATTCAAATCCAAAAAAAAAATATCAAAAAACATTTTTTTTCACCGTTTTTGGCCGATTTATATAATTCCTCATATTTGCGATAAAAAAATTGCAATCGGCGTTTATTGATTGGTTTGCGCAAAAGTGGCCGCGTTTACGGATGGTGAGAATTAATTTCTGGGGTTTTTATTTTTTTTTTATTTTTTACTAGTAATGGCGGCGATCTGAGATTTTTAGCGGTAATGCGATATTGGGACGGACATGTCGGAACATTTTTGACACTTTTTTGGGACCAATGACATTTATTCAGCGATCAGAAATTTAAATGTCCACTGATTACTGTATAAATGTCATTGGCAGTGAAGGGGTTAACCTGCAGGGGGAGAGCTAGGGGGTAATCGTGTTCCCTGGGTGTGTTCTTACTGTGGGGGGGTTGGGCTAACATGGGCATGAGAGATCTAACTGATCCCAGTGACAGGGATCAGTAGATCTCTCATGCCCCACTGACAGAGCAGGGAACCGCCATGTTTACATCGGCGGTTCCCCGTTCTTTCCCTGTAGCCGCTCATCGCGGCTCGCCGGCGGACATCGGGTCCGCCCGAGCCGCGGGCACACTCCCCAGGAGTGTGGCGGGTGCGCGCGCACGCCCCCCTGGTGGCCAAATGCAGATCGCCGCTTATTTACGGCGATTCGCGCAGGGCTCCCCGACTGCCGCCGTGAAAAGACGGCGCGCGGTGGGGAACCAGTTAAAAAGGGATCAAAGTCTTTACCAAGTAACTATAGACCCGTTAGCTTAAAATCTATAGTTGGGAAGATACTGGGGAGTTTAATAAAAGACCACATAAGTGAATTCTTGTTGGAAAAAAATGTTTTAAGCAACAGACAGCATGAATTCATGAAAGACAGAAGTTGTCAAACAAACCTGATTTCTTTTTATGGGGAGGTAAGTAAAACCTTGGACAGAGGGGTGGCTGTGGACGTGGTATACTTGAATTTTGCTAAAGCATTTGACACAGTTCCCCACAAAAGGCTAATGTGTAAGGTAAAGTCTACAGGCTTGGAAAGATCAGTTTGTAAATGGATAGAAAACTGGCTAAAAGATCAAATTCAGAGAGTAGTGGTTAATGATTCTTGCTCTGAATGGTCTAGAGTTTTCAGTGGTGTACCCCAAGGTTCAGTGTTGGGGCCCTTACTTTTCAATATACAGGTATTTATAAATGATATAGGGTCTGGGATTAAAAGTACCATTTCAGTGTTTGCAGATGACACCAAGCTATGCAATGGAATAACGTCCTTACAGGATGTCTCCAAATTACAAAAAGACCTCACTGCACTGTTTAATTGGGCAACTATGTGGCAAATGAGGTTTAATGTAGATATATGTAAAGTTATGCACTTGGAGGCTAAGAATATGCATGCATCATACAAACTAGTGTTAGAAGACTGTGCTAAGGGTTAACTGCATTTGATTGTGGTTTCCTCTAGATCAGCTCTATTTGAACTTCCTGATTCCTGTAGCAAGTGCTGTCTGATCTACAGCGTATAGTGTGTGTTTCCTGAGCTACCTGTACCTGATTATCTGTTCCTGTGACCTGGCCTGCCTGACCTTGTTGATTTCCGCCTGCACCGACCCCTGGCTTGCCTACGACCATTCTCCTGCCTGATCCTCCGATACCTTTGCTGCCCACCTGTTGACGACCCTGCTTGGACCCGAATACTCACCTTCCTTCTCCTCTTGTACTGCACCGCCATCCCGGTTCACGACCCAGCCTGTACGACCATGCTACTAGTGCACGAGTGCACCAACGGACTTCCTACCTACACCAGTGGCCCAGTCTGACCCTCGTGCCATCCTGCACTCTCGAGCCACCTGTCTACTCTACCAGGGGTTCCCGAGTCAGGGTCATAAGGGAGGTTGCTCGCTGCATAAGCCAGACTCTTCCACCAGGTACGTGACACTAGGGGGGGTACAACTGGGGGAATCCATAGTGGAGAAGGATCTGGGGGTTTTGGTAGATCACAAACTTAATAATGGCATGCAATGCCAAGCAGCAGTTTCCAAAGTGAGCAAAATCCTTTCTTGTATTAAGAGAGGTATGGACTCCAGGGAGAGGGATATCATTTTGTCCCTGTACAAATCATTAGTGAGACCTCATCTGGAATATGCAGTTCTGTTTTGGGCACCAGTTCATAAAAAGGATATCAGGGAACTGGAGAAAGTGCAGAGAAGGCAACCAAACTAATAAGAAGCATGGAGGAACTCGGCTATGAGGAAAGATTAGAGGAACTGAATTTATTCTCTCTTGAGAAGAGGAGATTAAGGGGGGATATGATCAACATGTACAAATACATAAGTGGTCCATCTAGTGAACTTCTTGTTGGGTTATTCACTTTAAGGTCACCACAAAGGACAAGGGGCACTCTTTAAATCTAGAGGAAAAAAGATTTAATCTCCAAGTACGGAAAGGTTTCTTCACAGCTAGAGCTGTGAAAATGTGGAATAGATTCCCTCCAGAGGTGGTTCTGGCCAGCACAGTAGATTGCTTTAAAAAAGGCCTGGATTCTTTCCTAAATGTACATAACATAACTGGCTACAAACACTTATAGGTAAAGTTGATCCAGGGAATATCCGATTGCCTCTCAGGGGATCAAGAAGGAATTTTTTCCCCCATTGTACCTAATTGGATCATGCTTTGCTGGGGGGCAGGGTTTGCCTCCCTCTGGATCAACTACGGGTGATGGTTTGTGTATAGTATATAGGGTTGTATGGTTTTATATATATATATATATTTTTTTTTTTTTTGATTGGGTGAACTAGAGGGACTTGTGTCTTTTTTCAACCTGGCTAACTATGTAACTATGACTGGGGGGGTCCATGACAGTGGCGTAAGGTCACGGATAATAAGGTTGTCTTCAAGTTTAGTCCAACATTTGGTTTAGTTAGTATGGAACCAGTCCACAAGGCAAACCACACTGGATGTGTGGAGATATAAAGTCAGATGAGGGAGCGCCACACCTCCCTATATGTTACGAAGAGCAACCGGGGGGGGGGGCACAGGGACCTTTCAAAATAAATATAGTAAAGTAAATACAGAACCGTAAGGAGAACCACTGGCGCGATAACAGGGTTCGCCCTGCCTAAAGCATTAGAGCTTGCTCGGTGTTAGGAACACCCCAGCCTGTACCGTGTCCGGAATCAGACCCAGGTACTCCAGCCGGCAAGCCGGCGTTCAAGATGACTTCTGTCTGCTGAGCACCTGACTGGCGCCTAGGGGCGCCTCCTGACGCTTCTGTGGAAGCCTCACGTTTGAGGGGAAGGACTTTTCTGGGGGCAGAGAGCTGCTTGCAACCCCCAGAAACTGGCCCCCCACCCATGAGGCGGGTGGGGGCCACCCATCATGTGGTGGCAGGCTTGTCCTCCACTTTTTCGGGCTTACGCCAGGGCCTTTTGCTGTGGTCTGTGAACGCCTTCCCGGCCTTACCCGCTGGGCCGGGCGCCCGAAAAACCTTCTTCTGACCAGAAGAGACAGGACCCTGCCTACGACGACGATCTCGTTGCTTCGGCTCTGGAAGGAAAGTACTCTTCCCTCCCGTGAATCCTTAATAATCCTATCCAACTGTGGGCCAAACAGACGCCCTCCCTGAAAGGGCAGGTCTGCCAGAGCTTTCTTTGAAGCCTGGTCGCCCGACCAAGAGCGGAGCCACAGCACCCGCCTGATGACAATTGAAAAAAGAGACATTTTTGACAATATGGGGAGAAGATCCAAAGCCGCATGGCATATGTAGTGGAGACCTTCTTCCAAATGTTGCATCCACTGTACCTCAGCCTGTGCACATTCACTAGACAAACTAGTGCACAGTGCGGCAGCGTGCTCGCGAAGAGACTGTGCCGCCATAGCAGTTGCTAGTGCCGGCCGCATGGCTGACCCAGCCAACCAGAATAGTGCTTTAGACACTGTCTCTGTGCGGCGATCGGCCGCCTCTTTAAAGGATGGAGACCCCTCCAAGGGGATGGTGGTTGCCTTATTCACACGAGCCACGGCAGGGTCCACTACCGGGGAAGCCCATCTCTTAGTAAAGCTTTCCTCAAAGGGGTAGCGAACAGCAAAGCTTTTAGGCAAAGCCAAGGAACTTGGTGGCTTCCGCCATTCCTTGGACACTGCCTGTTCAAACACCTGATCATAAGGGTGAGCCCTAGGGGACCTAGAGGGTCTTAAGCGGTCCACAAACATATGCAGACTCATGTGACTCCCCTGTTTGGTCCAGTCGCATAGAGTCGCAAATATCAGTGATCAGTGCTTCCACTATTGCTTTATCCCGCGAACTAGGAGCCTCCTGATCCTCTTCGCCCTCTGAGGGCGGCTCACCCTCTGAAAGATCCACCACTGAGGTGCTTTCTAGATCTGAATCCTCCCCTGAGGAAAGAGGAGGGGATGGGCGTTTCTGGGGGCCCCTGGGAATGGGCACCCCTGCCCAGGGAAGAACTCCCCAAACACCGCCCTCAGCTGTTCCAAGGACACTAATGATCCTGGGGTGGACTGTAGATCTGCAGGTATACCTGCCATAGAATTGCCGGCCTCTGAAACCTCAGCCCGGCACCCCAGCTATGTAACCACCACCTCTACCCCACAAATCAGCCAGGAGACCCGGGCGGATTACACCCACCGCTACCGGCACCCAGGAAGCGCCAGCTATACTTTCTGTTTGATGCCTCAGCACTCCAACCGAAGAGCAATGCCCACGTACTGCTGCATGTCAGGAGCTTGTTACTGTGTGTCAGCCATGCTTTCCAAGCAAAAACCGGAAGCCTACACCCGTTTTAAGGACTTCCTGCACAAGGACTGCAGTTCTCCCAATCAACCACTGGAGGCTGCCAGAGAGCAGGCTGGAAACCACATGGTTCTCAAACAATGGACGCTGCCATTACACAGTTGCAATTGCAGTCGGCCACGAACGAGCGGTGCTCCAAAATCCAATGGTGACGACCCACCTAACTCATTGCTCCGGACGGTCGGTGCAGATTCGAACGGTTAGTGCAAAGGTGCCTGCGGGGGATTGAGGGGGGAGGGGAAGTGGGGGGAAGGCCTTTAACAGACCCCCACCACAGAGCTGCCCAGGTGCCCACTCTCCATGCCTCTAGGGCGGAAGAGGGGTTCACTCACCAATCCGACGGGCACAGCGGGTAGCCATCTGGAGCAGACTTACCTCCCCACGGAGAGGCATGCTGCTGGCCAGGCCACTAGACAGGCGAACCAGTCACTGGGCTCTAGTGGGTTTTAGCCACTGGCCGCCCGCACGGAACGGGCGCTATGCGGTGGGCCCCCCTAAGGGGGATCGCATAGTGTCGGCCGGACTGGGGAAAGATTAGGATTCGAGATATCCTCTATACCACCAGTCAGATTCTTGATAGCAGTCTTCATCAGATGAATCTTCAGGAGACCGCAGATCCCATAGGGAACCAGGTCTACTCCTTGCACTAGGCAAATAAAAACTGATGTGCTGTACAGAGCAGGGGTTTATATGCTAAGGTGAGGGCGGCCCCCTGGGAGGGGCCAGCCTACACTTTTGTTTGTTTTGCCTAGGCTACTCCTAGTAGGATGAGCATAACCCCATGTGTCATAAGAATGCTGTGTCTGTCAGTGAACGGAAGAGAAATGTATACTGATGAGACCCCACCTCTATCTCCCTAATTGCAGGGTTATTTATGAACTGCCATTGCAAGATGTTCCATTGTCAGACTATATTAAAAAAAAAAAAAGAACCACTTCAGCCCTGGAAGGTTTCACCCCATCATGACTAGGCCATTTTTTGGGATACAGCACTTTATTGCTTTAACTGACAATTGCACATTCATGCAATGCTGTACCCAAACAAAATTATGTCCTCTTTTCCCACAAATAGAGCTTTCTTTTGGTGGAATTTGTTCACCTCTGCGGTTTTAATTTTTTGCGCTATCAACAAAAAAAGGCAGACGATTTTGAAAAAAAAAAAGAATATTTTTACTTTCTGCTATAAATCACATCCAATTAAAAAATCAATTTTCTTCATCAATTTATTGATGGATTTATTAATCTATTAATTCATCAATTTATTATTTTAATTTTGTTTATAAAATCCCAATAAGCATATATTTATTGGTTTTTGCAACAGTTATCGTGTCTACAAACTATGGGATATTTTTATGGCATTTTTAATTTTTATGTTTAATAGTAATGGCAGCGATCAGTGATTTTTAGTGGGACTGCGACATTGCGGAAGAAAAATTAGACACTAAATGACACTTTTTGGGGACCAGTGACACTAATACATTGATCAGTACTAAAAAAATGTACTGTCACGGTATAAATGACACTGACAGGGAAGGGGTTAACATCAGGGGCTATCAAAGGGTTAAGTGTGCTCTTAGGGAGTGATTTCTAACTGTGTGGGGGATGGTTTAACTGGAGGAAGAGCGAGATCTGTGTTCCTTATTAACCGCTTGCCGACGGCTGATCGGCAATTGACGGCGACAATGTGGCTCTGTAACGCGAATCGCCGTCATACGACGGCGGCCGCGATACAGAGCCACTGTGAGCG